>JAUIRJ010000007.1:315189-489698 GCA_030555515.1 Acutogordius australiensis | reverse complement strand
AAATCAGCATTTTCACTTAAATTTTTATTATCACAAATCATTCGCATGGTATATTAAAAATTTTAAAATTATACTTTAAAAGGGTTTAGATTAATTACTAACAAGCTTTATAAAAAATAAAAATTGTCAATTAAATATAGTTACCAATTTTTGTTCTACTGCGACGAGTATTGCGATAATTTGTAACCTAAATATTAATAATAAAAATTAAACACATTATTGATAAAATTTAAATGGTATTAAAATATGAAATCCTATTTAAAAAAATTAATTTATCACCAAAACTTGTTTATAGTCAGTGCAATATTCTTTTCATGTAATTTAATTTTTTTAGGATAACAAAACGTTAAGTTTTTAAATAACCTTATTTTAAATAACTTTCGTTTTTTATATTTATTTTTCAACCTAAGCAAAAAAAATAATGCATACCAAATGATTGCAAAAAAAATATAATAACAGGCATAAAATACTACTATAGTAAGATTTTTTCTTTAGTTTTTTTTGCTCAATGTTTCTAAAAAATAAATCAATTGGCTATAAATATTTTTTTTGTACTAATATTAATATTATATCTTAAATAATTCCTAAAAAATTTGAAAATACATTGCTCTCTATTTTCGAAATCATTGATGTATGATAATTAAAATAATATAAATAAAATAATAATCAAAAAAACAAACATTTATAATCAAAAACAAAAAAATTTTTTGTAAAAATTTTAATAGATACCTGTTCTTGAGTCAGACCAAGAGCTTTAGCAATTTTAATTATTCCTGACGTACTTTCAAGTTTTCCCTGAACAAAAGCTTTTGAAAGTGCAGTTTTCTGTTTTAAGGTAAATCCTAATTTTGTAAATATACATGCATATAATTTAAACATTTTTAATTTTTTAATGGTCTAAGCAATTAGTTATGTTTTTACTAACATTTATATTCGTCTTATAGCAAATATATAAGTGCAAAACATTACTCGAGCTTTTTAAAAAAAAATTGCTAGCATGTAATAAAATTATCAAAAAATTATAGGAGTGATAATTAATTTGAATATAGTTAAGTTTAATTTTGTGTAATTGAATAGAGTAAAAAAATATAGAAAAACAAATTTTTTTGCAATATTATGTACATATATGTTTATTTCAATATTTCATCAACAAAATCTCTTATTTTACACAGGTCAATATATATTGATGTTGCTTACAAAAATCAAATTTCCAATATTAGAAATTTGCGAATTTGTTGTTAAACAAGTATTTAAAAAAATTTTAAATAAATAAAAAAAACAAAAACAATAGAAATATAAAAAATTAAAAAAATTTTTTTTATTTAGAACAGTTAAGCAGTTTGAAACTAGAACTTTAGGTAATAAAATTTTATTAAAAACCGATAATATAGGGATCCTATTTGTTGATGTGCCATATATGTTTTAGGATCTTTTATATATAGTTTAATATACTTAAAAGTTTATCACTCATTTTTCGATAAAATTTAAGTTACAAAAATTTCAATATAAGTTAAATTCTGTTTTTTTTTAATCCTTGATTATCGCGAATCTCGATTTGGTTAAAAACGCCCATGATTTAATATGAACCTAATGAAATAGCCGAAGTCAACGCATATGAGATAAGCCAGGAAATCATGTTTAAAACTCATAAATTTCTTTCTTAACACATTGTTATCAACCTGTGTCACAAAATATAATAGTTTTATAATTTTAAAATATTTTTGTTAGTATGTGAATGGTCTTGTTAGAGCTGGAAACATGTATTAAATAGCCTATATGGTTCTCTCGCTCTTTTTTAGATAAGCACTTGCAACCCTAGCTAAATTTGTTGTTAAAAAATATATTTAATATAATACCGCTTTTTTGAGGTTTTGAGCCACTTGAGGTAGAAACTTTTGATTTTTCAGATTGCTTTTTTTCGGCTAAAATTAGAAGATATATGTAAAAATTGTTACAAAATAAGGTTATTGTTTTTTTCGAGTGTTAATTAAAAATAGAGTATATATTTAAAAAACATTTAATCTCTATATTCTACATGTCCCATAATTAATGTAATTACCAGAAAACGAATTTAAGTAAGTTAAACCACAATGTTTTAAATATATATTCCTGTAAAACATTTAAACAACTTAATAAGCAAAAACTTTCTAAAATAAAAAATTTTATGGTTATAGTGTTCCAATGCCCAAAACATATACGTAGACTGAAACTTTTTTAAATAATTAATATTAAAATTAAAAATTTCAACCTAATAATCTTAAATAAATAAAAATATAATATACCTTACCCAACCCTTGACCCTTTTAATTTAAAGAGTATCTTACCGACAAGTCTAGGTGGTGGCCTAACTATTACTTTAAACATAACATTTAGGGCCTATTGGCAATTCTATCATCAGTTTCACTGGTTACAGGATAGCTTCATGAATAAAAAAGATCTTTTATAGGAATAAAACCCAAACAACTTGTCAGAGAGGGAATTCAATCAGAGAGCTATTTAAACTGTTACAAAATTATGAAAATATTAAAAAAGTTTAATAAAAACTATCTATCTACTTATTAACAAAATATATAAGATTGTAGCATTGAAAAACCTTTAGAATTATGGCTTCAAATCGCACACTTAAAACTAGTGTTCTCAGTTGGGACCCAAAGGCGGGTCGGATCTAAGTCTAAAATATTAGACGTTGAAATTGGGCACAACCGGACCGGGCAATAAATTTTTAATTTTTAAGTTTTTTTTCGCTCTAATTATTGCTAAAAATAGTTGGAGTTGATTTTTGAACAGAAAAATAAAAATGATTGGTGTGTTTGAACGAGACGGAGTTTGCCAAATCCGGTTTCAGCTTGATTCAAATATAACCTCTTCATACAATCAAGGAGCTAGGGGCGAAGATGACGATATTTAAACCAAGGACAGAATTAAACTTATATAAACTTCCACTACTAGAGATAATTAAACTTTCTTGCATGGAAACACAGAACATACCTTTGCGACAGGTCATATATTTACAGAAAGAAGAAATCGTTTGGGCCAGGAAAAACAAATGCTAATTTTGATGTTTAATTAGTATATTCATGATCTCGTTCGACTAAATGCAAAAAAGGGTTGTATAAAATTTGTTGTAATTTCTACATTTTCAATTTATATTTATAATCTTGCATTTTTTAATGATATGCCATTAATATAATTAATTAATTTTTGTTTTTAATTAAATAAATATGAAATGGGTGCGAGAGGTGAATGTTCCCCAAAAAGCACTTTGCTTATCCATTTTTTTATTGCATGATTTATTACACAGATCGAAAACAATAAGGAAAAATAGAAAATTATATTGGGGGAGAAACATTCACATGGTGGCCATATCTCATAAAATTTTAATTTTTAATTATCTGCAATTTAAAAATCTATTAAATAAAACAGTATAAATTCAGCCATACATATTTTGCGGCTTAATAGTAGCAAAGTTAGCCGAAGGCAGAAACCTTGCAAGAAAATACATATGATATAAGGTTATAGTGAAAGAAAATAAATTATGACATATATTTGTCGACCTGACATGAATTAATTAAAATTTTTAAGAATAAAAACGTCGTTATTTAAATTACACTGGACAACAAAAAAAAGTAACATAAACGAATTTTCAAGGGTTTTGTAAAGAATTTTCTTGCGAACGATCCCGGGTTTAGTTTTTTTCCAATGCCTCCAATTTTTTTAAGCGTCCAAAGTTCGAAAAAAAATTTACCAAATTTTTTAAACTTTCCAAAATATCTATTGGCATATTCAGATTCCTTATAAAAAACATATCTAAAAAAGTTATTAACTAAAATTATTAGTTACTTTCAAGTTATTTAGGATCAAAAATGGATTTTATAACAAAAACCACTAATTTTATGTGAATGAAATAATAAAAAAAAATAAATATTTTAGAAAAATTTAAACCCCTTACGTCAATAGAATGTTTCCGTTATCTAAACATATTTTTATTTGTTACTCCATAGGTTCTATTATATTGAGGTCCAAAATACCCCAAATATAAAAAAAACTCAAGTTTGACACCGAATAACTAAAATGAGGCATTGGCTAAAATTCTGATTTTATATTCGTGATCAGCGCCAAAAACCTGACCAAAAATTATAATTGCCATAAATGATGCTTAGGGTCGTCCAAATTTTATTGTCCAGTGTTATTGAATATATACCTAAATATATCTTTTTTTATTTGTTTTAATTTTATATATATAAAATTTAAATTAGTAGGCGGAATAAAAACTTGATGCAGGCCAGGTCTATGAAATTGGATTATATTATGTAATAAGCCATGATACCAACTTAATGTGGCAAATATGGGAATAATTGCAGAATTTTTTTCTACCTATTTTATCCCTCCAACGTTGATGAGAGAAATAATTCCTGACCTAATATAAATATATGCATGAGGATAATTTAATTTCATATAATTTAAATAAATCATGATTTAAATCTGACCTAGTTTAAGGTAAAATAATTTAGCTATTGAAATGTTAATTCATTTAAATGATTATTTAGTGTAGTTTAATTTTTAGTCAGCTAGGTGACTGCTAACACTTTTTAAAGCCTTCTATTTAAAAAGATTATAGTTATAGCGTTTATTAATTTAAATGTAATAATACTGGGTCCCCCATAATAGACAAGAATGTCTATATGTAAGCTTTCCACCCATTCTATGTTGAAACCTTTAATTGTATCAAGTACATGTCAAAAATCCGGAATTCGAGGTCAGTTTTAACGGGATTTTTGGTGTGAAAATCAAATCCCAAACAATTTCCCGCCGGAACACCCTTTAAAACACTCCTAAAAACCGCCCCAAGTTATGATTATAAACTACCGAGTTCCGAGAGTTTAAAATTAATATTAATCAATTATTGTTAAAAATGTATATGGTCAATTCCACCTCAATCCAGCAAGTCCGGGAGGGGTACCCCTTTTGATTTGGCTGAAATTTTGCATGGAGGTAGTATCTAAGAGTATCTCATAATCTGGAAATTTTTTTTGACCGGAAGTGATTTTTGACGAAGATAGGGGCAAAAGAAAAAAAAATCGCAAGGTGAATTTTCACATTTGATGCAACTTTGCGAGGTTATAAGTCAAAAAGTATTATAGCTAGAGACTTAATTTTTTTTTTATTTTGAAGAGGACAATAAGGGCTATCTTGCATGTGTTTATTATTTTGAAATTATTTTTTGAAATTTTACAATTTTGTAAAGAACATTCAATTTGATATAACTAAAAAAACGTATTTTTGAATTTCTTAAAAAATTGCTAAAATACAGTCCTTAGTATTCATTATTAATATGTGAACTCAAAAGTATGGGACCGACTAGACTTTTTAAAAAATTCAAAAAAAAAAAAAATTTTTTTTTTATTTTTAGACAAAAATTTGCTCCCTGTACTATATTAAAATATTTAAAAGTGCCAAATTTGTTTATATATAAGAAGTTAGACATAGGGGCAAATATGTTAGGCTATAACAGTTTTATTAATTTGATTCAAACTATTGTCAATTTTGGAAAGAAAAGGGGAACTTTAGAACAAAAAAATTGGTAATTTTCAGTATTTTACTCCTATCTTCTAAGCCGACTTTCTGGGTCACTACCAAACCAATTTGAAAATTTAAAACTGCATTTTATACATAAAACATCACTATATAACATATATTTCCCCCAACATTTTTTAACGTACCCATAGCTTTTTATGAAATAAAAACCAAAGTTTGCCAGGTTTTTTGAAATTTTAAGGTGTAAAAAATAAAAACTTAAAATTTTTATGCTAATATATGTTAACTTTTACTAGTCATTTTTAGTTTGATGAACAATATTAGAATATGTACATAATTCTCAATATTTATCCTCTGCAAAATTTAAAAAATTTGTTAAATTTATTGGATAAAAAAAAATTTAAGAGGATTTTAGAAAAAATAATAAGGTTAAAAAATTTGTAAAAATTAATTTTTTTCTATTAATTAATAGTTTTTAAATAAAACAGCCTCAACAACGTTAAATCTGACAAAAATAAGTAAAATAGAATATATTTGGCCTATTTAGAATATTATGATTTAACAGATTATCATTTTTTATTATTATCAACATTCTTAAAATAAACGTAAAAAGTCAATTATTTTATGAAACATAGTGATATGGTTTTTTGATATTATAACTGCATAAAAGAAGTCAATTTTAGGGTTAAACAACCTTAAATGATTATAACGGGCAGAATTAGCTTCAATGATGAATTTTAAGACTAAATATTAGACCCAATTTAATATAAACAAAATATAGACATTCAGTCTTTTTTACTAATTTTTACAAATGCCAAATAAGTTTTTGAAAGGCTATTTAGAGCAAAGAACACCATATATATCTAACTGACCTTAATAAAGTTTAAAAACCCACAATTTAAGTTCCAATTACATTTTAGTTTTATAATATAGACGCACTAAACCTATTAAAGAAAGAGGAAATATTACTGTTACTTGATTCTATGGGCATATAGATTTGGGCATTGACCTAAAGTTTTTTATAACTAAATGTGTTCCTTACGAGTTTTAACACAAAAATGTGTTTTAATAAATACATTAAATTACTAATTTAATAAAAATAATGAAATGATTTAATAATCTCATTTTTTTATAATTTACTTATCTAGTTCTTTTAAGATTTTCTATACATAACATATATATTATTTTTTTAACACTTTAATAGGCAAAATATGACTGATTATATAGGTTCTAAATATTTTTAGATAATTTTGCCAAAATAATAAAAAAATAAGCTTGCACAGACGAATACAATCTGCGTTAGTTTTTTGACATATGAAAATTTGCTGTTTTTTGGCAAATTTTGGTATTTTTATTGTAGAAGCGTCAAATTCGAGTGAAAAAAGGTGGGGCTATTATATGTTATTAAGCAATATTTCATCTATAAAATAAATGTTAAATATTAAAAAAAGGTTGGCTGGTTTACCAGAAAGTCGATTTTGAAAACAGACAAAATTTTCACTTTTTTCGGTTTTAAGGTTAACTTTTTCATTGTAAATTTAATAATGGTACTAATTAATTAAATCAAATAATTCCTGGCCTAATATAAATCCCATATGCATGAGGATAATTCTAATTTGCATATTGGCATATTTAAATAAATCATGATTTAAATCTGACCTAGTTTAAGGTAAAATAATTTAGCTATTGAAATGTTAATTCATTTAAATCATGGAGTTTCAAAATTTTTAAGTCAGCTAGGTGTCTGCTAACACTCCTTAAAGCCATATTATTTAAATTTCAGAAGATTCAAAGTTATAGCGTTTTTTAGCTATTTGTTTAAATGTAATCATACTGGTTCCTCAAAATAAGACAAGAATGTCTATATGTAGTTTTGCCCCATTCTATGTTGAGCCCTTTTATCTTCAAAATAAAAGACAAAAATTAGGAATTCGAGGTACAATACCTTTGAGATACATGCGCGCAGTTGCCTCAAATTTTTGGTCTGCAAAAACAAATCCCAAAAAACAATTTCTGCTCAGAACACGCTTAAAAACACTTCCTAAAAACCACCTTAGGTTACGATTATCACCCAACCCTACCGAGTTCCAGAGTTTAAAAATTAATATTAGTCAATTCTTGTTAAAAATGTATATTTATTTTTGTTTAAACTCATTTTTTGATAAAATGTAAACAAAGGTATAAAGGTGTTTATGCAAATATGTTACATTTATAATGTTCTTAATTTTCGTTTTTTTATTGGTATATACATCATTTATATTAAATAAATAGAATTTTAGTGGATAAATCCCTATATAGTTGTTTTTATATAAGACAACCTATAATTAGTATATAAAATGGTAATTTTTATCAAATTTATGTGTGCTATGCTGATAATATCACCAAATCATAAAAGCGATTTATGCATTATAAAGCAATCTTTTTAAATTTTATTTGTCCCGTTAAGTCGTTTTTTGGTATATTTCATCATTGATATTATCAATTTTTTGGGTAAAATATGAACAATTATGATTAAATTCCATATCTTCATCTTGTTATAATGTCACAAATTACAAATGTGAATTGTGTAAAAAACTAATTTTCATTAAAATTTTTTTGTTTGTACAATTATTTTAGAGGTTTTTTGGTAAAATATTTCATTCAATCTCATGTGAAAACATCACTTAGTTGTCCCAAGTCTCAAAAATTCTACAATAAACTATTTTGTAAATTAAATCTATAGATATTTGCTTCAGCTAGATGATATCGACTTAGCAAGCTTCATATTAAGTTTGCCAAAATATATTAATAGATAAGGTTAAAAAAATTCAAAAAAAGTATGTCCAATATTAAATAATTGCATTTGCGACAATACGGTAATTTAAAAAATTACTAAAACATGGGACCTCTAACCAAAGAATTAAAAAAAACTTTTATAATTATAGTCTATTTTTTCTCCCACAATTATTTTTGAAAACTAAAAAAAAAATATTGTTAAATTTTTCATAGTAGTAAAAACATCTAGTGGCTAAATCCGACTATTTACTTAAAATATTACTCTTTAGAAATACACTCCAAATACGAACGGCTAAAGCTCCAGGAGATTAGAATCCGGCTAGGGATTTACTTTCATAAGCTACAACTGATGTTTTAGCAATTTCTAATTATATGCAAAATAATTTCTAATTTAGCTTAAAAAATTTGCTAATAAATTTGGGACAAAAAACAATAAGTAAAGCACCCTATAAATAAGTTTTAAATTAAATTTAGGGAGTAAATACCTGTTTGTCCTCCAAGTTGTATATAAGAGCAATTTTCTTTACTTCTGATTTGGACAAATCATCTTTCTTTTGTTTGTACGCGTTTGAAAGGCCTATGCGTTGTTCAGGGGTAAATTGTTCTAAACATCCATAAATCATATTTTTATATGAACCTAATTTAACTAAAAGAAACTGCGGCTACAACATCTTTCAAATTGTAAAATAAAATTTTTTTTTAAATAAAAAAAATTAGCGGTTAATGTACATGAGTATTTAGATTTTTTGTCTTTTTTGAATATGCCCAAACAAATTTAAAAAAAAATTAAAAAAGTGTTACAAATTTTTAATTTATTAAATCTATTTTTACACCACCCGCTGGTTATTCAAATGTGTGCTATTTTTTTGTTAAAACTTTTTTTTTCCATTAGCCGCAGACATAAAAGCGTTTAATATATAATTATGTAAATTTTTATTAAAAAAAAATATAACACTTAGTAAATCTAAATGAAAAAAGTTATCTAATATAAAAAAAATTTACTGGATATAAAAAAATTGGTAAAATATAATTTTTTATATTCTATTTTAAACATAATAAAATCATAAATTCTCACGCTTTTTTAATTTGTATAAAAAATTGATAAAATATATTTTATTATTTTATTTATTTTACTTTAGTTGCAGAATCATATTTAAAAATTTGAATTAAAAAAAATAAATTTTTTAAATGAATTACTTTAAACCATTCAAATGAGTGAGAGATTTGTAAAGGCAATTTTACAGTGGGGTTTTTACGGATCCCAGTCACAAATTTTAAAAGTTAAATCTATTATGAGGAATTTTTATTTTTCTATATTACATTAGTTAAATTTATTAATTAATTATACATTTTTAATTTGATCAAAACGTGTCTTTAGGTCCAGTAAAACTTTTTATAAAATCATGAAAAAAATTATTGATACATTAAATATTATTTTTAGCATAACTTAGCTTAAAAACTAGATTATATTAAGATAAATTTCTATTATTTTAATACAATACAATTATTAAATAAATTTTATTAGTAAAATATAAAAAAAAAAATTAAAAATACAGTTGCAGGCATTTAAATAATTTTTAAGGCGAATCAATGGTTTACATCAAAATTTATCATGTAAGGTCCATACGGACCCCTGTAATAATTTATAAACAATATTTGTTATCATACAATTTGGACTATTATTCGTTTTATTATACTTTTACATTAAGATATTCATAAAATATGGGTAAATATTTTCTAATATTTTTTACAGGTATTTAATTTTTGTGCTGTAGTCTATATGGACTTTACAGATCTTAATACGTTTTTTTAAACAAACATTTACTATTGTTCAGCTGTGATTCTAAATTAATAATGCATATATATAAAAATATGGCAGAAATAAAATCAATATTTTTAAACATCATTCTAATTTATGAAGTAGTAAACTTTTAATATACGTTATCTTTTGTGAGGTAATAAGGTCAAGATTCTTTCTTATGACGCATTACATCTTTATTTGCATCAAGATTTTATATGAAAAATTAAAATTCTTTTGAAATTAAAACTTAATCGTTTAAACTTATAGTTGAATGTTAAACAATACATATATAACTTCAATATTTGGGTTAAAATTACGCCCAACAATTAAATTATGATGTATGTTTTAGTTATTAATATCACATTTAACAGGCGGAGCCGGGCGGCTGAAATTTGATATGCTTCTTCTTAAGTTTCAATATATTAATATTATCATTAAAAATATATTAAAAGAGTAATTGACGATTCAAAGGGCAAATATAACATATACATAATCATATGCAATAATTATGAATAAACAGTTTTCTTAAACAACTAAAAGCTCTTTTGACGTCAAAGTAAAAAGTCTTTTTTTCTCAACACAAGAGAACCTCTGATCGTGATATTTTAGTCCTGCAATCTCAACATATTATCTTAATACCTGGGCCGTAAGATTAGGTTTAGACATAACCTGGCTAGCGGATATTCAATTCTAAAAACTCTGAAAAACGGACTTAACGTTTCATTCAAAAAACGCGTGAAAAAAGAAAATTGTTACAATAGGACAAAAGTTTTGATTAATGACCTTATATTAAAATATTTTCCGTATCCGAGGTTCTTTTGCCTTGGTTCCTATCTTAGTATACTCCTACCAGGACCAATTTTGCTATTTCGAGGTTATCAAAAAAAACTTTGGACAAATTTATTTGCATACTAATAATCACCATATTTATTAAGTTGTAAATTTTTTAGTATAACTAATCGACATTTAAGTTATTATGTTTGACCCCAATCTTTATAAAATATAATTGTAAAAAAATGATAATATAAGTTTGAATATAACAATTTTATTGTTTTTTATATAAAAATAATTTTGATAATTTCTAACCTTTTTTGGTATTTTAATATTATTTAAGATTGTCACTGTTTTTAGCTGTACAGTAAAAAGATTCAAAAATTAGTTTGGTCAATAAGCAGACTACTTCTCAATTCTGTTGATTAAGTGTGAAACAAAACTTGTAACATATTTTTAAATATAAACAGTTAAATTGAGAGTAAGCTTAATTAATGAGTTTTGTCATTAATAATAAAAAAGCAATTTTTAAAATGATACAGCTTAGGCATGGAAAATCTTCTTAATTTTAAGCAAAATATGCTTGGTGTTTGTGTATTTTATTTGTGCAATGTTCTTATGTCAAAATAACTTATGAAGGTTTATTTATTATCACCATTTTATGTTTGAATTAAGTTTGGTAGCTTTCATTTTTCTAAACTTTCCCTTGTGTTTCCAATATTTCCTTATCTACTTTATCCATACCCCCCCCCCCCCCCATCACACCTTTATTTCTTTCCTTTATGAATGCGCATTTTATTAAATAAATTTATGTCTTATAATATTTGCATACATGCCAATCTAATAATCTTACCAATAATTGCTCTCTTGCGTCGATAGTTTCGATAATGCTTAACCTGGATGTTAAATTAAATATATAGAATTTGTATTCTTTACTTTTAATATTTACCAAAAACAATTTAAAAAATTATCATAAACTAATTTTTAAGGTCAAAAAAATGGATTTCGGTAAATAAGGCTGTTTATATTTAAAAAGCTTATGAAACCTATTAATAATACTCAGGTTACTATTATGTGAAAACTATCTTTCTAAATCATTTTATTTTTAGTAATTCTTTTTAACCATTCATAGTTTTCAATTTGCAAAAAACACAATTATGGCTGCGGCTAGTGGAAAAAATAATTTTGACGAAAATAAATCCCACGTATTTTATTAACATTGAGGCAACTAGTGTAATAAATTTTTTAAAATTTTAATATTTAAGGTAAGAAAAAATTTTTGTTAGGCATAACCTACAACCAAAAAACCTAAATTCTCATTTTTTAATATTAGCCGCAAGATTTTTTTTTATTTTAGAAATATTTTTTTTACAACTGTGAAATGAGTATTAGCCGCAGTCTTTCCTACTAAATTTCAGATTTAACGTTTATAAACATCCTATGTAAAAATTGAGATAGTTTTATAGTTTGCTAAATTTAGATTAAATATATATATAAAAGGAATACAAATACCTGTTCTTCCGTTAAATCCAAATCTTGAGCAATTTTCTGCATGCCTAATTTACTTTCAAGTTCTCCCTCATCAAAAGCTTCTGAAAGTCCAGTTTTCTGTTCAGAAGTGAAACCTAATTTACAACAAATAGCGAATTGAGTTTAAATAAATTTTACACCAATTGTTTTAAAGGTTGTATAACTGATATGTCCAATTTAAATTTTTATCTTTGAGTCTAGGATTTTGTCGATTGTGTAAACATGCCAGCAAATGCAGGTTTGTAATTTATTTATAGTGCAAATTGACCTTTCCAACTTTATCACTTTAATGTCTCTTTCAACGTCGGGCTCTTTGAAGGGAAACTAAATAATCCTGTTCAAAGCCTTAAAAATAACTCTTTCGCCTCCCTGCATTTAAGCCGGGGCTAGCCAGCCCCCTTCACAAAAACAAGACTTCTAGTTTATTGTTTGTTCATTAGGACCTTGACCCCATCACCGCGATCTAAAGGCAAGAGATACCATTGATCTAGTAGTACAGAAGACTTTGGCATATGCTCTTTTTCCGCCTTACGTTATAAGAAAAAATAAGGCCCCTATACAATTCGAGTATACGGATCCCGGATTTTTTTATTTACCACTAATTTTATGCATATTTCAAATTAGGACAGGCCTGAGGTAGAAGAATATAAACCGACATCTGACGAATAAAACGACTCTCTAAAATCTGTTGGGCAGAGAAAGTAGGGCTAGAGTCGGTCCTGATCCAGGCAGCATCTGGTGCCTAACCCCTTAGTACTGTTCCGTCCAATAAACATTTTTCTTAACCTCCTTTAAATAGAGAGCTGATCATCGTACCATGTAAGGAAAAGTACTAAGCGTATATCTTTTGATAATTTGTTTGGTCAGGAAGGTCACAAGACAGGGCAGGTTAAAACCTGACCTACAGAAGATCAGAATAATTCCCAACAATACATATTTATTTCAAATTTATTTGACGTTAAAAATTATCAGATTAAAAACACTTTCTTGTTTTAAATGCCAAATAAAATTTAAATAAATATTAAAAACTGTTTTAAAGTCAGATTTAATTTGTTTTTTTTTGATTTTACTTAAAACACTTTTTACCTGGCTTGAACTGTTTTGATAAACTGACAATGTCTAAGAAAAGATTTAGTAGATTTTTTTAACACTAATTTACAAAGATCTAGAAGTCGATTTGCTTTTTATTTGTTAAAACTAAAATTAGTAATTAATTAGAATACTCAATAGTTTTGATTATATACCACCAAAACTTTCCAAATAATTTTTTAAACATAAACTCGCAATTACTTTTTGAAGGAAGGGGGCGGGGGTTAGGCGGGCGGAAAGAATTAATTGGGTTTTTTTTTGGTTAAAACATAAAAAACAATGTCCTAATATAATTTAAACGTATATTTCTAAAGCTTAACCGAATGAAAATATTAAGTAAATTTTAAAAAATTATTAAATAATAATAAAATAAATTAGGCGCTATTATTTCATATAAAATGACACAGGTCAACAATTTTTTCAGAGTTTTGAATAAACTACAGAGATCAAACCGGCAATAGGGATTATCAAATTCGTTTATCATTTGTTTTAATCACTAGTTAGTCAGTAATAAACACGGAAAATTTTAGAAAAAAAGCCAAAAAACCAAAAAAGATTTAAAAACAACGTTAATTAAAATATAATTTTTGCATATTCACAATAGTTATCTAATTTAAACTTCAAAAAACATTTATTATAAACTATGATATCGCGTCGTATTTAGGTTTGGAGGCAAAAAATTTTGTAATTAAATGCTGATGTAGGAGCTTTATTTATTAATAAAATTTATTTTCCATTATTTGTAATTAAAAATATAAGTTACAAGAGATTATTATATGCAAAACAAGTTTTTAAATTTTTTTTCTTAGGGTATTTTTAGATCCAAGAGCGTAGCAAGTTTTAAAGCTTGGGGGGAAGGGGGGGGGGGGCGGGTTTAAAAAATTTTTTGCCAAATATTAATGGAATTTTAAAATTTAATTTTATATTTGATTGGTATTTGGGGGGGGGGGGGGGGATATGCACTAAAATTTTTTAATTTGGGTGGGGATATGGCATGATTGGATAAGGTTTTATCCCCAAACCCACCCCCCCCCCCTCCTCCCCCTTTCCTACGCCAATGTTTAGATCTAACAATTTGGTTAAAAAAGGCCATTTTTCTTTATAGACGGATCTAAGGAGCCAAAGAAGGAACAAGAAAAACGTTAAATATATATGAGATTAGATTATCATGGGGATTCATTCTTTTAAATTGTAAAATTGTTATTGCGTCCAAATTAAGATTTGAAGGTAAATATATTATAGAAAAAAACACCTAGGACTATTTATCATCACAGGTTATTTATTCGTCATTTAAATATAAATTATTAGGCTATGTTAGGACGAATTGTGTTAAATCTAATTAAAAATAATATAGCCAAAAAAATTATTGGCGTTATTTTTTCTATAGGCACGTGGAGGGCAATATTTGCTTGTAATTAAAAAATTGAAAATACCTATTTTTCTTTGTTGTGTGCTTGATCCTAGATTTTGCATTTTTTCTAATTGTTTTCTTTCCGCTAAATAAAACATGTATGTTTGAATTTTATGTTAGATACCATTGATATAGAGTATTAAAAATTAAAATTTAATAATTAAAATTTAGATGTTTTTGCCTAAACGGATATATATTACAGTAATTAGCATAACTAGAGGAGACAATTTGACAAAATTATGTAAATAAGTATTGTCAGTATTTTATTGAACAAATTTTCCTGCTAGTAAAAAATATGCTGATTGATTAATTATTTAATAAGCGTAGCTGCGTGTTTTGAATTATGAAATATTTGGAAATAATTACGAATACTAGCAATTGTAAATTAAGAAAAAAATGTCAATTTTTAGTTATGCTGGAAAAGGCAAAAAACTTGTTTATTATTGAACCCATCTTGTGTTTTCAACACAAAATAATTACTTCAAATTTTAATTTTTTGCCTAATTTGTATTTAGATGAGTAAAATAAAATGTCACATTTTATAACCATCTATGATTCTTTCTAAGATTCTTTCCTAATTTGTAACTCTAGTCAACAAATATTTCTGTCACAAAAAATAACTAAAACATAAAAGCATGCATTTACAAGATAGCCATATCCCATTTGCATTTCTTTGTTTTTCTTTTTTCTCTCCTTGACTCAAATCCGTCCATATCAAAAGGCCATTTGAACAAATACAGAATTTGTGACCTTAAAAATACCCTAAGGAAATTTTTTATTTATTAACTCAAATAATGAGAATTAAATTTTTTAATGTAGCTCATACACTGAAATTAAATAATAGCTCGTTTAACTTAAATTCGACACAATGTCTTATCGCTTTTTAATAAAAATATTATTTTAAATATGAAAAACAGCTGTTGTGAATATGCAAAAAAAAATATTTATTTTTGTATATGAATCAAATTTGTTTGAACAATATTATGTAATTTTTAATGTTTATAACTAACTAACTGAGTTAAAAAAAGTAAACGATAATCCTTAAGATGGCAGGTTTAATTTCTCTATAGTTAGCTCCTCGAAAATTCTGTAAAAAGACCTAATCTTTTATTACCTTTGTAATAGTGATAGATTAAGTCGCCACATAACTCAATCTTAGATCTGGTATACTCATTTCCGGTCAAAAAGACCACAATGTAATAGTTACTCTTTAATAAAGGAAGAAAAAGCCCTTAGCAAAATATTATAAAAAATGTATTTGAAAATAGAAAGAAAATAGTTTTTTACAAATTAAAAAATGAAGCCAAAATGTTTCCGAGCAATATGTTTCATGTACTTAATATTATTTCTTTATCGTACCCTTTAGAACACAAAAAAATAATAATTTAGGAAATTATAAAGGACAATGTCAAGGGAGTCCGTCCGTCGTGGTACCAGCACGGCAAAATACGGGAAGTTTAAAATGAAAAAAGATATATTTAAAGTCTGGCTGGGTCGTTTGTATATTGATGACACTAAAAACGTTTAACCTATTAATGGAAAAAAGGGCATGATGAGACCAAGTAATTGTAATTCCTCTAGCTTGTACGATAGTGTTAAAAAGGGGTGTTTTAAAATAAAGAATAGGGGCAGCTTTTTAACAGTCAATGGCATTTAGGTTTTTTAAACAAACATTAATTTTTTTGGAATTTTTATATTGTTTTTAACTTGTGCCGGGGCAATAAGAGTATAATTTTGATGTCTGTCAGAACGTAATTTGCCCAATTCAGCCAGGAACCTGTTAATTATAGTAAATAATCTTGGGGCACTCAAAATGTGTTAAATAAATTAAATAATTCATTTAAGAGGTTCTAAACAATATCATCATAAATTAGTTTCAACAAAATTAATGCCTAAATGTATACATTAAATTTTAAAGTTCCAAGCCTATTTACAGAAAATAAATATATGAATGCCCGTATTATAAAAAATTATTCGTGTATTTTTTTCTAATTTATTGTTAGCTTTTAAAGAAGTCCTTAAAGCTCATCCTCTATTTACTAACTATGACCCTTGATTCAATGTCCTCTCATACTAGCAAAAATTTTTTCATAAAAAAATCTAATAAACGTTAATATCTAATTAACCCAAATTTTCAATCTATTAACCTATCCTACAAAAAAAAATGTTACTTTTTATCAAAAAAAATTTGTTATATTATGAATTTTAATATATTGGATATTTGTAAATAAATTCTGTCAAATAAAAAACGGGTTTGCTTAATAATTATTTAATTAAGATTTTAAAAACTTATTATATGAAAAAAGACATCCAAAATCTCTTCCATTATAGATCAAATGAGATTAAATATAAATCAAAATAATTAATCTTTAAAAGCTAAAATAACAAATATTGGATATTCGTAACTTATAACTAATAACAGATTTTTAAAAAAGTTTAATAGTATTTAGGTCATAAATATTCATACCAATCTTTGTTCTGCAACGTCGATTATCTCGATAACTCCTAACCTAAATTATAAAAATATTTTAAAAAAATAGTTTACATAAAATTTCTATTTCAAAAAACGGTTTTTTTGGTGTGTTCAAAATTATCAACAAATATTCATTGCCTAGATGATGATTAATCTGTTATATTTGCATCATATTAAGACAATTTTTAAATTTTTATAAACCCACGTTCATGGGTAAAAAATAATTATAATGCAAACCAAAGTGGGGTTGGGATGTTAAATTTAAATATATAATTTAAAATATACCATTATAAAGAAAAATAAAAATTTAAATAATTTAGGTATGGCAAAAATTAATTTTTGCAAAAAAAACTAACAGCAAGTGTTGAAAACAGAGTTTGTTTTAATCACAATTTGAGTAAAAATTAAATATTTTAGAAGAAACCTGTTTTTCTTTCAGATTTAAAGCTTGAGCAATTTTTTGTATTCCTGATTTATTATCAAGTGTTCCCTGATTAAAAGCTTTGGAAAGTCCACTTTTCTGTTTAGGAGTGAAAACTATGTTTTTAGTATATGTACATAAATGTTTAAACAAATTTTTGCTAATTATATACCAATGACTGATTTTAAAGTATATCCGATATGTAATGTCAGATAATTTAAAATTCTATAATTGGATTTGCAACCTTATCGTAAACAAATTAAATTTTTTATACCTAATATAATTAAAATTTATTTTCATTACATTTAAAAAATCCGCCCTTTTTTAAACGCTCTAAATTTAAAAAATGGTTTTTTTAATATTTATATAACATATAACTTTCTTCTTTTCATATATGAAGAACATGCCTCCTAAAAGGTTCAAATGAATTTTTATTAATTAGAATTTCAATCACTTTTAGAAACAGATAAAAAAAATGTAGTATATTTTTTTAAATTTTAATTAAATATTTTAAGAAAGAGCAAAAATATTTACTTTGGTGTTGAAATTAACAGGTCATAAATGAGATTTATAAGCTAACTACAAAGATGGCCATCTTAGAGATTTTTCATTCCTTATCGTTTTCTAAATTTAAATCTATAAAGTTACGAGATTTTCAAAATAATTGGGGTGCTATATATATTTTATAACACAGGACAGTTTGGAAAAAAAATATATCAATACACAAAGGCATATACCCATATTATTTCCTTATCTCATAACATTTTAACTTTTCCTTAGTTTCCGAGTTCGACTCCTTCTCCATTCACATTAAAATGGCCTTTTGACAAACTGATAGATGTACGACCTCAAAAATACTTAAAAAAATATATAACTTTTTACATAAATTTAATATACCTTGTAACTTAGATTTATCTCAATAAACGAGAAATAAAATTTTTTATTTAGCTTTTAATAAGTTTTTTGGTGTATCAAGCTTATCAAAAGGATTTTGCATTTTTTGTTAAAAATTTGTTGACATGGATATGTTGATGTAAAAGCTATATTTATTAAGGAGTTCTTGAGGTGGCAAAATCTGTCATTTTGCTTAAAATAGCTAATTTTTTTGATATTTTTATGGTGTGGATTGATCGGGGCCATAGGCGGAAGAAACTAAGAAACTGAAAATATTTTGATTAGGCCATAATTTTTCATTTATATCTCCATGACCTCTTTGCCATTTTGTATCGACCTATGTTCAGGTATGGTTGTAAGGAAACAGCAGAGAACTAAATTATTTAAATATATTCATGCATAAAGAAAATTATAAAAATAATTATATTGATCTTTAATATTATAAAAAAATCGTTTAATGTAATTTTGTCTGTTTCCTTGATCATCATAATATCAGTCATTCAGACTGTGTTGTAGCTATTTAAATATGATTTATTTTATCAGTCGTTTTGTTTCAACCTACAACAGATGCACTACTAGCTGGCTGTTTAAAAATTACAAGATAATAAATTTACCAGATTTTTGAAGCTGTTCGCCGCTTTTTACAGAGCTTTGCAATTTTTCAGTTTGCTTTTTTTCGGCTAAAAGAAATAGTATTCATCAAATAACTTAAAATCCCTAACATATACAGAATTTTTGATTTACAATTTCATATCAACATTTTGTTTTGCATCTCAGTAAAAATTTTTAAGGGCTAACTAGTAAAGGTACTTGTAACTGATATTATAAAAGATTGTAATTAATTATTTAAGGCATTTTAATAGCCTTATTTTAATTTGTAAGAGATAAAAAAAATAAATAAGATGTCTGCGATTAACAAATTTGATTGATATTATTTTATTCATTTAACAAGCCAGACATTTAAAGAAGCTGACTATCTTTTTTATAAAAAATATGTAAATTACAATATATATTAGTATATCATAATGAAATAAAAATTATACAAACTAAAAACAATTTTTATTATCTTTTGTATTTTTTAGATTTTGATATAATAAAAAATGATTTGTATGCAAATTGTTCTACGCCAAATTTTACGGAATCTTTGATCAAAAAGTTGACTATTTTTGTTATTTTAAAATTTAATTTGCATTGAAAATTAATTTTTTAATTTAATAGCTCAAAATAAATTAAATTTTCGCTGCGCATACCATAATTATATTTTGATTACATTAAGTCCGTTATTAAATTTAAATACAATAAAAATGATTGCCAGGTCTAATTCTTAATTAAATAGCAAATGTAAATTGATTATTTTGTCTGCCCTACAATCTTAAAAAAGCTGTATTTGGCAGCATATTTTGTAATTTATTCTTTTAGCTTTATTAAATAAAAATTTTGAATATGTAGAGATTAAAACTTTGTTATATATATGTTTAATTTATTCAATTAATTGAAATTTATTGAGATCCAATTAAAAAAAATGTTTAAATTTTTAGCTTTTAGTAAATAAATGAATTGCATTGCATTGCAGCGACTACTATCTATGCTTAAGAAACTATCAGGTAACTCAAAACTCTCCCTAAACATTTATATTTTTACAAAACAATGATATATTAGACTCTTATTTTTAAAATTCTAAACTTATTTGTAATTTGGTTTTGGCTACTTTGTATATTATAAAATATATGAAAGAGGCGGAAAATATATCATAAATATCCCTACCAATCTTTGTCCTGCTGCGTCGGTTATTGCGATAAATACGGACCTATAAAAATTTAGAGACAGATATATCAATGTATGCATTGTAAAACATTTCTGTTCAGCCTCCTTAAATTTTAATTAATACAGTTTAAATAAATTTGCCTTACCTTATGCAGGTTAATGGTAGCGAAAATTAAATAAATTACACAATAAACACAAAATAAAAGTTATGTGTAAAGTTATATAATAGCGAAAAGTACAAATAAGAGAAAATGCAAAATGTAATAAAATTGTTAGAAATCAAGAAGGGCCTAAGTTTAATAACAAAAAATTATTTAGACCTGTTTCACTGTCACATTAAGTTCTTGAGCCATTTCCTGCATTCCAAACTTACTATCAAGTTTACCCTGATTATAAGCTTCTAAGAGTGCCGTTTGCTGTTCAGAAGACAAACCTAATAACAGCAAATTTGAGTAGATTAAGTAAGAATGCATTATATTTTAGATATTTACCTCGTTCATATGTCGAATTTACATTATGTACGACACTGATCAACAATTTGAAAGTCATGAGCTAATTTTAGAGACTCTGCCATCCTAAAAATTTTAAATACGTTTTTCATTGTAATCATCGCAAGCCAGCTATAAACATAAAAAAAAATTTAAGAAATGTTAGATTAAATAAAACAAAACTTTTAATTTTAATATTAAATTGAAAAATATGCAAAAAATTCTTTGAATATCGTTATTTCTAGGTTTACCCATAGCAAAAAAAGCATTTAAAACAAAGAAGCAAAAAAATAATACTAATTGTACAAAATTATTAAGAAACAATCAACACGCACATTTAAAGACTCAATTTTAAAGCAAATAATACCAAAAATTAAGCTCACAAAAAAATAATAAGCTCTGATAATTATCCATTATTTAGGCTAATTATATACTTCTTATATTAACTTAAGGTGATTGTGAAATTGTTGTTTTATAATAACATTATGCTAAATTTTTGAATACCTGATTTAATATCAAAGTTAAAAAAATAATATTTTATGCTTTTTCCTGATTTTCTAACACCCATCTCTCCCTACATGCCATTATGCATTTAAGTCTAAACCTCTTTAGCTACAAAGTTTTTTAAATTTACCCAAAAGTCCTATAATAGAATGTCCAAAAAGCAAAATTAATATTGTAAGAAAGCTCTTCATTTTTTGAAAGAAAAAATATTTATAGATAAAAATTAATTAATAGAAGAGAAAAAAAATTATATAAAAAAATTAGAATCTAAACATTTAAAATACGGTATCACCCCATTATGATCAAATATTTTATGACATCTTGGCCATAGTGCCAAAAATTTGTTTTTGGCTTAAATGGGTACTATTAAGGATCAATTTAGATCTAACAACTTTTATACCATGTTAAATGTGGAGTAAGATTTTTATTTATGGATTTAAAATCATGTTTGTAATTAAATATACTTTGCAAATATTTGTTGACCTGATAAGTTGGCACGAAACTATTTAACTTTCTGTCATAAATATAGTTATAAAAACTAGCGATTTTGCCCCAAAACCTTTTTTCAATTAGGCGATATGACCCTATTTAAATTTTCCTCTAATTATATGGTTCTTTTTTTGGTGAGGAGCATTGAAATTGCTATGCGGCGATTCACTAGGGTCAATAGAATAAAGGGCATCTCTCCGCGAATACCATAATATCCATCGAAATGGCGCCCCAATATCCGGATTAATATAGCATGCAGGCTTTACAACCCTGAAAAGTCGAAGGCCAGAGTCATTCACCTGCTAAAACATTGACCACTTTCCCTACATCTCTTGAAAGAGACGGCATACCGTTAGGGCATAGCCCCTTTTTAATATGGCTCCGTGGGAAAAAACAACTAATTTTTGTGGGGCATTTATAAAGATTATATATGTTTACTAAACGCAATGTTCCGCCGGCGGAATATTGTCTGGCCTTAAATACGCCGGAAGCCTATATCCGAAAATTTTTCATTATTTAGCAAACAAATATAGTTTTGGTAATTGAAATTTAATATTATGTATGCTAATTTTCACAAAGCATTAGTTTAGTTGATATATTGACCATTAACTATAAGGTCAAGCCGGCATTATATCTTAAGCTTGATTGATTTAAAAAAGAGTATATGTTTCTTTAACAGTTTAAAATGTTTGATTTAGGCAAAATGAATTATTTATTAAATTCAAATTCTAAGTAGGTCAAATAAATTCTTATAATTAAAATTCAGTTTAAATATTTCTTTTATTTAAAGAAGATTTTAAAAAATTAAAAAATGAAGGAGCTCTAAACATCTGAAATCATTATTAGAAAATTTAAATTGTAATAAACTCGACTAGGGAATCTATTGATTCCGTAAGGGTTATAACCTTTGTATATTGTTGTTATTTGGGTCCCAAACAGGATTTACAAATAAAATACTTAATTTTTCATGCAAAAACTATTTTGCACAGATACTCATTTGACGCAGTGGAGGATGTCGACAGGATCGTCGACAGTATTTTCATAAGATAAGTAATTTAATATTATTTTTGTCAAACAAAAAATTTGTCTGCCCCTACCTGTATTTTTTATATTCACCCAAAACTTTGATGTGTTTTACCAGATTGGGCTGCAAGGCCTGGCGGATTTTATCTTGACTTTTATATATAAATGTTAGACACCTAAAACTAAAAAATATCAAATAAATTAAAATCTGAAAATTTTATGAGTTAGATAGAACTTTTTAAAAGTTTATATTAAACTACAATTATTATCGCTTTCTAAAATTTTACATAAATTATGCAAAATATTTTGACAAATTATAAACTTTAATTTAGCTGAACCAAACAATATTCCGTCGGCCAAAATGCCTTCTGAACGTCCCCTATAAGCACAATAATTTTCCGCCGTCTGCATAAGACTTTGGGAGCTTAAATCAAGCTCATATAGCAGTTATATTGCGTGGACGCTGGCTGATAAATATTCAAAGCGCTTATTTAAATCTAACCAGAATCGGAATATCATGACTTGTGCTTATCAATAAAGGTCAAACGATTTAGTATAAATAAATATCTTTCACTCTATTATATTCGTCTACACATAGGAGTTTGAAAAAATTACACGTAACTACATAAAATAGCTAAATATATTTTATCTAGTTAATATGCCGTACATGGAAAAGATGTTGAAAGACAACACAGCATTTAATTTCAATTAATTTACATATAGATGAGGAGAATTTGAAAGAAATGGTGTGGTATATGACAGCTGATCTAGGGTAGGAATATCAGCAAATTCATATGCTCCAAAGCCTTTATCCACTTTATAACTTTTTTTCCGAAATATTTATCAGTAAAAACCTTACGACTTAAGTGAATAACTACAAATTGATATAGGAGTTTCAAATTGGATTATAACCACCTCACCCTAATCCTCCGTTTACCTATAATTTGCCATAGAAATGTGTGTTAATCCCGGTTCGAGCAAATATGAAATACTTGCCGGATAATTCTTGGCAGCTAAAACTATTACTCTAAAAAAAAAGTTGTGTTTTAAAAGCTAAATGAAAACAACCTTTTAGGTTTTTAACCAATCAGCTTATCAATAAATTTTTTTTTTCCAAATTTTATTTTTTTTTAATACTTAAATTTGCTTTTTTCGAATTTTGTTGGGTTTTATATATATATTGTTTTTAATTATGAATAGCTTTTTTCTTGTAGCTGTAATTTCAATTGTGGATCTGAATATTTATCTTGAAGCTGCAGAAGGTATTTTACTATATTTAAATTGAATGGATAAAATTTTTTTTACCCCATTTTAATATACATTAACTTTATTTTTTTATTTCTCTTAGACCATGATCCTTCCGATGGAAATGGTAAACAATTTTTTAGCTAGTGTAATTAAAAAAACAATCTGAATTTAGGTTTATTTGTTTATTTTTAAACGCATGTTCAAAACACTCCTCAGACTATATTTGTCACAATAATAGAGATTTAAATTGTGAAAACAAAAAAAATATATCCATGATGGGCTCATTTTGTATTCTTTGTTTCTTCCAGCTTCGGCTCCTTAATGCGTCCATTTCGAAAAAAAGCTTTTTGATCAATACTCTAAAAAATTTAAGAATTTTTATGTAAAAATCTCTTGTAAGTTATTATATATCAAACAATGAAATATAAACTCTTAGTGTATCAAGCTCTTACATGAGCATTTATTTTATTTGCAAGCAATTTTATTGATTTCTATTCTCTTTTATATGATTCAAATTGACATTATAAAAGAAAAAAAATCCTTTGGAAATTAATTGCCCTTTTTTTACACCTCCTCAATTCGCCCCTATTTACAACTTTTATTAGAATTTTTAAAATATTGTAATTAGTAAATGGATATTATCATTTTATTTTTTTCTCTTGTTACTTTAAATTTAATAAGACGCAAAACAGCCATAGTCAATAAACTACGAATTTTATATAAATCCATGATAGACCCCTTTTATGGAGGCATGCCCTCCCGAAAGGGTTTTTGATCCCCCCCCCCCTCCCTTCCTTCACCCAAGTTGAATTTGTTCTCCCCCCCCTTCCCAAAAAAATACATTGTAATTTTATGTTTGCCCCCACCCCTCCAAAATTTAATTTGTCCGCCAAAAAAACATAGAATTTAATTTAATTTGCCCCCTCCCCCAAAATACGTAAATTTTATATGCTCAGCCAAAAATATCTAAAAAATATTTTAAAAGTATTTACTTTTTTTAAAAGTGTTTTCATTACATCACTTATTATCCGCTAGAATCATAAAAGAAATTATTTTTGTTGCTATTAGATATATAGAAAAATTTGATTTTACAGAAAGCTTTATATTTGTGAAAGCAAATTATAAATCTGATGCTTAAGAAAATTTTCTCACTTTTCAACAATCTTTTGTTAGAATATAATCTAGAAACAAAGAACCTGATCGCACAATGATACGATGGGGCGAATTGTAATGCCTGGGAAATATGTGGTGCTCAAGTATTTTTAAGCAAAATAGCTGGACACCTTGTCCCGTATATTCACAGCTTTAATTATCGATTGCATCTTGTTGTAAAAGATTGTCTTAAAATCTTTGAAGGGAAAGATTTTTTTGATATTTTTTTCCCTTCATAAATTTTTTCAACATGATGTTAAGGAAATTAGTGAATGAGGGACCATACCCCGGCTATTGTCCCATCAGTGGTGTGGTCAATACGACGCCATTTTATTTTTTTAAATTAAAATAATCTTTTGAAAATTAAAAATAAATTTTTATATATCTCTAGGTCACAGGGACAAAGCGTGGGGGTTTTTGAACATATATATTAGTCAATTTATTCATGTGTATATATCATTACCCATGATTTTTTCCTTATAACAATTTAATAAAATAACTGCATTTGTCTTAAAATTTCAATTTAATACACCATTGTCTTGTTAGAAATTAAACAATTAAGAAATACAAATAAATATATTTTTGCTTACCATGTTAGAGCATCGGCGCGTGTCGTATAGCCAAATATTGAATTTGATATAAATATAATTATATATATATTATTATTCCAGTCAGTTTATATATCTTTGTCGTCAATGCCATTTCATATAATACTTAATAAATAATCAAAGGTCGTTCATTTTAGATAATAATTAATATTCAAATAGTTATACATTTAAGTTAAACAAATGATAAAAGGTCGTAAAGGACAGTTTAAATTTAATATGCAAATACTAACAAAATACATTTAAAGATTTATTCAAAAACTGATTTTATATATAATACTAATCTAAATGACAATAGTTTATCTATCAAAAAAGATAAAAAGTATTTATTTTAATATTATTGTTTTATTCATTAATCCTTTTGATAATAGATTTTTTATTGATAATATTTATTGAGTATCAAATCTTTAGATTCCCATTATAAATTTGATTATCCTAATTTTGGACGACTTAGAGCCTCTGTTGAAAATAAATAATATTGATAAAAATTCATTATAAAGAAATTGAGGTAGCCAAAAAATTTTTAATAAAAATTAATAAAAAGGAATTACTGATGATTTTGTTGAATTTTTATGATTGCAAATGCGTTCTAATCTATTTAATATTTTTTCTATAAGTTTGTTATTTAATTCTTCAACGTCGAGTTGTGAGAACACATTTTCTTCTTTAATAAGTATAATAACTTCTTATAGGCTGGCAAGTAATGACCTGCGTAAATGTGATTTGGTTCTTCAGGGCAAACAAAAAATCCTTATCTGGGGCGTTGTATTTTGATGAATTGCGTAATTTAATTAAACAACCTCTAGCATAAAATTGTTAGATTAATGCAATACACTGCTCATAATCAGCTAATTATTGCTTACTATTTTAAGAAATGGTTGCATTTTTTTTTATGCGCAGTTAACGCTTATGTTCCTGTTTTATTTAATCTTTTACCCTAGTATCTATCTATTAATTATTATATTCGTATTTATCTTTCCAAATTGTACAATTTGTTTTCATGACAATCAATCTTATTTTACTATTTTTTCCAAAGTTTTATAGAATTTATTTTTATCATTCATATATATCATATTTTGAATTTTCATGCGCATTGATATCAAATGATAAAATTATACTTAAAAAATAATTTCCAAATTTTATATCTTTTTAAGCAATTGATATTAGTGAAAACAATTAATTTTAATCCACATATACAGTTTATGAATTATTTTTTGTATTTAATATAATAAATTACTATTAATTTGTTAAAAATAAAAATTTTGAACATGGATTTAATGATTGTGTATGTAAATTTTTTGCCATGACCGAGGGCGACTAATTTTGCCGCCAAGGACAAAAAAAAATTTTTCTGCCCCCCTTAAAGTTTTTTTGCCCCTTCCCCCTCCCCCCACCCCAAGTAGAAAAGCTAATCGGGCCTGACAAATCTTTAAAAGTATTTACTATAAAATTTATTATCACTTTATCTTTTCTCTTGTTTCATTAAATTCTAAAAGACTTGTAAAGACAAAAAAACGCACAAAACTAGTTTAAATATTAATTCTTTATTTAAGATATAAAAGTCAAGACATAAAAACCGCGGCCTCGCAGCCTAAACTGGTAAAACGCATCAAAGTTTCGGGTGAAAAGTTTCGGGTGAATATAAAAAAACAGGCAGGGCCAATAGCCAACATTCAAACCCATTATTTAATGATATAAATCCAACAGATGATACGTACCAAATAAAAAAAAATTAAAAAGATTGTTTGACAAAAATAATATTAAATTACTTATCTTATGAAAATACTGTCGACGATCCTGTCGACAATCCTGTCGACTGCGCCAAATGAGTATCTGTATTTTTAATGATAAATAATGTAAAGCAAAATAGTTTTTGCATGAAAAATTAAGTATTTTACTTTTAAATTCCTGTTTGGGACCCAAATAACAACACCAAATTTCCAAAGGTTATAACCCTTACGGAATCAATAGATTCCCTAGTCGAGTTTATTAAGATTTAAATTTTCTAATAAATGATTTTAGAAGTTTTGAGCTCCTTCATTTTTTTATTTAAATCCTAAAATTTCCTTTAAATAAAAGAAATATTAAATTGAATTTTAATTATTAAAATTTTTTATACCTACTTAGAATTTAATAAAAAAAATAATTAATTATACCTAAATCACACATTTTAAACTGTTATATAAACATATACTTTTTTTTAAATCAATCAAGCTCAAGAGATAATGCCGGCTTCACCTTATAGTTAACGGTCAATATATCAACTAAACTTGTGATATTAACTTAAAATACCTTATATATACTTTGTAAAAATTAGCATATATAATATTAAATTTCAAGCTTTACCAAAACTATATTTGTTTGCCAAATATTAAAAAATTTGTCGGATATAGGCTTCCTGCGTGGTCAAGGCCAGACAATTCGCCGGCGGAACATTGCTTTTAGTAAACATAATTAATCTTTGTAAAAGCCCGAGGTGCAAAAATTAGTTGTTTCATTTGCCTTATTTTTTTTCTTGCCCATTGAGCCATATTAAAAAAAGGGTATGCCCTGACGGGTATGCCGTCTCTTTCAAGAGATAGGCAAATGGGCTGTTTTAGCAGGTGAACGACTCTGGCCCTCGACTTTTGCCAGGGTTGTAAAGCCTGCATGCTATATTTTTCCTGAGAGTTCAGGGTCGTTTCGACACTTGATTCTATTGAGCCTAGTAAACGTCGTCGCATAGCAATTTTAATCCTCCTCACCCAAAAAAAGAACCATATAAGTAGGAGGGATATTAAAAAGAGGGTCATATTGCCTGATTGAGAAAATGGTTTTGGGGAAAAATTGCTAGTTTTAATTATGACAGAAAGTTAAATGGTACTTCGTGCCAACTTATCAGGTCAACAAATTGCAAATTGCATTTAATTACAAACATGATTTCAAATCCACAAATAAAAATTTACCCCATTTAGCATGGTAAAAAAAGTTGTAAGATCTTAATTAATCAGCTTAATAGTACCCATATAAGCCAAAAACAATCTTTTGGCAGCATGGCCAAGATGTCATAAAATATTTGATCAAAATGGGGTGATACCGTATTTTAAAACTTTAGATTCTAATTTTTTTTATATTATTTTTTTTCCCTCCTTTAATTTAAATTTTTACATCTTAATTTATATTTTTTTTCATATTTTTTTTTTAGAAAATGAAAAGCTTTCTTACAATATTAGTTTTGCTTTTTGGACATTCTCTTATAGGAGTTTTGGGTAATTTAAAAAACTTTGGAGCTAAAAAGGTTTAAAACCTAAATGCAAGTTGGTAGGGAGTGATGGGGGATGTTGGAGAATCAGGAAATAGCATAAAATATTATTTTTTTTAACTTTAATATAGGGTGTTTAAAAATTTAGCATAATGTTATTTTTAAACAATAATTTCATAATATAAGAATTATGTAGCCAAACTAATGTATTAATTATCATAGCTCATTTATTTGTAAGTTTAATTTCTTTTGCTTTAAAAATTGTGTCTTTTGATGTGCAAAGGATTAATTGTTTTTCAATAATTTGGCACAATTAATATTATTTTTTTGCTTCTTTGTTTTAAATGCTTTTTTTGCCTCTGGTAAACCTAGGAATATCAAAATTCAAAGAATTTTTTGCATATTTTTTAATTTTATATTAAAATTATTGCAAGTTTTGACTTATTTAATCTAAAATTTCTTAAAATTTTTTTAATGTTTATAGCTGGCTTGCGATAATTACAATAAAAAACGTATTTAAAATTTTTAGCATGGCAGAGTCTCTAAAATTAGCTCATGACTCTAAAATTGTTGATCAGTGTCGTATATAATGTAAATTCGACATAAAATTAAACGAGGTAAATATCTAAAATATAATGCATTCTTACTTAATCTACTCATTTGTTGTTATTAGGTTTGTCTTTTGAACAGCAAACGGCACTCTTAGAAGCTTATAATCAGGGAAAACTTGATAGTAAGGTTGGAACGCAGGAAATGGCTCAAGAACTTAATCTGACAGTGGAACAGGTCTAAATAATTTTATTACATTTTGCATTTTCTCTTATTTGTACCCTTTGCTATTATATAACTTTACACATAACTTTTATTTTGTGTTTATTGTGGTAATTATTTAATTAACGCTACCATCAACCTGCATAAGGGAAAGTTATTTAAACTGTAGTAATTACAACTTAAAGAGGTTGAATAAAAATTTAAAAGCATACATTGATATATCTGTCTCTAAATTTTAATACAGGTCCGTAATTATCGTAATAACCGACGCAGCAGGACAAAGATTGGTAGGGTTAGTTATGATATATTTTCCGCCCCTTTCATATAGTTTATAATATACAAAGTAGCCAAAACCAAATTATAAATAAGTTTAGAATTTTAGAAACAAGAGTCTAATATATCTTTGTAAAAATATAAATGTTTAGGGAAAGTTTTGAGTTACCTGATAGTTTCTCAAGCATAGATAGTAGTCGCTGCAATGCAATTCATTTATTTACTAGAAGCAAAAAAATTAAACATTTTTTAATCGGATCTCAATACACTGCAATTAATTGAATAAATTAAACATAGATATAACAAAGTTTTATTTATGCATATTCAATATTTTTATTTAATAAAACTAAAAGATTAAATTGCAAAATATGCTGCAAAATACAGCTTTTTTAATATTGTAGGGCACACAAAATTGTTTAATTTAACAATTAATCAATATAAATTTACTTTAATTAAGAATTAGACCTCATTTAACTTCCGTAGTTTCCGCGTTCGGCTCCTTCTCTATTCATATTAAAATGGCCTTTTGAATAACCTGTTAGATGTAAGACTTCAAAAATACTTAAAAAAATATATAACTTTTTAGATAAATTTAATATACCTTGTAACTTATATTTATCTCAATAAACGAGAAATAAAATTTTTTAGTTAGCTTTTAAGTTTTTTGGTGTATCAAGCTTATCAAAATATTTTGCATTTTTTTTGTTATTTGTTCACATCGATATGTTGATGTAAAAGCTATATTTATTAAGGAGTTCTTGAAGTGGCAAAATCTGTCATTTTGCTCAAAATTGCATTTTTTTGATATTTTAATGGTGTTTGATCGGGGCCATAGGCGGAAGAAATTAAGAAAGATGGAAAATATTTATGAGATTAGGCCATAATTTTTCATTTATATCTCCATGACCTCTTTGCCATTTAGTCGACCTGTGTTATGTCAAGTTGCATTATGGGACATTGTAAGGAAACAGCAGAGAACTAAATTATTTATATCTTAACATATAGAAATAAAATTATAAAAATAATTTTTTTGATCTTTAATATTATAAAAAAATCGTTTAAGGTAATTTGTCTGTTTCCTTGATCATCATAATATCAGTCATTCAGACTGTGTTACCTTTAAATTCACACTTTTTGTCCTTTATTATTATGAAAAAAAACCTTAAAATATTACAAATAAACATCAAAAAGAATCAGTCGTTTTGTTTTAACCTACAACAGGTGCAATACTAGTTGTCTATTACAAGATAATAAATTTACCAGATTTTAGAAGCTGTTTGCCGCTTTTTACAGAGCCGCCTTTTACAGAACTTTGCAATCTTTCAATTTGCTTTCTTTCGGCTAAAAATATATAGTAGTCATCAAATAACTCAAAACCCCTAACATATAAATTTCAACATTATTGTTTTGCATCTCAGTAAAATAAATTCTTAATCGCTAACTAATAAAGGTACTTGTATCTGATAGTATATAAAAGATTGTAATTAATTATTTAAGGCATTTTTTAAGTAACCCTTATTTTAATTTGTAAGATAAAAAAATAAAGTTGTCTGCAATTAACAAATTTGATTGATATTCTTTTATACATTTATTAGGCAAGACATTTAAATGAGCTGAGTATTTTTATTTATAAAAATATGTAAATTACAATTTATATTAGTATATCATAATTAAATAAAAAACTATACAAACTAAAAAATTTATAATCTTTTGTATAAGAATTTGATATAAATACTAAAAAATGATTTACATGTAAATTGTTCTACGCCAAATTTTAGGGAAAAAACACTCTTTCTTTGATCAAAAAGTTGACAATTTTTGTTATTTTAAATTTTAATTTGCATTAAAATTTTTTTTATAATTTAATAGCTATATATAAATTAAATTTCTGCTGCGTATACCATAATTATATTTTGATTATATTAAGTCCGTTATTTTAAATACAATCGAATGTTATAAGATAAGGCCATCATATGGATGGATATATGCCTTTGTGTATTGATATATTTCTTTTTTTTCAAACTGTCACTGTCCTGTGTAATAAAATATATATAGCACCACAATTATTTCAAAAATCTTGTAACTGATAATCTAGATTTAAATTTAGAAAACGATAAGAAATAAAAAATCTCTAAGATACCCATCTTTGTAGTTAGCTCATAAATCTCATTGATGACCTGTTAATTTCAACACCAAAGTAAATATTTTTGCACTTTCTCAAAATATTTATTTAATATTTAAAAAAATATACTAAATTTTTTTAACTGTTTAATTCCAAAAGTAAATTAAATACTAATTAATAAAAATTTAGTTATACCGTTTAGGAGGCATGTTTTTCATATATGAAAAGAAGAAAGTTATATGTTATAATTAATATTAAAAAAGCCATTTTTTAGATTTACAGCTTTAAAAAAGAGCGGATTTTTAAATATAATGAGAACAAGTTTTAATTTTATTAGGTCTGAAAAATTCATTTTGTTTACGATGAGGTTGCAAATTTAATTATAGGATTTAAAATTAACTGCCTTTACATATCGGATATACTTTAAAATCAGTCATGGGTATATAATCAGCAAAAATTTGTTTAAACCCTGTCTAGTGAGATAAATATAATCAGCTGAAGATATAATCAGCTGACCTATTGTGTGCAGAAATAATAAACGCCCATGTTATATTGATAAATCATCGTGTTAATTAAAACAATTAAAAATAAAATGGTGTCGGTCAAGCTTTCGGACGGTTCAGTGGTGCGGAGGCACGCTGAACAGGTCAGACGAAGGTGGGACACGCCAGTTCCCGATTGTGATGATGCGGTAGACCCTAGAATGTTTCATATTTGCAATAATTTTTTTTTTGAATTAGGACATATCTTTCGCCATTTTTAATATCATGTTTTATTTTAACAATGTTGCTCTTTGTTCGTAACATTTTTGATTGATCATACCTAAACTAATATAATAATATAGTACGTATAAAAAAGACTATATAACAAAAATATTAAATTTTTAGAACGCGGGATATAATTTTATTGAATTTATTGAATAAGAAGATTCAATTATTGCAGTAAAAAAATTTATTGATTTTGTTTATTAACTTGCCCTATTTATAGGGCAGCCTTTACGTTTTTTATTTGAGAAATAAAAAAGTCCGACCAAAGCCATAAATCAAATTATTAGAAAACAAGAAAATATTTAATTTAACAAGAGCACTTCCTGGGCCAGATGGCTCCAGGCAAATTTTATTAAATAAAAACTTTATCATGATTAACTTTATTTTAGTTATAGTCTGCTTTGGGGCCAGATGGCTCCAGGAAGTGTCAAAAATTATTAAGAAATTTATTTGATACTATGCTCAAACAAGAATTATCTTGTGTAGGCTAAATTGTTGATTATTGGTTAACTATTTTTAAATAATAATTAACCTAAGCAACAACATTTTATAATTCTCATATAGCTTCTAACAGCTTTGTGAAGCCTCTAAAACCCAAGAACAAACTTAGACTTTCAAATTCTCAATATCATAGGCTTATTGGAGTTTACGATAAAAATCCTAAGTTAGACTCGGCAACAAATAAAAACTTGGCAGAAGAATTGGGTATACCAGAGGAAAAGGTAATAAAACAATGAAATATTTTCATTATTTTATAACAGGTTTAGATCATAAAGCAAATAACAAGCTCAAATTGTAATTAAAAATGGCACAATCAAGCATATAAAATGTTTTAAGTGATTATTTTGCGACCTACAATTTTTAATTTTTTCAATCATATACTATCTATTAATTTAAACCTCATAAGGCTTAAAGCTTTAGTATGTTACTTTAATAAAGTAAAATGAGCACAATGTACTATATATTAAAGTTGCGTTAATTTTATATTTTTCAAAGTAGATATTTAACCGCAAAGATATAAACTTGTTAACTCTATACTATTTGTCAAAACTGTACATTTGCCATTCATTTGGATTTTTGAATTTATGTCTAAATTAATTTTGTCAAAAAATATAAATAATTGTGCAAAAAATTGTGAAAGTGTTAAATAAAATTATTTGCAAACGTTCAATTTAAAGTGCCATATGACCTGAAATTTAAATTATGAATTAAAAACGTAAATTTTGCAAAAAATATATATTCCAAAATAAATAATTGCTAATAAACCTTTATCATTATAGTATATGTGACATATATTTCAGACGAACTATATTATATTTTGTCCATAATTTGGTAAAGGTATTGTTATATAGAGAATATTATTTACTTTCAAATTTGCTTTTACAAATAAGAATACGATGATTTTATTTGCAATTTTTTGATATATTTATATTTAAACTTGCATAGATGATTGTTTTTCAACGTTGTCTTTTTTTTGATAGATAGCAAAATGGTTCAAAAATCGATGGCTTAACAGAGGTAAAATTAAAATTAAAAAATTTACGAATTTCGGGATTTATAAAACTTTACAACCAACACATTAAACGCTATTTATTAGATATTGACAAGAATATTAAAAATAAAGCGCAATGATTGTCTCTAGCCTAATGTTTTTGCTTTTAGTGTTTAGCTACAGATTAAACTTATAATTAAGATGGATAAAAAAATTATCTATCTAATTTGCTACATGACTCTCATACCTTTTTCTAGAAATCCTTAATTATATCAAGGTATCAAAAAAAATTTTATTAAGAATCTTAAATAAACCTTTATTAAATAAATTTAATTAAAAAACTCGTTTTTGTTAGATTGCAATTGTACATAAAATGTGAATTTGATTATGCAAACAGTTGTATTAGATAAAGTATTATTTAACATACATATAATAGCAATAACCAGAGAAATTTGATTGCTGAATTAACGAATTTAAATGTATAGGTAATAATTATCAATTAAATTAAAAAATTTGACAAAAGAAATTTTATTATTTGCTAAAAACATTTTTCTTTTTCTAAACTTTCTGCTTCATTAAGGCATATAGGATTAAAATTATAATGACTTCGCTATATCACGGCTCTTTATTATTTACTATTTGAGCGGGAAGCATTTTCAACCTTCCAGTGGAAATAACGGCATCGGCATTGCAAACAACAATGCAGAACAACTTATAACAGCCCGATTTCTTAGGAATCATTGATAGCAGCTTAAATACAATTTTTAAAAAAATGTGTTCATTATAAAAGTATTTTAATTTTGGAAATTACGAAAACTATTTAAAAAAAATCTAAAATAAAGTTTTAACATTCGTAGAGTTTCATTAAAGTTTTGATGTGTATAATTTATTAATTTAGACAGAAATCATTATTTGAAAAATACTGGTTCAGCAAGTCGTCAGAAAAAAGGTAAAAAAATTTTTTTTATAAGTAATTAAATCCCACTCAATAAACATTAACAACATTTCAAAATTTGTCAAATTGTAGATTGTATAAAATTTAAACAAAAATAAACAAGATTATATTTTTGAAAGCTAGACCATCCTTATATAAAATACACAAGCTTAAAAAAAACTTTAAATAGTTTTGTTAAGTTGTGGGGAGAAAATTTTAATTAAAATAATCAGATTAATAGAAAATAATAACAATCAAAAGACACAAGCATATAAAAAATATTAAAAAATTAAAGTAACAAAAAAAGAATATTGATTGGCACGAGAATGATATCAAAATTAATTTTTGATAATTTACTATAAAAAATAATTGAAAATCACATTTATTATTTAATGGGATTATATCTAACACAAGCTTTAAGGTGTTATAAATTTTTATTTTGATATTAACGCAAATGTTAAAAATTAAATAAATTAAATAGTGTAAAAAATTTTTCAATAATTTATTAGAAATGGATGTATTCAAGGCATTAATAAAAAAAATAATTACGTTCAATTATAAAAAACTTAAACTATAGCAATATACAATTTGAAGCGAGGGAATTAACGAGTGCCTATATTTGCATTTTTTTACTTAAAATATCCCCCACCCCTATTCCCAATTAGTAAAAATATTTATCTAGATAGAATCTTTGTTTAATTTTACTTTTTAAAGCCTGCATGTCAGAATATTATTTTTTAAAGGTATTAATATATTAATGTAAAAACTGTGCGACAAAAATTTTCATGCCCAAAAATTTATATAGCTTTTTTATAACTTTTTTGTTTAACTTAGACCCATCATCTATTCTTGAGGAAGATTTTCTTAACAATCCTGACATGTCTAAAGAAGAATTGCAAAAGCTGGCGAAAAGGAGAAAACTAAATAAGTTACAGGTCCTAAAATATAAAATTGCATTGTTTCATTTAATATCAAACAAAAGGCTTTAAAATTTTTGGTTTTAAGTTTAATTTAAAGCTTGTTGCAAACAATAATAAAAATTTCTAGTTATTTATCCATAAGTGAATATTATAAATGGCTTAGTATTTACTTGAGAGAATCTACTGTATGGAGTGTAATATTTTAAATTTAAATATAAACCAAAGCTGTATTTTTTTCCTTTTTATATAAATTAAAGTAAAAAATAAAGAAATTTAACTTTACAACAAAATTTTTTATAATTATTACAGTTTTTATTATTAAAATATTACAAAAATATTTAGAAAATATTTAAATATGTTAATTTAAATATTTACTTTTTAGATAATTGTTATTTTATATATTGCAATTTATGACACAATAAAAAGATCATGAAAATTAATTATTGTTATATGTAATGAAAGAACAGATTGCTCTAAGCGTGTATAGTATTTCATTCTTTATTTCTCATATGTCTTAACTGAAATAGGTCTCTCAAAATGTAGATTATCTATAATTAACAAAAAATAATAGAATTAAATTATAATAGAGATATATTATTAAAGTGTTGATCATTTTTATAATGTTTTTTTAATAACTAATGCTACAAAAATTAAAAAAAAAATTTTGGGGTGTTTTAATAAAAAAAAATAATAAATTAAATTTTTTTTAAAGCGAGGTTTTTTCACTATTGCACAATAAAAATTGCTACTCAAATTGTCATAATCATAATATCCAAATTTTTTAATTTCATTTAAAATAGTGTTCAAATGACCATGTTTTTACCTAAGCATGTTACTAAATGGTTAATTTCAAAATATAGGTCGAAAACTGGTTTTACGATCGACGACTGAAGCAAGAAGAATGTAAGAAAATAATACATTAAATAATTAACTTCAATATATATGTTTATTACATAAAATGCACAGATCAACAAATATCAATGTCTAAAAAACTAATTTTTTAAAATATGAAATTAGCATGATGGCCTGTGCTATATGTTTTCCATTTCTTTTCGCCTTTGGCTTCTTGTATAAGGCTTCATAGATGCCATACATATCAAAAAAATTGCCCTTTGTATCAATATGACTGATTTTGCGACCTTAAAAATACTCTTTAAAATTAAGAATCTTTTTTACTTATAAATCTTTGTAACTATATTTATTAGTTTAAATAAATATATATAAATATTAGTGTATAAAGCTTTACATCACAGATTTCGCTAGTTAATACGTCAAGTTGGTTTTATATAAAAATATTATTTAAAAATTTAACTTCAGTTTAGCTTTTGTGCAAAAAAAAATGTTAATTTATTTTTGTATTTTAATTTTTTTTAACATTATCATTATTAATGTTCGTAGCAGATTTAGCCAGTTTAAAAATACTGTAAACAAATTTAATATAACTTAAGCGGCTCATTTCTGTAGTTAGCTAATAAATCTAGCATTGTTTTGACCGTTAAATACACTGCGTTGAAAAGGGGTCACCATACAAATATATCTATGCGATATTTTTTTTATTTAATGTTTTATATAATCATTATATAGTGGAGGTCGAGAAAATAATGAAATCTCCGCGTAATGCTAATTTATATTAATTTGTAATGTTGTTTTTAATAAACTTTAAATTTGAGCATATAAAAGGCTATGAATCTCAAAAATAAAATCAAAAAAAATATTAGAAATTTTATGCTACATATAAATTATTAAGGCAAGCATATATCTGTTTTGAAAGCAAAGTGATCTTTTTTAGAAAACTTTTATAGTAATATTAAAATTTTGATAGTTCGTTTATATTGAGTCAAAAAAATATATAACACATGTGCAAATTTTTTATATTATGTTTAATATAAAATATCATTAATATTGCAATATAATACTAATATATATTTATATAATTTATGCGATGATTGATTACGGTTAATGAAATGTATGCTCATATTTTGCTTTGATTGACAAAAATATTTAAATGTGTCTTAAATTTATTACTATTGTAAAAGAATTAATTAAACAAATTTTATAACTAAGGCATGTCAAAACTCCGGAGTCTATCATAAACTCCGGAGTTTTTTATTAAAATTTGCTAGTTAATATATGTAATTATTACATAATTATCTGCTCTTTCATTTACAACTTTCATTAAACAAAGATGTTGACTACAAAAATACAAATTCCAATATTTTCAATAAGCTAATGTTTACTAGCAAATTCAAAAAACACAAATTCCGGTACTCCGGAGTTGATGGAGGCCTTTCCGACTCCAGGAGTTTTGACATGCCTTAATTATAACACAGATCAATAACTATCGATGTCAGAAACTAGATTGTTAGGAAACCTTAAAAAAATGCAACCCTAAGATGGCCTAATCTCATAAATACTTTTCGTTTATCTTAGTTTTTATCCTTGGCTTTTTAGATCCGGCTATAAAGAGAAATGGCCTTTTTTGACCAAATTGTTTTGTTTGGTTCAAAAGACATCTTTAGTATATTTGTAGTCTCCATATCTTTCACTTAGCCAATCTGAAGACTTTTATTTAATGAATAAAAATACAAAAAGAATTTTAAATTACTAACATTTGATTATGTATTAAAAACGTTTTAAACATTTTGTTTGGTTCAAGACATCTTTAGTATATGTGGGTCCATATCTCTCACTTAGCCAATTCGCGATTTAGGATATGCGAACTTTGAATTTCGTTAATATTTTTAGTGATAATTTTACAATAAAGCTATAATTAATTTATGGCTTAAACATTTTTTGTATGGGGAACATTTTGTATTTGGCCTCACAAAACATATAATATATGAGGTGGAATTTTTAATCTGTTTTAAAATATAATTAAAAAACCGTATTTTTAAATTTTAAAGATTTTATAGCTAAGGTTTTTATACAAATTAAAGTAAACGCGTTTTTTTCTTTTTACCAAAACTTATAATATTGGGTTAAAAAAGTAAGGTGATTATCCCGATGCAAATGATGCAATTATTTTATCTCAAACGCAAGTTACATATATTTAAAAATTAAAAATATTTAATGTCTTTATAATTTTGAAAATTAATTTAAAACCTTCTACTTTATTTCCCCACAATGTAGAAGCGTAATAATAAACTGAAAATCAATAATTAATCTATTTGTATAGATATTTTAATTGGGATAACGTGATGTATCTAATCTGTAAATTACTAACTAGCTTGTGATGTTTAAACCTAAGGCTATAAACAAAAATCTTTTATAATAATTACTTTCATTCCTTTCTATAATAGCACCACAAGAAGATCTCGGTAACGTATCATTAACATCACCTCAATAAAATTACATAATGATTAGATTGTTTTTATATAAATAATGGTTTTAAATAAATCATGGTAGCATTTAAAAGTATTTGTTCAACCACCTCAATCCAACAAAGGGTAACCCTTGATAGATTTGAAATTTTGCATGGAGGTAGTATCTAAGGGTATCTCATAAACGGAAAATATATTTTGACCGAGAGTAATCTTTGTCGGAGACAAAGACAAACGAAAAAAAATTGCAAGGTGATTTTTACTTGATGCATTTTTGGGAAGTTTTTTAAAAAGTTTTATAGCTAAAAATTTATTTCTTTTTTATTTTGAGAAAACAAAAAGGGCTCTCTTACATGTGTTTAGTATTTTAAAAAATTCATTATAACTAAAGAAAAACACTCTATTTTCTTAAAAAATTGCTACTATACTTTTCAGTATTCTTTATAAATAGCTCAAAAGTCTGGGACCGACATGACTTAAAAAATTAAAAAAAATAATTTTTATGATTTTTAGACAAAAATCTGCTCCCTGCACTATATAATATGAATAGCGTAAAATTGATTGTACATAATAAGTTAGATAGGGGAAATTGTGTTAGGCTATAACAGTTTTATTAATTTGAATCATAATTAAGTCCATTGTAAAGAGAGAAAGAGAACTTCAGATTAAATAAATTGTAATATTCAATATTACTATATTCAAAGCCGACTTTCAGGGTACTACCACACCAATTTGAAAATATAAATGCATTTAATACATAAAACATCGCTATATAAAATAAATTTTCCCCGATTTGTAGACCCATAGCTTTTTTAATAATTCAAAATTTTAAGGTGTAAAAAATAAAAACTTATAATTTGTATGCTTATGTTTGTTAACTTTTACTAGTCCTTTTTAGTTTGATGAACAATATTAGAAATTGTACATAATTTTGAATATTCATACTCGTCAAAATTCAAAAAATTTGTTTAATTTTAGGAGGATTTTAGAAAAAATATTAAGTTTAAAAAAAATTGTATATAAAAAAATTGGTTTAAGGTTTTCCCCATACTTTTCCCCACTTAGGGGTGCCATACCCGTTAGGGCTTTGACTCTATAACCCGAACAAAGCAATTAATATTGCCAGGTTAAATAGTAAGATTTACAGGCACGCCGGCGACTAGGCTCTTACTTTTAGACATATCGCTTAAGACCTACTGCCTAAGCAGGCTACTCAGAAGCTTTATAGTGGTTGCCCATGTATATTATAATTCCGAAGAAAAAAGATACTGGGCACAAATTTGAACTCAAAATCCTGCGTTCAAGACAGAAGGTTTGCCACTGAGCTTTATCCTTTATTCAATTTTTAAATAAAACAACCTCAAAAACGTTAGTGCTGATAAGAAAGGAGAATTGATTATTTTTGGTGAGATTCAACAGATGTTATTTATTTTGCATATCAACAAACTTAAATTAAACATAAAAAGTAAAATATTATATGAAACATACTGATATGGTTTTCTGATATCCTAAAGGCATAAAGCAAATTTTAGGGTTAATTAAACAACTATATAAGTTTAAAATCTGCAGAATTAGCTTCAATGATGGATTTTAATACTAAATATTATACCCAATTTAATATAAAAAATATAGACGTTTATTAATTTTTACAAATGTCAAATAAATTTGAAAGGCTATAAGCAAAGCATACAATGTATATCTAAATGACCTTAATAAAATTTAAAAAAAAACCAACAATTTTAGTTCCATTAATTTCTTAGTTTCATAATAAAGACGCACTAGATTTTAAAGAAAGAGACTTTTATTTGATTCTAAAGGCATATAAATTTGGGTATTGATTGATAGTTTTTTTAAATATAATGTGTTTCTAACGAATTAAACAAGAATATGTTTATAATAATATATTTAATAATTATAATGGAAAGATTTCATAATCTCCTTTTTTTGTAATTTCTTATCTTAATCTTTTAAGATTTTTACATAACGTATATAATATTTGATTATCACTTAAATAGTCAAATTATGACTGATTTTATAGGTTCTAAATGTTAATAGTTAATTATGCCAAATTAATAAAAAAATAAGCTTGCACAGACGAATAGAGTCTGCTTAGTTTTTTGACATCTGAAAATCTGCTGTTTTTTGGCTAATTTTAGTATTATATTGTAAAAGCGTCTAAATCTGCTGGTCTATTATTTGTTATTAAGCAAAATTTTATCTACAAAATTAAATATTAAAAAAAAGGTTGACTGGTTAATCATAAAGTCAATTTTATAAACAGGAAAAAATATTGGGAGTTCACATTTATATTGTAAATTTATAAATAGTAATAAATAAATAAATAAAATTATTGTAGTCTAACATAATTGTGCATATGTCCTGCGTTTTGAATATTGGGACATTGGCATATTATATATAATATAGTGTAAAGGGCATAAATATGTCCTTAAATTAGGGCAAAATTATTTAAAAAGTCATGCCGGTTCTAAACTTTTGAAATCTTTTATTATTAACAATTTTTAAAGGCCATATTTTGTACATTTTTTAGAAAATATATAAAAGTATTTTTTGAGCCATTTGTGTTTAAACTTGACTAAAATCTTTTTGTAACTTAAAAAAAATTTAAAATATTATTTACATCTAAGGTAGCCAGCCATACGATCCTCAAAATCAAAAAAAATATGAAACATATTTGTATTTTAACACGTTAAAAGTACTATTAACAGATTATTACCTGTGCTGCAGGCAATATTATTCTACCAAATTTTTTTATGACATATACTCTTTATATTATACGGCAGCAAATTTTGAGAGTTATGAGCTAACTACAGAGATCAAATGCCATCATATTCCTTTTATCGTTTTATCAAAAAACCCATTAAGTCAGCTATAACATTAAAAATTTTAGCAAAAGCGTACAAAAAAATTTAAAATAAAAATAAATTAAAATTATTTTTATTCAGCATATTGTTAAATGCAAACTTAATATTAAAATTGTTTAAGTTTGGCCACTAAATATTTTATATTTTTAAATGCTGATGTAAGAGCTTGTAATACCCATAAATTATATATTTCTCATAATGGATGTCACATATAGGTTACAATTTTATGAAAAAGTTTTTTAGTTTTTGAGTAATTTAGTAGCAAAATCTGTCAATATAACAAAATTCCATTTTTGTATGCGAATATATTTTATAGCCGAATGAAAATCTATAAAAATAATTTATGAAATATAGGAAATACAAGCAGCTTCGTTTTCACAAACTTATTTAACCTGTGTTACGATCATTTAGGTATTTGAAAATTATAAATTAGTAATCAAAATAAAAATAGTCTTCTATTAGATCCAACATCAAACATTTAGGCCAATATCTATTTAATGTTAGGAAATTTAAGTCCTTAATGCCTGGCTTAGGCGATTGTACTAGAATATTGCATTAAAGCATTTAGTTTTGTTTATTTTTTATGCATGTAGATAAATTCGTGTCGGAAATGAATAAACTTTTGCCCCATGGTAAATAACCTAATTTTTAATAATAATGCATCTTGTGCAGTTGTCCGGGTGGCTCGATTACATTGGACAACAAAATTTGGATGACGCTACGCATCATTTATGGCAGCTATGGTTTTTGGTCAATTTCTGGCGCTGATCACGAATATAAAATCAGAATATTAGCCAATGCCTCAGATTATTAGTATTCGGTGTCAAAGTTGAGATTTTTCAATTTTTGGGGTATGGGCCTCTTTATTATAAAACCTATGGGAAGCAACCAAAGTTTTAACACATATATAGATAACTAAAACATTCATTACTAAAGTAAGGGGTTTAAATTTTTTAAATATATAATTTTTTTTCTATTTTTTTATTTTCATAAAATTAGTGGATTTTGTCATAAAATCCCTTTTTTGATCCTAAATAACTTGAAAGTAAATTGCTAATAATTTTAGGTAATAACCTTTTTTATATAATATTTTTTTATAAGGAATCTGAATATGTCAATAGATTTTTGTAAAATAAAAAATTTTGTAAATTTTTTTCTGAACTTTGGACGCGGTTTAAAATAAATTGGAGGCAATGGAAAAAAACTAAACCCGGGATCGTTATCGCAAGAAAATTTTCTACAAAACCCTAAAAAAATCGTAATGTTTTTTTTTGTTGTCCAGTGCAATTGATGAATCCGTGTTATTTACGATGCAGTTGAGTATAAGTTATTAATATTACCTTTTAAACCTTTTTATAGTACAAACAAATTTCGAGTTATGAGCCAACTACATAGAATTAACATGCTATCTTAAATTGTAAAATTCGTTTATTGTTTTTTTGTCAGTTATAAACATTAAAAATTTTTAGAAAAAATATCAAATAGGAGGAGATATAAATATAAATGCTGATGTAAGAGCTTGATACACTAAAATTTATTTTTCAATATTTGAGATGATAAATAAAAGTTACAAGGAATTTTTAATACTATTTATTTTATCTTGAGTTTGCAAATCTGTCAAGGTCATTAATATGCGGATCTAAGGATCCAAAAGCGAAAGTAACACACAAATATATATGATTGGCCATCATGGGGATTTTATGTTTTCATAAATATATTTGCCATAAAAATTTGTTGACCTGTGTATTATAAAAAGTATTTAAGTTTTTGGGATTTAAAATTCTAAAGATTATAAGTGTTTTTTAATTGAAATATTTGCAATTTGTACTTTTTTGCTATGCAACAAAATACAACGAATTAAAATAATTAAATACATTTTGATTTATTATTTTAATATGTTGCACCTTAGTGAATTTTATTAAAACATTGAAGATCCCCATGATGGCCCAATTTTATTTATATATTATTTTTTAGTGTCATAAGCTTCTTCTTACATCCGTCTATATTGAAAACATAGCGTTTTGACCAAATTGACAGCTCGAGAATATAAGAGAAAAACATTTAAAATCTTTTTTTATAGCTTGTTACTTATATTCATCATTTCAAATAAGGTACATCAGCAATTAGATAATACTAATTTGCTTCCAAACTTAAATACGACACAATATATTATCGGTTATTTATAAAAATTATATTTGACGATTTTTACAATTTAGGTGATATATATGCAAAAGAAATTAAAACTTTTTTTTGGTTTTCAAACCTTTTTCATTTTTCTAATTTATTTTAAAAAGTTTTAATAATTAAATAGATAGCATAGGTTATAAAATTTTTATATATAAAGTCAGAAAAAACGGCGGATTCAAATCCTAAGTAAGGGTTGATTTCTGTAGTTAGCTTATGTATCTCATAATATGTTGACCCCTGTTATTTAAACACAAAATAAATCTAAAATACATGAAAGAAAATTTGTTATTAGTCTATTTTAAGATTCTAGCATTATCTTTTAAAATTTTTTTTATAACGTGCATATATTTGTTCGTTTTTACTAAAGATAAAATTTGTTATAACATATTCTTAAATTAATTTATCTATTTAAGTAAAGTTTGTATTAGGTATTTGCTATAAAAACATATTAAAAAATTATTGCTGAAATTAGCAGATGCAATTTGATGCCAAACAGACACACGAAGTGTAAGTTAAGAAGCACATATAAGTTTTTAGAATTGAGGTTGTTATAATTGAAACTTACTCATTAATTTTTTTAAGATTTAAACACGCGCGAGTTTAAGGATATCTGGCCTAATGGTAAACTATATTTGTTAAGTAATTTATATTAATGTATTAGTTTGCCATAAAATTTATTTTTTATATGGTTATTAAAAAAAAGAACTTATAGGGATAAGTAATACTTAAAAACAAAGGATGAAACAATTTTTAAAATTTGCTAAACTACTTCTTTTAAGTGCCTGCAAAAACATCATACCCAAAATCTTAGCTTTAATGTTTGTTATATTTTACTTAGCAAAATGTTACTCTTGCTAGAACACCAAACATTTGTATATAATCAGGGCTGGTAAAAATAAATGGATTTTTTTTTAACAAGTTTTGAGTTTTTTTCCCAAATGCCCACAAACTCGTGGGCATGGCAGAAAGCACCTTTTCTTGTATAAAAGGGGCATGGGGCATGTTTAAAGCCCCATTTCTTCAAAAAAAAACTCCTAGGAGCTTTAAGAAAAAATAACTTACCCATTATTATTATAATAAAAAAATCAAAATCTTTTGAAATTATTATAAAGAAAACATAAATGGGCTGGGGCTCTTTTTAAGATCCACTTTTTGTGGTTTTTTTTGACCCTTTTCTTAATAAGGGCTTTTTTTAAAATACTTATTTTGGCCCTTTATTTGTAGCCCCCTTTCTTTTTTATGTTTTGGGGGGAAAAATGAGCCAAAGTTTTTTGGCTCATTGTTTTCCCAGCACTATATATTATGTTAACGTTTGTTTTTTACCAAATGCTAATATTTTTATGAGGATGCGTTTTGATATGTTTTTTAATTGTTCAAAATATTAATGAGTTTAATTTCTAAACTTGTTTACATGTCAGCTATGTAGATTTTGGCAATTTATGAAGATATTTAGTACCAACTAATCCGTATGTGCGATGATATTGTAAAAATAATAATTAATAATTAATAAAATTACTTAAAATTTTACATTTAAATTTTTAATACATTTGAAACTGGAATGAATAAAGTCTAAGGTAATGGTAAATTAAACTGCAGCTAATACTCTTTTAAAAATTGTAAATTATATATTTTTTTAATGAAAAAAAATTTAACGGCTATTATCAAATGAGAATTAATGTTTTTTGGTTTTTCTATTGTGCCTAACAAAAAATTGTTGAAAAAAAATTTTTTTATTCTCCTCCGTATTGTTATTTAAATGCGTGCAATTTTTTTGTCACTTTTTTTCCAATAGCCGAAGCCTTAGTAACAGGAAAATAATAAATTGTGTAAATTTTTAATTAAAGTATATATAATTTATATTTTTTTTTAATTTTAATTTATAATAACTTTTTATTAAACTATAACATTTTAATTAATATATATCATTTATTTGATTTTAATAACTAAAATTTGATGAATTGTGTTTAAAAAAATTTATAATTGAATATTTATTAATTGTGCTATTTTTTGGCACTATATTTAAAATCATCTTTTAAGCCATAATTACACGCGTTGTAATTACACATAGGTGGTCATAAGACTACCCCAATATTATTTATAAAAAGTTAATAGACCAGAAAATTATATTATTTAATTTTGTTACATACGAATTAAATTTAATTTTGTGCAATAGGTATGTGCAGAAATATTAGATATTTTATTGCAAAGCGTTTTAATTATTTTCACCGTTATATAAATGTCTATTATCTAACAAATTAATCAATTTTCTATTAATTTAATATTTCTTGTCAATTTGTTTGTAGTATTTATATTTAATTTTCCTAGCTAATTGTCAATAATATTTTACAATAAAAAACGAATTTTAGGCTATTTACCCAATAAATCTTAAAAAAACTCTATTAAAAAAATATTCTAAGAATGTAATAATAATGGTAGTTTATATTATTATATGTATAAAAATTATGGTATTCATGGGTATGAGCCTACCCCTGCAACATATAGATTAAATTTTAACCTTTTTTATCCACAATTAATTTAACTAAATGTATTAATTTTCAAAACTTTATATATTAAAGTTTAAATACATATGCATGAGCTCTTACTACTTTTTAGAAGGGTGGTAGATATTTTAACTTTCAAAAAGAATTTAAAAAAAAAATGTATCTTTTTTATGTTTAAATTTATTATAGCAATAATTATTATATATTCTAACGGCTAAACCTTAAAATGAAATATATGCAATGTAAAGATAAAAAAAATTAGCATAAATTTTTTTTGACTGTTATGCCTTGTACAAAGCTAAAAATGTTGCTATTTTCTATTTTTGGATGACCAAATTATTAACTTTTTAATGAAATATAAAATAAATCAAGATGGAACAAATAAATTTATTCTCCTCAATATAATATGTCGTTTTAAAAAGTTAAATTTGTATTATTAAATTAAGAGACTGTACCGCCACCAAGTAGATGTAAGATATTATAAATTTAATCAGCACCATATTATAAGTACTCGTTTATTTTTCAATATTCGCAGATGTTTTTTAAATTATAAATATATAAAGGAGAATATATGATTATGCGAGTTTTATTCAATGTATAAAAAATAATATTGATCTATATAAAAAATGAAGTTTAAATATATATTGATGCCAATACCCAACTTAATTATTTATAAAAATAATATGAAAAAAAATAAACTTTGTATCAATTTAATAAGAGTGTGTTTAATTAGGCACAAGCACCATATTACAGTACATTTTTTAATCAGTTAAGAGATTGTGAAAGCGGCAAAGAGGCAAGAAGTTAAGAAAATTCTAATATAAATATAAATAAAATAAATAATTCCAAAAAATTATATATTAAATTTTTTTCATAAATTTTTATACAGCGTCTAAGGTGAGATAAAAAGAAAATAAAAATATTATGTTTTTTTTACAAACATTTTTTGTATTTAATGTTTGAAATGAAAATGAATTGTTTAAGTATTTATTTATTGTAAACATTTAATTAACTAAAATTAAGTAAATAATATGATTAGAAATTTTTCAAAATCAATAGAGCTTGAAAAATTTAAACACAAATATTTTAGCGAGTTTAAGGATTAGGACATTATGGGTCATTTTAATCAAAAATCTTTTGGAGTAAATGCAATATTGATTCACAAAAATAGATTTCAACTCGATTCAAGTTGGTTTGCTAAACGAGGCTTTTAGACAAAATCCACGCATGGACAAAAATAAATCTGCAATTAACAAGCTAGCCGATGATTTAGGGCTGATGCCCCAGCAAGTGAATATTTATCATAAAGAATATATTTAAATTTTTATAAATTATAATTTGAATATAAAAGCAAAATAAATTTTTATCCCTCAACTTAAATTTAATTTTTATTGACATAAAATATTTTTATGAGATGTCATTCAAACTATTAAAAAAATACGGGCCATTGTTAATTTATTTTGTTAAATTAAATTAAATATATTCCGACATTAAGCTACAATTACAAAAACAGGGTGGATCTGAATATTCATTAAACGTGCTTTAGGTCTTTTTCAACCATTTTATAAGATTCTTGATGTTTCATAAATATTTTCAATAAAATCATAACATTTTATTTTTTTTTAAATATATATGTGATTTAAATTTAAAATTATGTTTACAAAGGTTAGAGATTGGTTTAACGACAACCGCGTTAAGACAAAAAAGGGTAACATTATAAATATTTAAACAAGCAGTACAAGTTGGACGTAAACGAATATATGATGCACAAAATGTTTTAAATTAGATTGCAACTTCAAGTATTTTTTGATGGTCTAGACTAAAGGGAAGAGAAGGAAGAAGATACAATAAAAATTTTGGTATGTTCTTTTTATTTCACTGTAACCATAAAATTTATTTAAAAATTTATTTAAATGCTAACTTGTAATTGCATTTTTTGTCTTGCTCAATCACATCTGAATCTTATCTATAGATTTTATGGCATTCATTACCAAATTTAAATTCATTAGACTATTATTTTATATGCAACTATAAGAATGGAATATTTTAAATAACTCAAGCAAGTAAAAAAAATTATTTAATTAGGATACGCAATAAAAATGGCTTAAATAAAACGGAAACATAGGAAGGAAAAAGTAGTACTTGTAGAAACTTATGTAGAAAATTAAATATCATATCTTCAATATTAATTTTTAACAATTGACACCTATATGTATTTTTTATAGATTTTAAAATAATATTTTGTCCCTGTACGGCGGCTTATTACATCTATGTGACCAAAATTTTAAATGAATAATCACAACAATAAAAAACAACCGATACGATTTTTACATGATTTTGTAAAGATTCATTTTACGATAACAATCCTGGACTTATTCTTTCATATACCTCAATTTTTTTAGGCTATATCTAAAATACAGCTTAGCACATTTTAGCTATAAAAAATATCTAGAAATAGGTCATATTCAAGTTTTTGTTAAAAAATGTATTTATCCAATAAACCAGTCGCAAATAAAAAAAATTTAAAAAAATTATAACGCCTCTCGTTACTATAAGAGGGTTAAATCAGACTTTAAATCTTTGATTCCTATCATAGATGTTATAATATAAACGCCTATAAAACATTATAAATAATAAATCTTATTTTTGACATTGAATATTAAAAATGCGCAAAATTCTGATTTTATAAATATAATTACTTAAATTTTACAAGATTGCCAGAAATTGAAATTTAGTCTAAATTTTATCCGGTGTAGTGATAATGATTATCTAGTTTCAATAAAATTTAAATCATTATAATCATTGAATATTTTTTTTAATGTTTAGGATTTCCAGAAATAAGCTCAGGTAAAATTTTTGTTAAATAGTTTAAATTGTATTATTTTTTGCATTGTGTTATTGAATTAATTGCTAATTACATTTTAAATTCTACAATAACACCTATATTTTACAATTGGGTCTCAATTTTACCGCCTATTTAAGTTGATATAAATGCAAAAAAATTAAATTAACTATTATTGTGTATAAAAAATTTATATTCAAAATTATAATAGCCAAATTTTTAAGAGTAATATGCGCTCAATAAATATTTTTTGTCTAATTTTAAAATTAATCATTGATGATTGATATAATTTCCAATGAACCTCTATGGATCAAACAATTTTTTAGCCCTGAGTTAATATATCATAAATTTTAAATGGTATATTTAAAGATATTACATAATCAATGCATAAATAAATTACCGTCCCAACAATTTTATATGAAGATAAATATTAATTTACCACCTTAAGCCGATTCATTTTTTTATCTTATGATGCCTATATGTTAATTTTTTTAGCTGATTTGACGGAGGTGTTTAAAGGCTTAAAAGATAGTAATTTATAATTTGTATTCTTTAATTATTACTCGCGAGGTAAGAAAAGTGTGTTCATTTACTTGATTTTTTCCATTTTTCAATCATATATTATCTGACACAAAGGCAGAAAATTAAATCACTTTTATGACTATATTCCAATATATTTTCAAAAATAATAAAATTAAGAAGAAACTTTTAATAAAGTATTGAATACCTTTGTAAGAAAGCCTTTTACTAATATTATGGCAATTTAAACCTGCCACAAATAATGCAACTAAATAACTATTTGTCAAAAAACGTAGATTAAACAAGTTCTTTTCCATAAAATAAAAAATTAAAAAAACTAAATTTTTGAAACTTTTAACGAAAGACTTGTGTGAACATAAGGGCAATCATGGTATAGGAGAAATAGCTTATTTATCAGACAGTAAGCTCCTATTATATTTGCCCACGTAACTTGGTCATAGTAATTTGTAGTGCTCGCTTTCATTATTCAAAAATTTCTGTTGTTGTTGTTTCTAGCCCGTGCGCTTGAAAAATGATGAGGGAGGCTCTGAGGTGTGAGCGAGTTCGGAGGCGGCTAAGATGGGGTTTGTCCATAGATAGGGAGTTATGGAGGTTTCACGTGAGGGGCACGTTAGCCAATGTAGAAAATTGTCAGTCGCTTCTTTGCAGTCGATATATTTGTAGTCTGTTAAATAGACGCGACTACGGAAGTCTGCTAGTAGATAACAGAAGCCTGATCTTAGCTGAGATAATAGGGATCTTTCTCGCCTGGGGAGAGTTTCCAAAAATTTTTATTAGGATATTTAGCAAAATCTCTAAATTTATTTTGTATATATTATGTAACAATCAATATGATAAATAAATTAATATAGCCCGTTCACCAAACCCTGATTTAGGTAATTTTATTTTATTTTTAAGTTGCATAACTTGATAATTTCAAGAGAGGCCTATCGTAATTTTTAATGGTACATTAATTATTAGACCTGAAAAAACTTACTAATTTATATTTTGTTTATCTTAATGCTGGTAAGAGCTTTATATACTATATTAAAATTATAATTGTGATATAGACCGTTATCCTAGTGGCCGATATAACTTAAAATTTAATAAAGAAATAAAATTGGGATGTTTGAGTTTTTAATATATAAATTAATAATATCATTTCTTCAAAATGAATCTTTAACCAACTTACATATATAAAATATGCCAGTCATGTTCGGTTAAAATCTTAAATAAATTTATTTATAAATTAGTCAAAATCTAAGTATAATTCTATTTTGCATGTTAATCATTACTATAGGCTTACTTAAAAAATAATTATTTTGGATGAATATAAGTTACAAGAATTTTATTTCAAAAAAAAATAATTTTTTTATTTTTAGGATATTTTTGAGGTCGCAAAATACGATAAAAAGGCAATTTTATCAATAAAAAATTAAAGATTCGAAGGTGTAAAACAATAATTGAAAATATATATAGGTGGGCATTATAGGGATGTATGCTTTTATGTATTCATACAGTTATTTTTTGTAAAATTGATATATGTTGACCTGTGTAATTAGCGTTTTCTAGATGTTATTTTTGTGTTTAAACCACACCTCCCTCTCCCCATCCTCCCAGGGTTGATATTTATACCCTTACATGCATAGGGTATGTGACTGTCTTGTTTTTAAACACGTTTTAAAGCTATAAAGATTTATTAATGTTTTTATTTTAAAAAAATTTTATAAATTAAAATAACAAAATTTTGTTGCTTAAAAATTATTAAAAGCAATTTGTAAATTTTGTTAACATAAAAAAAATATTTTCATAATTTTAAAATCAGAATTGTCTTAGAGGTTTGCGACAGCAATAATACACCTTATTTTTAAAACAGTTGAAAAAAAATTAAATTTTAATTATTTTATACTAATGTTCGGCCCTAAAATATTAATCCATTTAATAAAATATGTAATTAATTTTTAATCGGCATTCAATTTACATTAAAAGTTGTTTTTAACCATGACGTATAATAAAATAGATTTTCCAAAAAAGATTCTTAACATTTTTATAAAAAGGTATATTTTTATCGTTTTTTAATCTTTATTGTAGACTTATTAGGTCCAATATATATTTGTAAACGCATTTCTTAAAAAAATTAGAGCAATAAAAAATTTTTAGTTATTATATTTTATTTTGCTCAGATGACGTTATAGAGGTGATTAAAAATAACGGTAATTATTAATATTTTTCTAATTAAAATAAAAAATTTTACTAGCTTGGCAATTTTTATATAATTTAAATAAAATTTTTAAACAATTAAATAATAAAAAAAAAGTCACTAATAATTATCTAAAATAAGGCTTGAAAAATTTTAGATAAATAAATTAATTTTCAAGGCTAGGCTAGAATTGATATCTTAACGATGATTAATTCCATTACAAATTTATAAATTAAATTTTATAAACAAACGTTATATTTTCTGGAAACTACAATCTTAATATAATAAAGTAGCATAATATACTTATACATTTTTGATTTCATTTCTTATTACTAAATATTCACAAAGTTACAAAATCAATTTTTTTTTAATTGTTAATTATTAAATAAGCAAAAATTTAATGTTTAAAAAACTTTATCAAAAAATAATTAGATTGTTATTTAAAAAGTAAAATTTATATAGATGACATTTCAGAGGTTATATCAAACATGCGCAATGGTAGAAAATTTTTCCTACTAATCTTTTTCTAATTGTAAAATAATTGCCTCTTTTTATAAGAAAATTAAGCAAGCTTTTTTTAAATTTTAATCACTTTCTTTTTGTATTTTATTAAAATTTAAAAAAAACAAATTTAAAAAAATTTGATGTTATCTATCTACACAAATAAATAAATAATATTTTTTTTATATTTAAATATAAAATTAACATTTGCTAAGAATTTTTAAACATCCGTTTTGTATTTATTATTTTTTTTTCCAAAAATATTAATTTTAATCTTTTGAATGTAAGTTTTTAATATTAGTTTTTTACTTTTTTATGCATTAGACAAATTGATAATACTTTTGTTCAAACATTTATGATTAAATTATATTCCATTCATTATATATTTAGAAGGTAAAATAGGTCAAAGTAATTATTTTATTTTGATAAGAATTAATTTTGATAAATAAAGTTCATTTAAGCGTTTTAGAGTCGGATAAATCTAAGATTAATATGTGAAATAAATCTTGTTATATTTGCGGATATAACAATTGTCTTTTTAGGATTTAAACTGTCAATAACATACATATTGAAAATATTATTCAGTAATCCAAGGGTTAAAATAGTTAATAAATTTTACAAATTGTTACTAAATTATTTAAAAATAATTGTTTAAAAAATAAAAAATATTATTTAAATTTTAATTTAATTATTATATCTAGATTATTTAACGTATTTGGTAGCAAAATACGGCAATTTGCCATATGGCTTTTCTTGTTATTTGCAAAGAAAATAGTCAAGCCCTAAAAAACGTCGTTAATACTTGAAAAATAAGATTTTCGGCATTCTTGGTTTTCCACGAGTGTATATAATTTTCTTAACCCCTTAATTTTTGTCGACCTTAAAACACTAGATACATTTAGGTTATTTTATTTAAAGATGTTTAGCAATTTCAGGACCTTAAGACAGAATAAAAAAACATTAATAAACAAGGTGGAATGGGGCAGGGTCTAAAAATACTAACTTTATTGTTAACAAAAAATTATTTTTATTGCTTTAACTTATAGAGCCAAAAAAAGACCCTCGTAAACTTTATTTTATTTAATTTCGTCGAGGCCTACGGGCTAAATTTACATCTTTTAAAAACTTGTTGAATAATTATTTGAATCACTCCCATTTGCTTAGAAGTTTTTGGTGCTAAAAATAAGATCTAGTAATATTATCTTAAACAAAATAAATAAAAAAAAATTGTTTAAAATAATAAAACAATTTTAAATGCGGTAGTATATCAAGTTATAAAATCATTGTAGAACAATTCTTTATAAATTTTGTTTCTTACTGATGAAATTCTGAACTTTGTGTTTTATACTCGTTCATTACATAAAATTATAAAAATGTAAAAATTATTTAAAATATGAGTGTATTATTCTTACCCTTAAAGCAGTAATAATTGGGGGTACAAAAAACCACCCTTATTTATTTTAATTATATTTTTTAAAAATTTTTGTATAATAAAATGGCAAATAGAAATATAAATGAAATTTAGATTTTTTAAAAGTGCTTACAGAAGCTATTAAGATAGTAAAGATAAAGTTTTTGTACTATTTTTAATATAAAGGTTGGAACTTGTCACATTTTAAAATTAAATAATTTGATATAAAGTTAATTTGCAATTTAATTATAAGAAGAAGAAAAAATTTCAAGGTTACAAATCTGTCAATTGTGCCATAATTTTTTTTTATTTTCTGTTTTTAGAGCAATGTTTAGAACTTTAAAAAAAGATCACAGTAAAATAATTTTATAAGTTCACTTGGGGACTTTTACTTTAATAATCTGAAAAAATAACTGCGCGCATAAAAATTTTGGCAAATTCCAGACATAACTAAATAAATTCTTAATGCCTTACAATTTATTTAAGTAGCAAAATGGAGGGCAGTAAAGTTCGTAAAACGCATCATATGTGTATATCGTTTTGGTTATGTTTTCATTGAGTAGCTGGAATAGTCAAATAATTGTTGCCAATTATTTAATTTTCTTGTTTTCATATTATGTCTGTAACAATTTCAAAATATGCGAAACAAATACATAATTTATTTAAAATTTTTTTAAATATTAAAAATTTATTTTTTATTATATTTTTTCAATAACGAGTTTATGTTAAAAATTTTCTTGAATTTTAACTGCACAATGGTAATAATTTTACCGTTTTTGGAGATTTTTTATATAATAAATTTAAATATGATAGATAATTTGAAAAATTAAAAGTTTAAATAAGTTTAAGCTATACCCGGGATCCTAACTGCAAAAAACTTTCTAAAATCCTGTAATAAATCGTTCATGTTAATTTTTTGTTGCCAAATATTATTAGCCTTTGATTATATATATCAATTTTATTTTGTTATTTAGAGCTAATTTCTATGGATAAGTATTTGGGAACAGAAATAGATCAAACAAAATAACTGAATTTTATCAATATTGCTAATTTTTTTTTAAATTTTGAATTTATAATAATAAATGAGCAAAGTAAAATGAGCCTGACTATTCCTAAAATTTGAATTAATTTTAGTTGCATCATCGTATATTGATCTATTTTTTTTTAGAACAAAATCTAGCTTATCGGCGTGTGCTATTAAACATTATAGATCTTTTTCCGGAGCTGAAAATAGTAGAGGACAAGTCGCCATTATATCGGAGCTGGTTGTTAAAAATTCGAATACCAATGGTTTTTTTTAACATATTATAGCCCTTTATGCTTCGTTAATTATTATACACTCTTTTGCAAGGTCTTTGTTATTTCTTAATTAAAAATTAATCAGCGAAACAATATAAAATAAAATATTTTTTTAAATAAATATTAGATTTTTAGCATCTAATTTTTGTGGTCAAGTTTTGGATGATGAAATTTTAAGTAATGAGAATTTTACTCATATTAGATTTTGATTTCTTCAATGTTAAAAATGATTCCTATTTGAGAAATTTTGTTTTATATTATGAAACCTATGGGTAGGAATAAAAATTTAAAAATACATATAGATTAAGAGACATATAATGATGTAAATCTTTATTTTTTTTTATTATATAATTTTTTTGTTCCATTTTGTAAATTGAATGGCATTCGTCACTATATTAGTATTTGATCCTAAGAAAATTGGTAATTATAAGTAATGGCTTTCTTAGGAATCTTATTATGTTAATCTATTATATAAATTAATTGTTTAAGAAATTAAATAATATTCTAAGATTAAACGCAAATAAATTGGCATAAGGAGAACTAAACATGGGTTTATTACAAGTAAATTTTCTAAAAAACTAAAGTAAACCGTTTATTGTTTTATTTGTTGTATAAATTTTAAGCTATACAAAGTGAAATGTCATGCATAATGAATCCGCCTTAAAATTAATGGCAAAATTTTTAAGTTAATAATTTACTTTAAATTAATTTAATACGGCACAATAATTTAAATAATCTCCCTTTATCTATACCCAGTAATGGCCGAAGGTTAAAATTAGTCATTTTCCGCTCCAGCTCTTCTGATCATGAATAAAAGCGAGTTAAATGAAATTTAAAGGACTTTTAACTAACCATGGGCCTTTTAAAGAAGCCTGCTTTTTTTATAATAAGAAATTTTTTATTTATAAAACATAATAATATATTACCTGTAAGTACAAAATAATAACAAAGACACTTAATAATTTATAAAGTATACAAAAAAAGAAGAATTTTTTAAAAATCATATTTATATTGATTAGTTTTTAGTTTAACTCAATGAGAAAATTAATTTTAATTAATTAATTGAAAAAATTGTAAAAATGGCAGATCGTCCTCTAGCTAGGCTTGTGTTGCCCTTATAGATATGGGCCGATTCTTCCAATAATAATAATAAAATATGTGATATTTTTAACTTAAGTAATTCACGTGTCACCAATTATTTTAATTCAACTAAAATTTATTTTTAAATTATACTCAATATTAAAAAAATCTTATGTTATCACAAATCAATTGTTGAAATCCATGTTGTTATGTTTCTAATAAATTGATATAACATTTTAATTACATATAGATAGACATTGGTGCACCGATGAAGGGGGGAGGGATTGTGAGCTCTTATTTTGTATCATCTTCAGAGTTTAAAAATGCAATAAAAATATGGCCTATATATTAACATACACACATACCCCAAATTAATCCTGAGAACACTACTGTTAATATACTAAATTGTGCCTCCTAATAAAATTTAATAAAAATGCAATTTTATTTAAATTTTAAGGGTTTAAAAGGTGTAAAAAACCTTTGTTGCCTATTATCATATTTCTAATAATTTAGGAGTAAGTTCAATTTAAATTTTATATCTTATATTAGTAGTTTTGTTTCTTTACACTTTTTTTGTATTAAACATTTTGCACACTTTAGTGATTTCTATATTTATACAATTAATACTTTAATTTGTATAAATAAATATTACATAACAAAGAAAATTTCTTTCAAGCATTTCATGTTAAAATAACTCATTTTATATAATTAATTCAATATATTTCAAACTTGATTTCCAAAATATTTAAATAATTGAACAATGTATAGATGCATCCATGAACATGTATTAAGAATAAAATATACAATTAATTTCTTTTAATTTACCCACAAATTTTTTGCTATTTTTTCATAACTAGAATTGTAATTATGGAATGGGTTTTAATTCATAACAAAATTTAATTTTTTTTATAAAGCTGGGTTGCCTATTATAGGAACCTCACATTAAATTAACGAGAAGAAAAGGTGGGGTTGGTGTCCAGCTTTTGTAAGATTTTGTAAAACGTATGAATCAAAAATATAAGCCTTACTACACTCCGCTCCCTTCCCTCTCTTATCATATTTTCCATTCTTTTCCTATGAAAAACCTGATGTGCTTCTGATGCTACTATTGGCTGCGGCGAATACTTCCTTTATAATAAAAAAATATGTCTATTAAAAAAAATGTTAACGGCTGTCGTGCGCGTGGCAACGCACAAGAGAAGCCACGCCCACGAAAAACCTAAGAAAAATAAAAGAAATTTTATTATTATTATTTTTTTTAGTTTTTTTAGTGATAGTTTTTTTCTGGTTAAAAAACGGTTTTTGTTTTATGTTGACTGAGTGCCAATCAAGAAAGATTCTATGTTTGATGAGATGAAATTAATGAGTTAAAAGAAATATAAAAGTCTGAATTTATTTATCCTAATGCTTCTCGCCCTATTAATTATAATTCTCTTATTGGGCGTTCGATGACCTCAATGGAGTATTTTAATATCTTAAACCTCAGGACCCCGTTATTCGACAATCTCTCAGTTTTTGACAACGGCCACTAGCTTGACATTTGGAGCAGTCGACAAGATTGTCGACAGGATCGACGACAGTAAACTAGTAATAATAACTTTTCCCCTATGGCGCGCCTACAGTATTCTATTAATAATAAAAAATTTTCCCCTATGACGCGGGTGGCGTATTGCTTGTTTGAGTACAAATGCAACCCGTTTCTAAATTTGTTGGGGTCAGTTAAGAAGTGAGAATATTTTGTGTTATCCCTCTAGTGGATAGAGATATAAATTAAAAGCCCATAAGTGTTTATTTTTTTTTTGTTTATTTTGGGAGGCTAAAAGACCTCTGGTGTGAAATAATCCCATAATTGATTTCTGTTTTTAGTTTATTTTGAGAGGCTATAAGACCTCTGGCTAGGCAAAATGCCCCCTGTTTTTGTCAAATGGGACATAAGAAATGATCCTTGTTTTTTTTGTTTATTTAGGCTGATGGATAAAATATTTGGGCTGATAAAAATTTTGGGCTTATTATGTTTTTTTTGGGCTGTAAAGAAAAATTTTGATAATTAAAGAATAAAGATATGCTTTTTAAATAATTATTTGAATTTTAAATATTTATGATGTAATATTATGAACACATTATGCATTGTTAACTGTATATATTATTAATGTAAACCCAATGTTTTGTAATGTGATTTTATACCAGCACTTTTTTTTTTTTTTTTTTTTAATAAATAAAGGGGTAGTTTTTAATTTTTTTTTTTAAAGTTTTGTTTTTTTTTTTTTTTTTTTAAAGGAGGGGGGGGGGGGGGGGGGGCCCGCGGAAGAGAAGCCACGCGCACGAGAAACCTAAGAAAAATAAAAAAAATTTTATTATAATTATTTTTTGTAGTTTTTTAGTAATAGTTTCTGGTCAAAAAAAGGTTTTTATATGTTGGCTGGGTGCCGGTCAAGAAGAATTTTATGTTTGATGAGATGAAATTAATAAATTGTTTAAAAGAAATATAAAAGTCTGAATTTATTTATCCTAAAGCTTCTCGCCCTATTAATTATAATTCTCTTATTGGGCGTTATGACCTCAATGGAGTATTTTAGTATCTTCCCCTCAGGACCCCTATTCGGCTAACTCCCAGTTTTTGACAACGGCCACGAGCTTGACAACAGCTAATATTAAAAAATGAGAAATTAGATTTTTTGATTGTTTTGGGATATTCCTGACAAAATATATTTAAAATAGCCGTTTCAAGGTTTTTTATATGCGTGCGTCTTCTTCCACTAGCCGCAGCCATTCTGTAAGTTTAAAATAGACTATTTTTAATTAGAAAATAAAACTTCAGCCAAGCTGAATAGATATTACATTTGCTAAAATTTGAATATATTTTATTTTTCTGAAATTTTGTAAAAACGGGGTTTTAAATTTCTTAAACAGCGCATAATGTATAAATTACGTATTTTACTTTTAGAATTGAAATTTCAATGCCGAACAAAATGTTGCATCCATTTCACTAAAAATCATATCTTAGAGAAAAAATATTTTTCCTTTTAGGCTAACCGTGGGCAATATGTAAGGTTACCCCATTTAGTTTTTTCCTTTGCTGCCAAGGGGAACTAAAGGATTTATCTAGGGGTCGCATTGATTAATCAATTTATATAAATTGGGACACTCAGACAAACAATTTTATCCAAAAATGATTATTTAGTTAAATTCTCATAAATTTAGGTATAACAAAAAATATTTATAATATGGACATTATTTTATTTTGCACTTATTAAAGCTTTATTTTTATCAATAACTTTTTCAATAGGCCAATTATATGATAATAATGATTAATTATTTATTATAAACTCTTTAGATTTCAATTTATTTAAGTTTATATATAACCAACATCTAAATATAAACTTGCTAATACATTTGTATTGCTACCATATATATTATTAGGCCGTTGACAATGAATTTAATATACTTCTTAAAATACGGCCAAAAACTGTATCTATTTTGTTTGAAATAGTAATGTATAATAATATTTGTCCTAATGGTCAATTTATTTCTATTTGATTGTAAAGGTTAGGTATAAATAAAATTTTTGTAAAAAAAATATGATGAAATTTTGATAATTTTATTATGGCCTCTATTTCTATTTGATTGTAAAGGTTAGGTATAAATAAAATTTTTGAAAAAAAAATATGATGAAATTTTGATAATTCTATTATGGCCTCATCTTATTTTTACTTTCCGTTTCCCAAAGTTTCTCCTCTTCAGTTATTTTGATACGTCCTTTACATTTGCCCAGTCTATATATTGCAAATAATGTGATATACAATTTATATGTATATTAAGCTCTTGCATTGGCATTTAGATTATTTGACATTTTTACATAAAATAGGATTCGGAATTTAAAAAAATATATTTTTAAGTTTAAATTTACCAACTTAATTTTTTTTTAAATAAAGTTTAAACGCACCCATGTATATGTCCTAAATCTTTTTTTTCACTGCAATATTTACTTAATTCTCCTTACTTAAGCAGAGCTGGCAGCTTGAGTTTATGTTGTGTATTTTGATTAATGAATTTGTTGGGAAAAAATTTTACATAAAATGAAACCGATGTGCCAAAGGTAGGCAATATTTTAAGTTTGTGTGGGATATGATTTAATATTGACTCAATGGATTTAAAAAAATTCTTCTTGCTAGGGCACGCTTATATTTTATTAGTTAAATATTTGTCAAATTACCCTTTTAGCCGAAGTTAAAAATTATATCTTTTCCCTTCTTGTAAAATTACCCTTTTAGCCGAAGTTAAAAATTACATCTTATCCCTTCTTTCTCACTTATTTCATTTCTGTTTCTTTTAAAATAATTTCCCGGAAATTAATTATAAAACTAGATTTGTTTTTTTTTAATAATACTTGTGCCCTTCAAGCGTTTTTAATGAATAACTTTATAATTTTATTATCTTTTTTATTTGCAATTGTGAATATTGCTTGTCAAATCTACATCGAAGATTCAGGTTTTCCATTTTTTTTATAAAAATAATTGGTTTATCGGTGAGCAATCTTTGTCTCTATAAGTAGCAGTTTTTTTTGCATATTGATTAAACTTAATAGGTATTGAATTTATTCCACAATATGTATTATATTTTTAATAGCAATTTATATTTAGCTGCTAAAATTACTTCTTATATTAAACTGTTGCGTGACTTAGCCTGCCACTATGGAAATGTCCTTAATTGAACTAAAATAGCAAATTTGAAATAAATTTTGCTAAGCTCACAGGTCAATAAAATCTATGGGTTTTACTTAACGAGGAATAATCTGTTAACTAATTTTAGCCTTCTCGTCCCTCCTTTATAACCAAAGATACGGCGATTGACATTACAAAATTTATTCTAATAGAATCAAATGTGACATTCATAATAATATTTTATCTGAATCATAAAATATTTATATAAGAATATACCACATTGGAAATATGACAAAAAAATGGCTTATGCTTTTACCGAAGTTATTGATTTCCGGTTTCTAATGACCCCCTTACTTTTCCCCTCCTTACTCTCTCACAGGCACGATTCTATTTTTCTTTCGGGAGGGTGGGGAAGGAAATAGCATCCCAAATGTTTTTGATTACCCCCCGCCCCCAACCCCCCCCCCCCCCCCCTCAAATTACATATTTTACATTTGCCCCCCCCCCAATGCATAACAATTTTATTTTTGCCCCCTCCCCTCCCTCCCCCCTCCCAAATACGAAATATTTTTCACATAATATAAATAAATTTGCTCCGCCAAAATCTAAAAATATTATATTAAAAATATTTAATTTGTTTAAAAAGTGGCATTTCGCTCGCGAGATCAAACTAACACAGAAATTATTTCTGTTGTTATTAGATGTATAAAAAAATTTGATTTTAAAGAAAGCTATATATTTGTGAAACAATTTACAAATCTGATTCCTATAAAACTTTCTCACTTGTCAACAATCTTTTGTTAGAACATCATCTAGAACCAAAGAACCTGATCGCACAATGCTACGATGGGGTGAAAGTAATGGCCGGGGAAAAAGGTGTCAAAGCATTTCTAAGCAAAATAGCTGGACACAATGTCCCCTATATTCACTACTTTAACCACCGATTGCATCTTGACAGTTTGTCTTGAAATTTTATGCGATGTATGCGAAAATTTTTTTTTATATTTAAAAACTATAAATACTCTTTTAATAATTATTTATAGAAATTTTTTTATATTGGGCCGAGGCGTCGGGTTTTTTGACCATATTTATAATCATCAATTTGTTTTGTATTTATCATTTGAAAAATTATTTTATTTATCAAAAATAATTACAATTGCAAGCAAAACGTAATGTCTCTAAAACTTTTGATTTAAACTATTGTTTGTTAGAAATTAAACAATTAAAAAATACAAATACATTTGAAGATTTAATCAAAAACTGTTTTGATATATATAATTCTTTTATGAATCACAATAATTTATCAATAGGATAAAAGAAAAATTAAACCTCAGAATATTTTGATTTTTATATTTTCTACTCATAAGTTTAAGAAAATTTATATCAATTATGAATTAAAAAATTATTTAATATATTAATTTATTTATTAATTTGATAATAGATTTTTTACCGATAATATTTATTTAGAATTTAGATTTTTTTTAAATTGGATTATTCTTTTTTTAGATATAAATAAATTAGAGCCTCTTTAAAAAACTTTATTATCTAAAAAAATTGACTCAGCCAAAAAAAATTTAATAAGAAAACTTAATAATTACAAAGAATGTTTTACTAATGATTTTATTAAATTTTATGATCACAAAGATTATCTTAATATTTTTATTTAAGGAAAAGATAGTAATATTTTTTTTCCCTTCATAAATGCAATCAAGGAAGTTAGTAAATGTGGGATCCTACAGCTGTTTTCCCATTGATGAAGTGGTCACTAAGACGCCATTTTTTATTAATAACATAAAAACTTTAAATACTTTTTTTAAAAATTAAAATAAAATAATTTTTATATCATAAGGTCATGCCGAAGGGTCTAGGTTTGACCATGTTTATTATCAAAATTAATTTTTTTGTATTTATCATGTCATTTGAAAAATTATTTTATTTATTAAAAATAGTTAGTGATAATGCAAATCGATTTATGTTTCTAAAACTTTTAATTTACACCATTGTTTGTTAGAGATTAAACAATTGAGAAATACAAATACATTTGGAGATTTATTTATAAACTGTTTTGATATATATAATACTTTTTTAAATGACAAAATTTATTTATAGATAAAAAAAACTAAACCTAAAAATTTTTCTGATTTTTGTTTATTTTCTAGTAAGTTTAAGAATAATCTAAATATTAATGATGATTTAAAAAGTATTTATTTCATTCTTTTGATAATAGAATTTTTACCGATAATATTTATTTAGAATCTTTTCCCTTTATAAATTTGATTATCTTTTTTTTATTTAAATAAATTAGTGCCTCTTTTAAAAATAAGTAATATTGATAAAAATTCATTATCTAAAGAAATTGACGTGGCATTTTTTTAATAAGAAAAATTAAAAATTACGAAGAAACATGGATTCATTTGCTGTACTCATGGCTAATTTTGCCCCCAAAGGCGGCAAAAAATTTATCTGCCTCTTTTTCCTATGTTTTTGCCCCCCCCCCCAATGGGGCCTACTTTCCAATCGCTATCATTTTTTTGAAACGTTTAAAAATGAAACAAAATTAAGCCGATGCTATTACACTTTCTAAATAATACTCAAAATAATACTGCAAACGCTGCTGCCTATAGATGATTAAAATAAATACGTTTAATTTCTATATTAAACAAATTTTTTTCTTAGGTCAACATGTATTCAACTCTAAAGCAATAAAGCGAAACAACTATGTAAAAAGAGGTAACATTTTATATATTTAATTTGTTAAAGAAAAGCAGTTTTTTTACTTTTGTATTTAACTTTGTTTTTTATTTTAGGGCGCATTTTTCCCTCAAGTAAATTCTTCGTTATTTTTATTTTAAATTTTATTGCTATATTGTTTTTTAATAAAATCTATCACTATAGCCTCAGAATATTGACACAAAAAGGTAGCATTAAAAAAATACGGGAGACGAATTTTATAAAGTTTTTGTATATTAATGATTTTGCCAATTCTAAATATATAGATTTTTAATCATTGCGTCTCTACAACCGCTTGTTTAATTTTTTTTGATACTAGATCTAGAATTTTTATGAAAAATGCGTTCAATTTTTATTCGAAAATTTGGATTTTTTTATCAAAAATATTAACCAATACTTTTAATATATTGACACTTAGATTAGTTGAACTAAGTGGATCTCCCTCTTTAACAAAAGTCTAAAAAAACTTTTTTAAAAATTCGAAAACATAAGAACAATACATTTTTTCCAAATTTTAATAAGGTTTGACCGCGACCCAAAGCACATTAGATTTTTTAACTACATTTCTATTGGCGATAATAACTTTAAGGAAAGAAAATTAAAGACAGTTGATAATTAATGTGGCGTGGCTATTGTAAAAAAAAATAAAATTAAATTTTATTTGTTAGAATTATTTAAAAAAATTGATTTTATTATTATATGTTTAAAATTGTTAATATACACAACCTAATTGTATCTCAATTAAAAGATGTAACATTTTATATTAAAGTTAATAGGTTAGATATTTTTACTTATCTGTCAAAAAGCTATGATTTTATATAATCATGATGTGATATATTACATAATCTTAATTTAAAAAAAAAGACACTACCCTTAGTATTTAAATTGCTAAATTTGGCACAAATTCATTTTATTATTATTAAAAGGAATTCCAATTTGTGTAAATTATAAAATCTAAAACTTTGCTTTCATTTTTATACATTTAACTTTTAAGTAACTTATAAAACTTGAAAATAATTTAACCCTTTTCCAATATTTCCTCATGTCTCGTCATATTTAAGATAATTTTCAACAACTAAATAAACAGGTATTGATAAAATGCTTTGTATTAATTTCTATTAGTTGTGTAAAAAATCTATTTTCAACCATATTAAAAATACATAAAAATCTTCATTAATTTTTATGGCTCAATAAATCGTTCCATAGTTTAAGAAAATTTGTAATTCAGCTATTATATCAATAATTTTACAAAAATAATAAAACAACAAAAAGAATATTAAAATTAAAATAAAAAATTTTATTTATGCAGCAGCAGCTACATATTATTTTTTTAAAAAAAAGATTTTTTTTTGAGAGTTCCAGCATTAATATATTATAATCAAATTAACAATGTTAAATATAATTAATAAATTATAAACAGGTATTATATTAAATGTAATAAATGAAAGAAATAATTAAAATAAATTAAAAAAAAATAAAATAATATAAATATTATATTTACTAAATTTTACAGTCTTCCGGCCACGTATTTTTAAATAGAAAATAATTATTTTTTAAAATTTCTATGGAGATTTTTTGCCTAGATTAAGCACAATAAAGGCAAAAATAAGAGATACATATGTAAAATAAGCCATTCGGATTATTATTTTGTTTTAACGACCAAATTTTTTTAACCAATCTGTTTATTATATTTATTAGCATCTACTTCAAAGTTGGAGCCTGAACATAACAGCTATATAAGAATTAATTTTACCGAATATCAGCTGAATGAGCTAAAGAAAGCCTTTAAGAAAAACCGTTTTATAAAGGGTAAAGCAAAGATTGAACTGGCACAAAGGCTGAATATCGAAACAGAGAAGGTAATCAAAAAGTACATTTATATATTCACCTCAAATGTATTTATTTAAAAAGTTTTATAAGGCGCATTTAAAACATTTAGTTTTTCAGAAATCTAATTTTTCTTTAAATAAAACACACTACATATAATATTAAAATTAGAAATACCATTTATGAGCTTTTAAATATTTCTAAAAAACGAATATTTTTTTAAATTTTTAGAATTTGCAAGTTTTAAATTTATTTTAAAATAAATAAAAACGCGCTTTAATTTGTTAGATCACGAGTGATTAGGATAATAAACTAAAAATTATTACTAGGACCTACGCCTTTAGGTTAAATTTAATTTTATTTAATAATTTGGCTTTGTCTTAAACTTTTAATTCCTTCGTTTTAAAAATCTTGAGTTACAAGTTTTAAATACACTTATTAGTATCAAATATTTGGATTTTTGATAGGACTCAATAATTACAGCTGAAAAATATTTTATTTTATAACAGGCTGAACGGTAGTAGTGGATTTTAAATAAATGTCTGGGTGCCAATCGCCTTTTTTTTTCAATGTTAAATTCTCGATACGGTAAAAGAGGCAATAAAATAAGTCAAGTCCCAAGTTTTTATTACTATGGTAAATTATATTTAAATAATCAAAAAGATTTTTGTCTAAAATAAAGCAGCATTAATATAGATAATAATTAACAATGTTAAAATTAATAAATAATAAGGAAACGTATTGTATAAAATATATAAAAGAAGTCATTAAAATAATTTTTTTAAAAAGCATTATAGTTACTAATTTTAAGAATCTTGTGGCCATTTGTTTTAAAAATTTATTTCAATTAATAAATTTAAATTATTTTTTATTAGTTTACCAACTTTAATTTCAAGGCTTCAGATAAAGATCGTTGCGACAAATTATATATGATCGAAATTTAAAAAAACAATATTTTCTTGTCTTTAAAATTCGGCATTTAAAATGCGATCAATGCCAGAGGATCAACGCACGAGAAATCCCAAAAGGTTTTTCCCTCCTAGTAGGGTTTAAGATTTTTCTATCCGCTCTTTATTTATAAAATATCTAAAACTCACGACATGTTAGCATTTTTAAAAATAGCGATGCAATGAACCTTATTGTGTCTCCTAATTTTTGATCTCGACAATATAACGGATGCCAACCAAAACTATCGGTGTTAGATTTACAGTTGTAAGGAGTTACTAAAGGGATTCCTAAAGCAATATCAAAGCATATTAAAACGCTTCATTAGGAAATATGATTTATCTTACTAGGAAAGGCTACTAATCATCAATGGCCTGAAATAGAGAGTTGTCTATGGAGGGATTTGTGCTCTGTGTTTTTACAAAAGGTAAACAAGGGTGCTTAACGCTAACACATATCCCAATCTTTTTGATCACTCGTTTTAGGGTATGATCTGGTAGGGCCGGCCTCAAATGCCCAGGTAGTTTAGGTTAAAAAAAAATCGGATCCGAGTTAAAATTTGTGAATTTAAAGATTGTAACCTTGAAGGATGAAATGGAGGCGAGGAAAGCGACAAGCGCTATATTTCAGAGTGACCAATCCCAAGTCCACCCAGCTTACCTTTTAGGTTAAATTGAACGTAATTATTTAGATCAAGTTTTAATAAAGATTTAGGGAATCCAGTGTCAAATCTGGGTCACCGTCAGCCCTCAGAAGGCGGTTGTGAAAATTTTGAAATTCTGAATAACATTAATGAAAACGACATAAAAAAGCTAAAAATCAAATGCTAAGGCGTCCCTTGCATGCGATTATCTGGCCTGTCAAGTGAGAAGAAACATTAGGGTATAGTACGCTAAACAAAAGAAATACGATTTGCAAGTCTCAATGTGGGTACCATGAAGGTATAGATGGCTGAAGTGGCGGACCATATGGCTAAAAGAAGGATTGATGTAGTGTGTGTGTGTGCAAGAGACCAAAATGAAAAGAGCCAAACATTAATGATGGATTTAGGATACAAGATGTATAATACGGAGTGGGAATTTACTCAACTCATACCAGCATTTAAGGAGTCATAGCGATAACATTGGTCATCGAGGGAAAAGTTACGTAATCTTATTGTATGCACCTCAAACCAATCTCACAAAGCAAGAAAAGGACAGTAACAGCTGGAGGTCTATTAGACATAATATAATGCTCATGTAGGTCAAGAAAACACTGGGTACAAAAGAGTCCATGGTGGAAAAGGATATAGAAGATGGGGGGCACCTGCTAAGACTAGCTCAAGCATACGATATGGCTAGAGCTAACACCTTCTTCTGCAAAAGAAGGTCTCATCACATTACCTTAAAGCGGCAAAAATGAGTCTCAAATAGACTTTATTTTAGTCTCAAAAAACAGCTTAAATAAAAGATTGCAAAATCATTCCCGAAACTATATTGGCGCAGCGGCAACTTCTTATCATGAACTTTGTGTTACAAGTCACCAAATTTAAATTCCTTCCTCAAATCAAATGGTCTGAGCTTAGAAACCAGGCCTTTGCTATTAGTTGCAACTTACCCCACGACTATAGAAGGACACAAAAAGTCCAATATAATTATGGGAGCAGCTTTCCTCAAGACTCAAAACGACAGCAAGGGCATACTTGAAATAACAAAGGAGCGCGTGATTGAAAAAGATACTTGGTGGTGGAATGAAAAAGTAGAGCTCGATTGCAGAAAAGAAAAAACTGTTCAAACGTTGGAAAAAGAGGCACCTAATCAATGACAAGCTCAATTATCCACTTCAATGCAAAGCCGTCAGAAGCGTCTTACGTCACGCTAAGAGCGAAGTTTACGAGAGAACCTACAACGAAATGGCCACTAAAAGTGGACAAAAATATACAATGGCAAAGCAACTTGAAAGGCCATCGAGAGACTGTAACGGAAGTAAAGTTTATCAAGAAAAGGCAGGCTTCTCGTCGATCAATCAAGCGTCTTGGAAATTAAAAAAAGACTTCAAAGATTTACTCAATAGCCACCATAATGCAATTGAGAGAAGATTTTCCCCCACACTGCAACCTTGTACCATCAATCACCAAATCAGAAGTTAGCCTTCAATTTAAAAAATGAGCGATCGGCAAAACAACGGGACTCGACAATATATCCATTGAATGCTGGAAATTAGGAATAGAGGGGATATCGGCGTTAACAATTCTCTTCAACCAGATATTAGGGCATCAATAAATACCTACCATGAAAAAGTTACATTGTGCCAATATTCACAAACAAAGGCGATGCGTTTGATTGTCACAATTACCGCTGCAACAAACTAATCCCATACCTAAGCTGTTTGAAAAAATATTTGAAACCAAAATGCGAGAAGTTATCTTGATTAGAATTGAGCAATGCGGATTTACGAGAGGAAGGTCTACCACGGACGCAATTCACACTGTTCACAGTTTGATAGAGCGTTTCACAAGAAAGAATCGGAACCCTTACGGCTTGCTCCTAGACTTAGAGAAAGCGTTCGACAAGATCCCAAGAGCTGTAGTATGGTGGGCGTTAAGAAGAAAGAACGTGTCCAAATTGTATATCAAATTAGTTCATAGCTTGTAGGACAAACTTTACTCAAGTAAGAAGCTCGGGAGGAACTTTAAAAGGTTTTACAATTAACGTAGAAGCGTTACCACAAAACCGCCGTGGCACATACTTTACGCAGATGACATCCTGCTCATGGCTAAATACTCGGAAGAATTGCGCGAAGGTGTATTAAGTTGGAAACGTGCACTAGAAAAGTTAGGCCCTAAAATAAACAAAAATAAAACCGATAGTTTTCGGAGGATTGGGACACGAAGAATTGATGATCGGCACAGAGTGGTCTCTCAAATCCAAACCTTCGACAACTTACTTAGGAGCCTGCCTTTAACATGACGAAGACGTTGAGTTAGAAGTAAGGAACAAACTTAAAATCTTATGGTTAAAATGGAGATTGTTAACCGGTGTCCTATTCAACAAAAACATCCCTCTAAAAATAAAAGGTAAAGTTATAATAATACAACCTGCAATATCATAAAGCCTAGAGATGCCCTTTAAATTAGGGAAGAAAGAATCCTTCAAACGACAGAAAGCGAATGTTACGAATGTTTCTAGGAGTGACGCGCATAGATAAATCCGAAATGTACATTATCGGCAGCCTAAACATTACTTCCGTTAATATAAAAATCGGAGTTAATCGGCTCCGATGGTTTAGCCAAATCGAAAAACGAAAGGGTGAACTACATCTTTTAAATCTAATAAATGATGTTAACGTACCAGGCAAGGGTAAGAGGTAGACCTAAATTTACCTGGTCCCAAACATGAGATGCCACAATTTGAATAAAAGAGTGCATGAATAGAGCTAATTGGAAATCAAACTGTAGGAGTTCACTGCATCCAAAAAGGCAAAAAGCTAAAATAGAAACAAAAAAAAGATATTTAAAAATTAAAAACAATATGTGCTTAAATTTTTAGAGCAAAAAATTAAAAACAAGCTCCGGATGTCCGTAAGCAAAATTGCAATTTAGGGATTAAAAACACATTTTATAAAAGAAAAAAAGCCTGATGAACAATAATTTTTTTAAAATTTCTCTGTAAAAACAATAAAATAATTTTTTAAAAATTTTAAACGGCAATAAAGCCTACTAAGGGCAAACCTAAGATTATAAAATCCTCCTAGGAATTTTATTACTGGTTATTATTATAGAATAGAGGTAAAGGATATATTTTACATTTTTAAGGTTTTATATCACTAAAAATTCACCGGTGCATGCAGGGTTAAAAGAACATGCTGAAAATCCACCCCTTCACAGCCTCTTCTTTAATGAGGCCGCCGTTGGGGCTTTGACACTTTTATCACGAACGTTAACGGGGCAATGGATATCACCCATTATAAATATAGTTGATTTAGGGAAGAGATAAGTTTAAAATTAAAAAATGTCGTTGGGTTATAATAGGTGCTTAACATCTTTCAGCTTGCCAAACATAGTATAATCATCTAAAGATAGACGGACCTAAATACCTTGTTGGACTCCCTAGAAAGAAATTATAAAATTTTCAAATTTTAAAAATATATCATTAGCAATTAAATGAATTTAGTTGTGATATTGAGGAATTTTTAAAAAAGAGTTAATAAGGTAAGAACAATCTAGGCAATTAAAAAACTTTTTTTAAGTACAGTTAACTTAAATTATTCCATTGATACTAAGGTAAAGCCAGTGGAGTGAGTTGCAACAGCTCCCTTCTATAAAATTCAGTTGAGTAAGTTTGCTAAAGTAGATCTAATTCGGCTGCATTTAATTTTAGATATAAGGTTCCTTAAAAAACATCCAATAGCTATAGGGCTATTTTTATTCTTTTCCTAGAGGGGGAAGAACCCTAAAAATTATGGGGGCAAATTCCAGTGTAAAATTTTCATTAAAAATAAAAATTTATGACTTTGCAAAAATTGTTAATTATAAATCTAGATACTTTCATGAAAGTCTTGCCGAAGAGCCAAGTTCACCTTTAAGAGTTTTTGAAATCTCATTATTTTTACAAGTTTACACCTAAAAAGAAAGCTCTAAAGTAAGATTTTCTGAAGGAACTTCTCTTAAAATCCACACTTTAAAACCATAAATACAAAAAAATACAGCGTGGCCTTTTAACAGTCAGTTTTTTTTGGTAAATGTGGGACATTTTATTTATTATTAAAGAATTTTTGTCGGGCAAAAAGCACCAAACTTGTATTTTTATTAAAAATCATAAAGGGTTTTAGCTTTAATTGGTAAAAGTAAATTTAAAATAGTTTAATCTAAGTTCTGTATTTATAGTAAATTTTTTTAAAAATTTTACAAAATTGTTGTAAAATACTTTTAGTTAACAAAAAGAAACATTTTTCTCCTATTGTTTAGAACGAGCTTATTCCTTTTATAAATGCTTATGGTCTTACCATTGAAATTATATTCAAATAGATCGCAAGATGGTTTACCAGGCAACGAAGCAAGGAAAATTTAGGTAAGTAGATGCAATTTTATTATACATGTTTAAATCAGTGCTGGGAAAATGCCCATTTTTGGGTCAAACTCATTTTTTTATTTTTTTTAAAATTTAGAAAAAATAAAAGGTTTTAGCTTTAATTAGGATTATATTTATAAAATTTAAGAATTTCTGCTTATATTTTGTATTAAATAATAATTGATTTTTTTAATCTATCATAAAATTTTTAAAAAACAAAATTTTGAGTTTAGTCGAAAAATGGGTTTTTTCCCAGCTCTGGTTTAAATGACAAGTCTAATAACATTGAAAGCGTGTAGCAAATAATAGGTCTTATTAAGTATATTCAACCCTATTTTTGGCAGCCCATCTACCTCTGGTTCCACACTATATAACATTTTTTTACTAAAACTATTTTTCAATGTGATTACAAGAACATATTGGTAAATGTAATTTTTCATTCTCATATATTGCCTGATTTATTTTTTAACTGTCACACACATTAAAATTTGTAACGTTATAACCTATAGGGTAACTATTTTTGGTAAATTCTAACAAATATAACACGATACCATGCAACTAACCTTCCAAATACTCTGATTTTACCTATCTGAGCTTAAACTAATTAGTTATAAACGCTTAGAAAGCTCAGTGGCAAACCCTCTGTCTTAGAAGCAGTAGGTTGCGAGTTCGAATCAGTATACAGTACCTTTTTTCTTTGGAAAAATGCAATACATGTGTAATTACTTTGATGCTTCTGCCTGCTTAGGCAGTAGATCTTAAACGATTTGACCCAGGTCGCCGGTGTGCGAGCAAATTTTTTATTTAATTCGTCGGCAATATTTATTGCTTTGCTCAAGTTAAAACCGTCAAGACCCTAACGGGTATGGAGCCCCTAAATGGGGAAAGGTATGGAGGAAACCTCAAACCAATTTGTTTTTAATAAGTTTTAAAAATGCAATTATGCTAGTTTTAAAGTGTGCCAAAGAATGCTGTTTAATACAGTTTAACAAATATCAATGTCCCGAAAAATAGGTTTGTAAACATGAAAATGAATTTCATGTAGCCTTATATCATGTATAGCATTTTTCTTAGTTTCTTTGGCTTTAGACTCTTTAAATCCGTTATATTAAAAAATGACACATTTTGTGACATCAAATACCTTAAATAGAATAAATTCGAATCTTTTTTAAAAAAGAAATCCATTGTAAATTATTTACCAAAGAGAAATTGAATTTTTTATATATCAAGCTCTTACATAAACATTTAGAAGGGCACGTGCAAAGTGAGTTTTATAAAATTTCAAAAATTCTAAAATTTAAAATTTTGGTTTTTTCACAATTTTTTTAAAAAATTTTTTATTTTAGAAAAAGCATTTTATGCGCATAAACTAAATTTGGCAACTTTTAAAAAATTTGTGTTTTATTTTAAAATATAAAATCTTATAATTTTAAAATTTTTACAAAAATAAAAACTCACTGCCGTGCCCTAATAAAAAATATTTTGAGTAAATTAAATACGACACTATATATTCAATTATAAAATTATTTTACAATTTAAAAGACTAGCTCTTGTGATTTCCATTTTGTCTTTCGATCTTTTTTGTTTTTTTTAATCAAAATTTTAAATATTATGTTAGCTGACTAATTTATTTTAATTAAAAAACTAAACGGATTTGATCAAGCTTAGATCTTTGTAGTTAGCTCCTAATTTTCAAAAATGTCGACCTGTGTAATTTGACCAATTTAGCATGTATTGAGAATTAAAGTTATGATTGTGCCAAAATGAATATTTAGCAAATATATATGGTTTAATTTGTCTTTTTTGCACAAAAATAAATCTATTCCTCAATATTATAATTTTAAGAATAATAAGCTTTAAATATTTTTCACAATTTTTTAAGAGTTTTGCCAATCATTCATAATAATATTTAAAAAATGGTAATATTTAAAAAAAAGAAAAAACTTAGAAGGGTCTGTAAGGAGTTAGTAGGTAACCCCAACCCTGTATGCAGCAGTAAATTTTATAATGTAATACTTATATCAGTAGGACAAATTAATTTACCATGTCAACGAACGTTTTCGTCATTAGCACTGAAAAACCTGTGGTTCTTAGAAATTGTATTTGATGATCTCATTCCCATTTTATTAATTGACTTTGTGATTAAACAAACAAATTTATCTACCCCCTTAAAAAAAATATAAATTTTCCTATAGTCGCATAATATTGCAAAAATAACATATCATATATGGACATAAAAAAAAACAATAAGTGAAAAATTATTTTTGACAATATATTATATATATATTGAGTCTATAGTTTAAAAATAGCTTTCAAAAAATATAAATATTTATATTATTCATAATTAAAAAGTTTACACCTTTAATTTTCAAATTACATTTCATTAAAAAACAAAAATCTTAAATATAAAATAAAGAAATATAAATTTTTTAAAAATTTTATAAGCATTCTCTACGCTCCGTTAATCAATACATTATTGGCGCATAAGTTTAAAATAACATAAAAGCCCAAAATATCAAAAAAATTAGATAATCTTATTTTTGAAACCGATTAATCAATAATCATGGCGGTTAATTTCATATTTGTAAAAATCAAGATAGTTATTTATACGTATGTTCATTTAAGTTTTGCTGTTTTGATTTTACATAAAATTCTGCTTAAGGTACATGCATATTTGGGTAAAAAAATTATAATAGATTAGTTGTATTAATTATACATATTTAACTACATTCAAATTTTTGAACAAGAAATAAACAAAAAATAAATCTAAATTAATGCAAAACTTTATATATATTTTTTTAGAAAAAAGCAAATTAAAAGGTATTACTATTTATTTTATTGAGCTTTGTCCTAAATTTGGGCTTTTGGTGCAGCGAATATCTTATGAATATATTTTTTTTTGCAAATGAATGAAAAAACAAGTGTAAAATTTTTTTTGTCTCTTTTCACTTTTAGTCTTTGTGTCAATTCTAGCATACTAGGGTTGTACTTTAAATATATTACTACTGGATAATGAGCTAACTCAGGGTAAAATACTGACACATATGATTGGATAATTTATTTATATAAAATTAAATAGTTATTAGTTAATGAAAATGGTTTGTATATTGAAGGTTTATAGCAGGCAAACAATATATATATGGTCAATTCCACCTCAAATCGACAAACTTTTTCCCTTCAAGTCTCAGTTTTGGCTGAAAATTGGTACATTGGTAGGGTCCTTGGGTGCTGATAAAAACCTAAATTTTTTTTGACCGGAAGTGATTTTTGACCGAGATATGAGCAAAAATATTTTTCATTTTTTTGCAAAAAAAAAATTTGAGGCAACTTTGCGCGCATGTATCATCAAAAGTATTGTAGCTAGAGTCATAATTTTTTTTTTATTTTGAAGATCGTAATAAGGGCTACCTTAGATGCAAAAAATATTTAAAAAAAATTTTTTTAAGTTACCAAAAAATTAAAGTCAAGTTTAGACACAAATAGCTCAAAAAACGTATCTTTGAATTTTCTGAAAAATTTATATAATATGGCCCTTAATAATGTTAATAAATATATGATTTAAAAAGTTTGGGACCGTCATGACTTTTTACAAAATTTAAAAAAATCAATTTTTTGCACTAATTTTGGGACACATTTATGCCCTTTGCACTATATTAGAATATGCCAATGTGCCAAATTTGACAGTATTTAAAAAGCAGGACATATGGGCAATTATGTTAGACCATAATAGTTTGATTTAATTAATTACTACCATTATTAAATTTACAATGAAAAAGTGAACCTTAAAACCGCAAAAAGTGAAAATTTTGCCTGTTTTCAAAATCGACTTTCTGGTTAACCAGCCAACCTTTTTTTAATATTTAACATTTATTTTATAGATAAAATATTGCTTAATAACATATAATAGCCCCACCTTTTTTCACTCGATTTTGACGCTTCTACAATAAAAATACCAAAACTTGCCAAAAAACAGCAAATTTTCAGGTGTCAAAAAATTAACGCAGATTATATTCGTCTGTGCAAGCTTATTTTTTTATTATTTTGGCAAAATTATCTAAAAATATCTAGAACCTATATAATCAGTCATATTTTGCCTGTTAAAGTGTTAAAAAAATAATATATATGTTATGTATAGAAAATCTTAAAAGAACTAGATAAGTAAATTATAAAAAAATGAGATTATTAAATCATTTCATTTTTTTTATTAGATTTGTAATTAAATGTATTTATTAAAACACACTTTTGTGTTAAAACTCTTAAGGAACGCATTTAGTTATAAAAAACTTTAGGTCAATGCCCAAATCTGTATGCCCATAGAATCAAGTAACAGTAATATTTCCTCTTTCTTTAATAGGTTTAGTGCGACTATATTATAAAACTAAAATGTAATTGGAACTTAAATTGTTGGTTTTTAAACTTTATTAAGGTCAGTTAGATATATATGGCGTTCCTTGCTCTAAATAGCCTTTCAAAAACTTATTTGGCATTTGTAGAAATTAGTAAAAAGGACTGAATATCTATATTTTGTTTATATTAAATTGGGTCTAATATTTAGTCTTAAAATTCATCATTGAAGCTAATTCTGCCCGTTATAATCATTTAAGGTTGTTTAACCCTAAGATTGACTTCTTTTATGTAGTTATAATATTAAAAAACCATATAACTATGTTTCATAAAATAATTGACTTTTTACGTTTATTTTAAGTTTGTTGATAATCATAAAAAAAGAAAATCTGTTGAATCATAATATTCTAAATAGGCCAAATATATTCTATTTTACTTATTTTTGTCAGATTTAACGTTGTTGAGGCTGTTTTATTTAAAAACTATTAATTAATAGAAAAAAATTAATTTATACAAATTTTTTAACCTTATTAATTTTTCTAAAATCCTCTTAAATTTTTTTTTATCCAATAAATTTAACAAATTTTTTGAATTTTGCCGAGGATAAATATTGAGAATTATGTACATATTCTAATATTGTTTATCAAACTAAAAATGACTAGTAAAAGTTAACATATATTAGCATAAAAATTTTAAGTTTTTATTTTTTACACCTTAAAATTTCAAAAAACCTGGCAAACTTTGGTTTTTATTTCACAAAAAGCTATGTGTACGTTAAAAAATGTTGGGGGAAATATATGTTATATAGTGATGTTTTATGTATAAAATGCAGTTTTAAATTTTTAAATTGGTTTGGTAGTGACCCAGAAAGTCGGCTTAGAAGATAGGAGTAAAATACTGAAAATTACCAATTTTTTTGTTCCGAAGTTCCCCTTTTCTTTCCAAAATTGACAATAGTTTGAATCAAATTAATAAAACTGTTATAGCCTAACATAATTGCCCCTATGTCTAACTTCTTATATATAAACAAATTTGGCACTTTTAAATATTTTAATATAGTACAGGGAGCAAATTTTTGTCTAAAAATTAAAACAAAAAAAAATTTTTTTTTTAATTTTTAAAAAGTCTAGTCGGTCCCATACTTTTGAGTTCACATATTAATAATGAATACTAAGGACTGTATTTCAGCAATTTTTTAAGAAATTCAAAGATACGTTTTTTTTGTTATATCAAACTAAATGTTATTTACAAAATTGTAAAATTTTAAAAAAATAATTTTAAAATAATAAACACATGCAAGATAGCCCTTATTGTCCTCTTCAAAATAAAAAAAAATTAAGTCTCTAGCTATAATACTTTTTGACTTATAACCTCCCAAAGTTGCATCAAATGTGAAAATTCACCTTGCAATTTTTTTTTCTTTTGTCCCTATCTCCGTCAAAAATCACTTTCGGTCAAAAAAAAATTTCCAGGTTATGAGAGACCCTTAGATACTACCTCCATGCAAAATTTCATCCAAATCAAAGGGGCACCCTTCCCGGATTTGTTGGATTGAGGTGGAATTGACCATATATATATGGGTCAATTCCACTTCAACCAACTATTCTTTTGAACATCTTAGCACATTTTTTGTAAAGAACTTTGCATATTGATATAACTAAAAAAAGGTATCTTTTGAATTTTAAAGAATTGAAATTTCCTTAGTATCGACTATAATATGTGAACTCAAAATTATAGAACCGAGCTGGGGCAAACTAAAAAAAATTCGCAAAGTGGAATTTTTTTGCATTTTAGACAAAAATTTGGGCTGCCTTATAAGTCAAATATTTAAAAGTGCCTAAATTTTTTTATATATAAGAGGTTACACATAGGCAAATTATCTTCATATGTTTTTTTATTTTAATAAAATTGTTTTTTTGAAATTTTACAATTTTGTAAAAAACATTTATCTTTTGATATAACTAAAAAACGTATTTTTGAATTTCTTAAAAATTGCTGCAAAATTCAGTCCTTAGTATTCATTATTAATATGTGAACTCAAAAAAGTTTACACCTTTAATTTTCAAATTACATTTCATTAAAAAACAAAAATCTTAAATATAAAATAAAGAAATATAAATTTTTTAAAAATTTTATAAGCATTCTCTACGCTCCGTTAATCAATACATTATTGGCGCATAAGTTTAAAATAACAAATGGTAATATTTAAAAAAAAGAAAAAACTTAGAAGGGTCTGTAAGGAGTTAGTAGGTAACCCCAACCCTGTATGCAGCAGTAAATTTTATAATGTAATACTTATATCAGTAGGACAAATTAATTTACCATGTCAACGAACGTTTTCGTCATTAGCACTGAAAAACCTGTGGTTCTTAGAAATTGTATTTGATGATCTCATTCCCATTTTATTAATTGACTTTGTGATTAAACAAACAAATTTATCTACCCCCTTAAAAAAAATATAAATTTTCCTATAGTCGCATAATATTGCAAAAATAACATATCATATATGGACATAAAAAAAAACAATAAGTGAAAAATTATTTTTGACAATATATTATATATATATTGAGTCTATAGTTTAAAAATAGCTTTCAAAAAATATAAATATTTATATTATTCATAATTAAAAAGTTTACACCTTTAATTTTCAAATTACATTTCATTAAAAAACAAAAATCTTAAATATAAAATAAAGAAATATAAATTTTTTAAAAATTTTATAAGCATTCTCTACGCTCCGTTAATCAATACATTATTGGCGCATAAGTTTAAAATAACATAAAAGCCCAAAATATCAAAAAAATTAGATAATCTTATTTTTGAAACCGATTAATCAATAATCATGGCGGTTAATTTCATATTTGTAAAAATCAAGATAGTTATTTATACGTATGTTCATTTAAGTTTTGCTGTTTTGATTTTACATAAAATTCTGCTTAAGGTACATGCATAAGCTTGGGTTGAACTTGTACTTTTTTTTTCTCTATCCTTCCGGCTAAACAGAAAAAACATATAATTTGAATCAAAAATCTTAAAAAAACTGAGTGATAAGAGCTAATAGTTATTTACCAAATATATATGGTCAATTCCATCTCAATCCAACAAGTCCGGGAAGGGTACCCCTTTTGATTTGGCTGAAATTTTGCATGGAGGTAGTATCTAAGGGTATCTCATAATCTGGAAATTTTTTTTGGCCGGAAGTGATTTTTGGCGGAGATAGGGGCAAAAGAAAAAAAAATGCAAGGTGAATTTTCACATTTGATGCAACTTTGGGAGGTTATAAGTCAAAAAGTATTATAGCTAGAGACTTAATTTTTTTTTTATTTTGAAGAGGACAATAAGGGCTATCTTGCATGTGTTTATTATTTTAAAATTGTTTTTTTGAAATTTTACAATTTTGTAAAGAACATTCAATTTGATATAACTAAAAAAACGTATTTTTGAATTTCTTAAAAAATTGCTAAAATACAGTCCTTAGTATTCATTATTAATATGTGAACTCAAAAGTATGGGACCGATTAGACTTTTTAAAAAATTCAAAAAAAAAATTTTTTTTTTGATTTTTAGACAAAAATTTGCTCCCTGTACTATATTAAATATTTAAAAGTGCCAAATTTGTTTATATATAAGAAGTTAGACATAGGGGCAAATATGTTAGGCTATAACAGTTTTATTAATTTGATTCAAACTATTGTCAATTTTGGAAAGAAAAGGGGAACTTTAGAACAAAAAAATTGGTAATTTTCAGTATTTTACTCCTATCTTCTAAGCCGACTTTCTGGGTCACTACCAAACCAATTTGAAAATTTAAAACTGCATTTTATACATAAAACATCACTATATAACATATATTTCCCCCAACATTTTTTAACGTACCCATAGCTTTTATGAAATAAAAACCAAAGTTTACCAGGTTTTTTGAAATTTTAAAGTGTAAAAAATAAAAACTTAAAATTTTTATGCTAATATATGTTAACTTTTACTAGTCATTTTTAGTTTGATGAACAATATTAGAATATGTACATAATTCTCAATATTTATCCTCGGCAAAATTCAAAAAATTTGTTAAATTTATTGGATAAAAAAAATTTAAGAGGATTTTAGAAAAAATAATAAGGTTAAAAAATTTGTAAAAATTAATTTTTTTCTATTAATTAATAGTTTTTAAATAAAACAGCCTCAACAACGTTAAATCTGACAAAAATAAGTAAAATAGAATATTCTTGGCCTATTTAGAATATTATGATTTAATTGATTTTCTTTTTTTATGATTATCAACAAACTTAAAATAAACGTAAAAAGTCAATTATTTTATAAAACATAGTGATATGGTTTTTTGATATTATAACTGCATAAAAGAAGTCAATTTTAGGGTTAAACAACCTTAAATGATTATAACGGGCAGAATTAGCTTCAATGATGAATTTTAAGACTAAATATTAGACCCAATTTAATATAAACAAAATATAGACATTCAGTCTTTTTTACTAATTTTTACAAATGCCAAATAAGTTATTGAAAGGCTATTTAGAGCAAAGAACACCATATATATCTAACTGACCTTAATAAAGTTTAAAAACCAACAATTTAAGTTCCAATTACATTTTATTTTTTAATATAGACGCACTAAACCTATTAAAGAAAGAGGAAACATTACTGTTACTTGATTCTATGGGCATATAGATTTGGGCATTGACCTAAAGTTTTTTATAACTAAATGTGTTCCTTACGAGTTTTAACACAAAAATGTGTTTTAATAAATACATTAAATTACTAATTTAATAAAAATAATGAAATGATTTAATAATCTTATTTTTTTATAATTTACCTATCTAGTTCTTTTAAGATTTTCTATACATAACATATATACTATTTTTTTAACACTTTAACAGGAAAAATATGTCTGATTATATAGGTTCTAGATATTTTTAGATAATTTTGCCAAAATAATAAAAAAATAAGCTTTGCACAGACGAATACAATCTGCGTTAGTTTTGACACCTGAAAATTTGCTGTTTTTTGGCAAATTTAGGTATTTTTATTGAGAAGCGTCAAAATCGAGTGAAAAAAGGTGGGGCTATTATATGTTATTAAGCAATATTTTATCTATAAAATAAATGTTAAATATTAAAAAAAGGTTGGCTGGTTAACCAGAAAGTCGATTTTGAAAACAGGCAAAATTTTCACTTTTTTCGGTTTTAAGGTTCACTTTTTCATTGTAAATTTAATAATGGTAGTAATTAATTAAATCAAACTATTATGGTCTAACATAATTGCCCATATGTCCTGCTTTTTGAATACTGTCAAATTTGGCACATTGGCATATTCTAATATAGTGCAAAGGGCATAAATGTGTCCCAAAATTAGTGCAAAAAATTGATTTTTTTAAATTTTGTAAAAAGTCATGCCGGTCCCAAACTTTTTAAATCATATATTTATTAACATTATTAAGGGCCATATTATATAAATTTTTCAGAAAATTCAAAGATACGTTTTTTGAGCTATTTGTGTCTAAACTTGACTTTAATTTTGTGGTTTTTTAAAAAAAAAATTTTTTTATATTTTTTGCATCTAAGGTAGCCCTTATTACGATCTTCAAAATAAAAAAAAAATTATGACTCTAGCTACAATACTTTTGATGATACATGCGTGCAAAGTTACCTCAAGTTTTTTTTTTTGCGAAAAAATGAAAAATATTTTGCTCATATCTCGGTCAAAAATCACTTCCGGTAAAAAAAATTTAGGTTTTTATCAGCACCCAAGGACCCTACCAATGTACCAATTTTCAGCCAAAACTGAGACTTGAAGGGAAAGTTTGTCGATTGAGGTGGAATTGACCATATATATATATGGTCAATTCCACCTCAAATCGATAAACTTTTTCCCTTGAAGTCTCAGTTTTGGCTGAAAATCGGTACACTAGTAGGGTCCTTGGGTGCTGATAAAAACCTAAATATTTTTTGACCGGAAGTGATTTTTGACCGAGATATGAGCAAAAATATTTTTTATTTTTTTGCAAAAAAAAATTTGAGGCAACTTTGCGCGCATGTGTCATCAAAAGTATTGTAGCTAGACTCATAATTTTTTTTTTATTTTGAAGATCGTAATAAGGGCTACCTTATACGCAAAAAATATTAAAAAAAATATTTTTTAAGTTATTAAAAAATTAAAGTCAAGTTTAGACACAAATAACTCAAAAAACCTATCTTTGAAATTTCTGAAAAATTTATATAATATGGCCATTAATAATGTTAATAAATATATTATTTCAAAAGTTTGGGACCGGCATGACTTTTTACAAAATTTAAAAAAATTAATTTTTTGCCCTAATTTTGGGACATATTTATGCCCTTTGCACTATATTAGAATATGCCAATGTGCCAAATTTGACAGTATTCAAAAAGGAGAACATATGGGCAATTATGTTAGACCATAATATTTTGATTTAATTGATTACTACTATTATTAAATTTACAATGAAAAAGTGAACCTTAAAACCGAAAAAAGTGAAAATTTTGCCTGTTTTCAAAATCGACTTTCTGGTTAACCAGCCAATCTTTTTTTAATATTTAACTTTTATTTTATAGATAAAATATTGCTTAATAACATATAATAGCCCCACTTTATTTCACTCGATTTTGACGCTTCTACAATAAAAATACCTAAATTTGCCAAAAAACAGCAAATTTTCAGGTGTCAAAAAACTAACGCAGATTGTATTCGTCTGTGCAAGCTTATTTTTTTATTATTTTTGCATAATTATCTAAAAATATATAGAACCTATATAATCAGTCATATTTTGCCTGTTAAAGTGTTAAAAAAATAGTATATATGTTACGTATAGAAAATCTTAAAAGAACTAGATAGGTAAATTATAAAAAAATGAGATTATTAAATATTCCATTATTTTTATTAAATTTGTAATTTAATGTATTTATTAAAACAAATTTTTGTGTTAAAACTCGTAAGGAACGCATTTAGTTATAAAAAACTTTAGGTCAATGCCCAAATCCATATGCCCATAGAATCAAGTAACAGTAATATTTCCTCTTTCTTTAATAGGTTTAGTGCGTCTATATTATAAAACTAAAATGTAATTGGAACTTAAATTGTTGGTATTTAAACTTTATTAAGGTCAGTTAGATATATATGGTGTGCCTTGCTCTAAAGAGCCTTTCAAAAACATATTTGGCATTTGTAAAAATTAATAAAAAATACTGAATGTCTATATTTTGTTTATATTAAATTGGGTCTAATATTTAGTCTTATTATTCATCATTGAAGCTAATTTTGCCCGTTATAATCATTTAAGGTTGTTTAACCCTAAAATTGACTTCTTTTATATAATTATAATATCAAAAAACCATATCACTATGTTTCTTAAAATAATTGATTTTTTACGTTTATTTTAGGTTTGTTGATAATCATAAAAAAAGAAAATCTGATAAATCATAATATTCTAAATAGGCCAAATATATTCTATTTTACTTATTTTTGTCAGATTTAACGTTGTTGAGGCTGTTTTATTTAAAAACTATTAAATAATAGAAAAAAAATAAATTTTACAAATTTTTTAACCTTATTATTTTTTCTAAAATCCTCTTAAATTTTTTTCTATACAATAAATTTAACAAATTTTTTGAATTTTGCCGAGGATAAATATTGAGAATTATGTACATATTCTAATATTGTTCATCAAACTAAAAATGACTAGTAAAAGTTAACATATATAAGCATAAAAATTTTAAGTTTTTATTTTTAATACCTTAAAATTTCAAAAAACCTGGCAAACTTTGGTTTTTATTTCATAAAAAGCTATGGGTACGTTGTAAAATGTTGGGGGAAATTTATGTTATATAGTGATGTTTTATGTATAAAATGCAATTTTAAATTTTTAAATTGGTTAGGTAGTGACCCAGAAAGTCGGCTTAGAAGATAGGAGTAAAATACTGAAAATTACCAATTTTTTTGTTCTAAAGTTCTTCTTTTCTTTCCAAAATTGACAATAGTTTGAATCAAATTAATTAAACTGTTATAGCCTAACATATTTGCCCCTATGTCTAACTTCTTATATAAAAACAAATTTGGCACTTTTAAATATTTTAATATAGTACAGGGAGCAAATTTTTGTCTAAAAATCAAAAAAAAAAATTTTTTTTTTTAATTTTTTAAAAAGTCTAGTCGGTCCCATACTTTTGAGTTCACATATTAATAATGAATACTAAGGACTGTATTTCAGCAATTTTTTAAGAAATTCAAAAATACGTTTTTTTAGTTATATCAAACTAAATCTTCTTTACAAAATTGTAAAATTTCAAAAAAATAATTTTAAATAATAAACACATGCAAGATAGCCCTTAATGTCCTCTTCAAAATAAAAAAAAAATTAAGTCTCTAGCTATAATACCTTTTGACTTATAACCTCCCAAAGTTGCATCAAATGTGAAAATTCACCTTGCATTTTTTTTTCTTTTGCCCCTATCTCCGCCAAAAATCACTTCCGGCCAAAAAAAATTTCCAGATTATGAGATACCCTTAGATACTACCTCCATGCAAAATTTCAGCCAAATCAAAAGGGGTACCCTTCCCGGACTTGTTGGATTGAGATGGAATTGACCATATATATTTGGTAAATAACTATTAGCTCTTATCACTCAGTTTTTTTAAGATTTTTGATTCAAATTATATGTTTTTTCTGTTTAGCCGGAAGGATAGAGAAAAAAAAAGTACAAGTTCAACCCAAGCTAAAGGGTAAACAATCTGCGAATATAGGTAAAATTTGTTATAATTTTTACATATAGAACGGGTGAAAATTAAAATTTAATTAACCAAATTAAATGTAATTGTGCTAAATTTGATTTAATTTATAAAAATTATTTTTTTTATCATTTATGACCTTGTTTAACTAATTTAAATTCTTTCTTCCTTAGCTAGAGTCAGTTTTTATAGCTATAGAAAAATAAAAAAAATTAATAAACAATGAAGAAGTAAAATTCAATTAAATAATTGTAAATATTTTAATGACAAGATCTTCATGATTTATTTTAAAGAGCCAAAGATAAGCGTAAACTATTTAAACCTTTCAGAATAAACTTATTTTTGATAGCTAAATTAAAAAATTGGCTAAAACAATTTTTTCACGTTGAAAATAGAAAAAAAATTCTGTTCTTAATGAGGATAATTCTCTATTTTTTGAATTTCATCTATAAAGTCACTTTAAAATTTTATATCTTTAATTATAGCAAAAATTTTTATAAAATAACATTTGCATTTTGCATTTTATACAAAACCCGTTTGACATTGACAATTTTTTCATAAGTATTATATAGGCTACAAATATTTGATTTATTTGCTATTAGTTTGTTTAAATTTATTAATTGCAAAATAAAAAGATAAGAAAAAAAAGATATCATTGAACTATAATTATAATAAAAATAGTTTGATTGTAAATTAAGTGTAAGCAAATTTATTATTAAATAATTGCTTAAAGACTTTTATAAAAAATTAAATTTTGCCATTACAGACCTTTTTAAGCGTAATTTAATTTTCAATTAAAAAAAAATAGTTATTTGGATGAATTAATTAAATTTATAAGCCTCTAAAATTCTTCAATATTTATAGAGCTAAAAAATTTCCAATTTCTATTTTTTTAAACATGGGACTCATCCAAATATATATCGTAACAATTTTGATGTGTTTTATTTTTAAATACAATATTTGATAATAGAAAATTAATAACATAGTTTAATGTTGCATTTTATTATTTTGAAACAATAGTATTTTAACATTATGTCTAACATTAAACTTTTATAAAAGCGTCAGTTATTTTTTTTTGGTAAATTAATTTGTTTTTTACTTAAAATTTCAGTATTTTATTTGCATAGCGTTTGATATTTTTGATTTGCATAATTATATTACGTAAATCTAATATGCTATTTATTTTATTGAACATTTATCGCCTAATAAATTGACATGTTTGAAATTACAAATATTTAGATATTCTCTATAATTTTTGCAAGGAATATGTTGACATATTCACAAAACATTCTTATATAATGCTTTAAAAAATTTATTTACTATTTTTAAAACTATTACAAACTTAATCAAAAAATTGTCTAATATATAGCATATGTAGGATTGCCAGGTAAAATGTTACAATGTAACATCATTACACAGGTTTACAATTTTGAGAGTTAAAAGCAATTAAAAAGATTTAACTTGCTATTTCCGGGATTTTAAAATCTGTGTACCACTTAGTAGGTCAGCTACAAATAAATGTTAAAAATATCATTGTCAAAATAAAAATAAGTTCTATTTTTTTCCCCATATTTACAACAGCTATACTGTATAGTTCATATTTTTAAAAAGTTTCTTTTTTTTATTTTTAGGGCATTCTTGAGGTTGCAAATAAAATCAGTTTTATAGTTTTATACATCCAACGTTCGCCATAATAAACAAAATATATTTGTATTTTTTAAGATGAGGATACAATTTTTAACGATATACTCGACCTAGAAGGTAATTTTTTCTTAAAACGACATATATTAAAAATTGTCATATATTCATAGGTATATTTTTATATTTTTACTTAATCAGGGCAGCAAATATAGATGGGAAAAATGAGAAAGAAAAGCCGAAATAAAATGTATTAATTGCGGAATTATTACTTACAAATAAATGTTTACTTGAATAATATTTGAATTATAACTAAAAAAAGTGATCAGAATAATGCAGACTTATGGGGCAAATATAAGAATCCAAGTATATAATAATACACACCTTTAGAACACAAATAAGATTCAAAGTATTGTCCAAATTTTTTCAAATTTTTCCGTTGTAGAAAAGGTTGTCTCGCAGTGCCAAAAAATATATCCTAATACAATCTTATTTATGCTTTAAAGGTTTGTATTATTATACACTTAGAATCTTATCAATGACCTAAAAATCTCTATTATTTTGGTCACATTATTTATTTATTTATAATTCAAATTTTATCTAAGTAAAACATTTATTTGTAAGTAATACATCCACAATTATTAATAACCATATTATTTCAGACTTCTTTCCCATTCTTGCCATCTTTATTTATTGCCCTTGTTACGTAATAAATATAAAAATATACATATGAATATATTACGAAAATGTTAATAATCAAATTTCAGCGACTATATTAATATTATTAAAATGTCAAAAGCTTTTAAGAAAACGTCCCTTTTTAAATCTGTAAAATAAAAACGATAACTGAATATTTTTTTATTTATTGTATTTTTCCCCCATTGGCTAACAATTTATTGTATTTATTCCCCATTGGCTAACAATTTTAGTTTTATGTCTTATAGCACGGGCAAATTGTGTTTTCATTTTTGTAAAATTTGATAGTCCTAAATTAAAATTTTTTTTTTCAAAATTTTTTTAAAAGTTTTTTATTTTATAAAAAGCATTTTATATGCATAAATTAAATTCATGGCAACTTTTAAAAAATTTGCATTCAAAATATAATTTACGAAAATATATACTTCCTTTTAAAGTGCCCTTAAGTCCAACTTATGACCTCTTCTTTATTTAATTTAATTTATTACATACATAATCTAGTCCTAATAATATTAATACCTAATCTTTCAATTTATAAATAAGTTAAACTAAAATCATAAGCTCTGTCTAATACATATTTCTTGCAATTTGTGGCTATTAATATTTATGTTTGCCCTAATAATTTTTAGAAAAATATAGTGACATTAAAGCAATAAAAATTTGACGATTATAGAATCTTTATTTGCCAACTTTATTAATATCTTTTACTATTCATAATTATGTATTATATAGAGGATGTACAAAAAAGTAACTAAAATATATCATTAAACAACTATAACCTCTTCCTTGTGTACATTCAACTTGTTACACAGGTCAACAATTTTTTGATAGTTATGTGTTAACAACAGAGATTAATGCCGTCTTAGGGAATATTAAATCTGTTTCCCGTTTTTCCCAATTAAAGGTTAGTCAATTATAAACATTAAAAATTTTAAAAAAAGATCAATAAGAGAAATTATAAAACCAAAAAAAAATATTTAAAATGAAATTTATTTTTTCCTATTAACAATGGTTAATTGTTAAATTTAAATTTCAAATAATATTTTCATTAAATACCGATAATATATTGTGTCGCATTAAATTTTAGACGCAATTTGCATTATCTAAATGGCGATGCTTATTATATTATTTAAAATTTATTTTATTTGTGATTTAAAATATACGAAGGGATTTACAAATTCAAAAAAAAATTTTTAATTTTTACTTTTTAGGGTATATTTAATCAATTTTGTCAAAAAAGGCCATACTATATAGACGGATCTAAAGAGCCAAAGATGGAAGAAACAGAAAAACAAAAATATATTATATTAGATAAGACCATCCAAGGAATGCATTTTTTTATGTTTTAATGATATTTACGTTTCTGACATTAATATTTTTTGGCCTGTGTTATTTGATGACATGCAATATAATTTTCTTCTGTAACGTTTTTATTTAGAACAAGCCGAACAACCAAGTTACTTCTAAATCTAGTTATAAAATTATGTCAAAACAAACATTACCCATCTGTTTTAGTTGAAATTTTTTTTATTATTTTAACATTCTTCCTAATCTATTTCAAAAATGGTCAAATTAATTTGCCAAAATCTTAAAGCAGTATACTGTTAAGTCGCCGTGTCATTAAATGAAACCTCCTTTAAAATTAATTTAATAATAACACAGGTCACAAATTTTATAGAGTTAGGAGCTATATAGAGATTAAACCTGCTATCATAGGGATCTATTCCGTTTATTCCCTCATATATATTTTAGAGTCAGCTATAAATACTAAATTTTAAGTATAAAAAAATATTTAACAAAAATTAAGTCAATTTATTTTTGCATATTTACAACCGTTAAACTGTTAAATTCAGACTTTAAATATTAATATATCGTGTCGTATTTAAGTATGGATGCAATATGCATTATTTATATGCTGATGTAAGCGCTTAACAATAAAAAATTTTATTTATCAAGATAAATTAAGTTATCAAAGGCTATACAAAAATAATATTTTTGAATATTATTAAGGTTAAAGGTCGCAATTTGTTAACTTGGTAAAAAAAAGTTTATGGACGGATCTGAGGCGTCGGAAGAAGGGAACATATATAGGAGATAAAGCCATCAAGGGGATGTTTTCATAAACTAATTTTTCCTGACAATGATATACGAGCTTGATATGCGTTTGGCACTTTATTTAATTAGAATATAATTAATATAAATTTCTTTTAACATACAGACTCTGGGAATAGTTTAAAATTTTAAATGTTCTGCATTTTTTCATTCTTTTTAAAAAAAAATCTAGAGTGTCTCTTTTTTCGGCAACCAATAAAAAAACTAAAACAAAATTAGCATACATAATTTTTGATTTTTAGACTAGGAGGCTAGAAGGAAATTTACTTGGAACAAAAAATGTTTAATAAAAAACAATGTCAGGCAATACTGCCATATATGTTTTTCTCTATCAAAAAGTTTTATAAATAACTCGACAAACCACCTGTATCAAATCGCTTTTAAGGTTTAGAAAACTCGCACGCATTTAAACGTGAACAATGTAACAATTTTTATTTAAAAGAGCACGTAAATTTCTTATTTTGTAAAAAAATTTTATTGACTCTAAGTTGTTAGGGCAAACACTGATTGTAAATGTAAAGTTCTAACATACATCTTACAAATTTTTGGAATATAATAAACTTATTTACGTATACAGTTGCAACTACGTCAAACACCAAACCAAACATTATGTTTCCAATGCGAAATGGCATTAGTGATGCTCAGATTAAGAGTCTTGAAGAGGCGTTTCAGCAAAAGCGTGAAATGTCATATAAAAGGAGACAAAGGGTTGCCGCCCGGATAGGGCTTCCCGAACATGAAGTATTTTTATTTTAAATAATTTATTTTATTTTAAATCTAATAACTAAAAATTTACATCAAAAATTTCATATAGGCGAATTATTAAGATTTAACCCTATAATTATAATAAGTTGTAGCATATTTTATTGTTTAGAACAAGCCAATTGTAAAATTGGTGTTTTAATCAGAATGTATATAACAAATTTTATACCAATTACGCAATATTTAATTCTCTAATCAAATAGTGGTGGCAAAAATTACTCTCACTTTTAAATTTCAAAAAAATTGTGTCTAAAAACAACTCTCAAACTTCCTCGCATACTCATCATATACAACCCTTATACCTTATCTAATTAGAGATTTTATTATAATTTTGCAATATGATAAAATTCCATTGTTTGTCATGAATTTTGCATTAGAAAAAAGTTGTAAAATACCTATTTAAAAGATATTGCCATATATGAATATAAAGCCATTAGTCAATAATTTGTTTTTAGATAATAAATAATTCTGGCAGGAGAGTTTTATTATGACCACCAAATGTTAAAAAGCATATAGGATTTTTTTATTTTTTTCTTGAATTTATTTTTATTAATTCCTGAAAATTAGAAATACGTCTTGTGAATTTAAGACCCTATGTGTTATTAACTTTATTTGTGTAAAGTCTAATATGTTAGCATATTTAATAAATCACAAAAGTTTATCACAAAACTTTAAAAAAAATATGTAGATTAAAAGTTATAAAACATTTAAAAAATAATAATTTGGTAATATTAACATTTTTTTTGCTGAATTATTGGAATTTGTTTGTCATGATGTTAGAGTGTATCCTATCATAATGATATGTGATATCAATTCAATACATCTTTTTTTAAGGTAGGTAAGAACTATTTTAATAAAGTTGAAAATGCTTACTATTAATATATAAATAAAGATTATAGTTTAATAGACAATTGAAAATTATTTTCGTACATGTCTTGTTTATGCATGGGCTGCAATTGCTCCTTTATAAAGAAAATAATTAATTATACAAACATTAAAATTAATAACACTGGACAACAAAAAAAACAACATGAATGATTATTTGAAGGTTTTGTAGAGAATTTTCTTGATCTATTTTCCAATGTCCAATTTTTTTACTGCGTCCAAAGTTCAGAATTTACAAAATTTGTTAAACAATTCAAAAATTTTTATTGGCATATTAAGATTCCTCATAATAAACATATCTAAAAAAGGTTATTACCTAAAATTAATATCCATTTACTTTCAAGATATTTAGGATCAAAAAACGGATTGACATAAACCACATTTTATAAAAATTAAAAAATAAAAAGAATTTTATATGATAAAAAAATATAAACGCCTTATGTTAATAATGGATGTTTCCGTTATCTAAATATATTTTTAAATTTTTGTTACTACCCATATTTTTTATAATATAGAAGCCCAAAATGTCCCAAAAATGAAAAAATCTTAACTTTGACACAGAACAAAAAAATCTAGTCTAAAATTTTGATTTCATATTCCTGATCAGCTCCAAAAACTTGACCAAAAACCATTGTTGCCATAAATGATGCTTAGGGTCGACCTAATTTTGTTGTCCAGTGTTTTTAATAAAAAAATTGTTTTCAAATTTTTAAACGGCGTTTTGTCAGAAATAAAAAAAGACATGATATAGATACCATAAAAAGTATTCAAAAAACAAAACCGCATTTTGAACGTGCCCCAATTCAAAAGGAAGTTAATTTTTTATATATTTATACACAGGTCGAAGATTGGTTCATCAGAAGACAATTAGATTCGCTATTTGAAAATGTAAATGTATAATTGTGTTATGATTACCCATCTTAGGTACCAAATAATAAAACAAATATAATCAATTTTTTAACCAGTTTTAACCTATCCTTAATGGCTTATAAGTTTTAAAAGACTTCATTTTGTATGCTTTATTAAAATCTAATATTCATCTAAGGAACCGCAACCACTCACATTTAAAAATTAGTTTAATTAATTATTTTTCTATTCTTGATATGGTTGAGATATTTTTATCTAATTCTAAACCTTATAACACACTTTTATAAAATTACATGGCGCGTTAATAAATGCGATATAAAACAGCATGTAACCCTCGATATTTAGTATTGAGAGTTTTAAAATTTGATGGTTGTACTTTATGGTCGTGGGTAAAGATGTTTGAAATATTATAATGGGTAATAATATTGTAATTTATATGACATTGCACCTGTATTTACAGTTTTTTTAAGGCTTAAACAATATGTCATGAATCGGTTAATCTATAAATTGATTCTAAGGTTAAAGATATACGTTATTTTAAACTATGGCTTAAGGCTAAGATAAAGTGTTCGGTAAAATAAGGTGGAACTACTATCTCAAATACAAATAAACAATTTGATCTCATTCTTAAATTACTTTTTGGGTTTAGCATTAATATCATCAAGTTTTTTATAGACATTTTACATCCATGAATGAAAGATCAAATAAAAGAGAGCTTTCTCAAACTTAGGTTGCCCCGCCGGCAAAACGGTCATGCCTGGCGGGTTCAGTTATAATCTTTTTAAATTATGTTAAGAGCAAGGCAAAAGGCAATCACAAATGGGCTATTTCATCTTCACTCTTAAAAGAGAAGTTAAACTTATAATAAAAACTTCCAGGCCGTTTTTGTGAATTTATAAAGATGCCTGGCTGTATAAAATTGAGGCAGGCAGAAGGTTGCTCGCTAGGTAGTTGGGTGGTTACATGATGGTCATCGTTGACTCTATTTTCACTGCATTTTGGGATGCTTTCGTTTTTTTATTGGACCCAAAAAAGATATTAAAATTTATAAATTGATTATATTTTAAATCTGTAATTCGATTCGTCTTTTGTAAAAACATTTTTACTGCCGGTCCTCTAAATTTATAAAATATAGCCGATATAGCTTAAAAAATATTATGTCGTAAACCGCGTTGTTTAATTGGACGAATTGCAAATTTTTAGATCCTAACTTTTTACAATGATTTTTTAGCAAAGGGCGTAAAAAATCAGCGGCTATTTAAATTTTTTCTTGGCTGTAAATATTTCTCCATACTTAATTTATAAATCGCGTATATCCTCAATATGTAAATTCAGTTTTTAACGCAGGTCGACAAATACAATGAATGAATCTAAGGAGAAAATAGTTCTCTCATGGTGGTTTTTTAAATATTTTTTCAGAGGTATATATCTAAAAAATGGCCAAATTTGACAAACTTTATATATTTTAATATTTGAAGCAAAATTTGTATGAAATTTGTAATTATATATTAATATATCTGGTTATATTGCGGACAATAGTAAGAATTAATTAAAAATATATATATCAGAGCCAGGGGCGTATGCAGAAACTTTTTTTTTGGAGGAAAGGAACTACAATTTAATTTTAATGTTGATATTTTATTTGCATAAGGATGTATATTTTCCAAAAAGTAGCAATTTTATTGATTTTTCATTCTCTTTATATGTTTAATAATTATATTCAACCGCATATACCATAAAAATTAAAAAAAAATTTTAAACGGGTGTAATTGCCCCCATTTGACAACCCATAAATACGCCCCTGATTAGAGCCAACTATAATGTAATAACAAACTTAGTCTCAGATTAAAAAAGAAACGATTAGATACTATATAAAAAATATACTTTTTACTTTTGATGAAATGATAGCAAATAAAATAATAATTTTTGTTTTGCAATTGTTTTGATAACACACATTCTCTTTTGTTGTTAATTGATATTTTAGGGCTTTCTGATCAGTCTCAAATTTTAAATATAATTAAATATTGTCATTATGCTGGCCGAAGATTCTTTAGCTCTTGGTCTAGGTTAAGTGATTGCCTAGCACCCGACAGGGCTAAAAGGGGCTATGCCCTGACGGGTATGCCGTCTCTTTCAAGAGATGTAGGGTAAGGGGGGCATTGTTTTAGGTGAATGATTCTGGCCTTCGACTTTTGCCAGAGTTGTAAAGCCTGCATGCTATAATATTCCGGAGAGTGCGGCGTCAATTCGATGGATATTGTGGTATTGGCGGAGAGACGCGCTTAATCCTATTGATCCTAGGGGTTATGAACGTCGCTGCATAGCAATTTCAATGCTCCTCACCCAAAAAAAAATTTTCAATTTGCTAGATTATCTTAAAAAAGCATTTGTGATAGAATATTAATTAGGACTATTTATTAAGACTAGCCGTAATATTACAACTTTCGTTCATTGTCGGCTTTTTACATAGAGGAGGACCGTTTCAAAGCTGCTGCTTTAAATAGGCCAAGCAAAATATGCCGAAAGTAGCTTAGGGTCAACCATTTTTGAACCCTATCAATATAAATTTCTTTAACAGGTTTAAAAAGTCAAGAGTAAATCTTTAATTAAACAGGGGTATGTAAATTATAAAAAGAATAATTGAATTAACATTAAAATATTTATATGGGAGGGAAGAATCAAGAGGCAAGGAAGTAGGTATAGTAATTGCACATGGCAAAAAATCAGGGTAATAGCTTGTTGCATAAGGTTGCTTGCATTAAAGTAATAAGCTATTGCCCTAAATTGCTTATGCATCGGCCTTTTTTAATAACACCAATTATCTAAAATTGCCTTGAATTGTATTATTAGAATTTTGGTCAGACCTATCAGCGCGAAATCAACTTAATAAGCTTTTCAAAATTTTGGGGGTTACCCTATGTGAATCAAAATACGACCACTGAAATAGTTTTTACTAAAATGACTGAACAGTCATTCACTTATGGTAGCACAAATCGTAGTGCCCTTAACCGTTCTTTAGAAATTAAAAGTCCCAGTAGCATTGAGCCCCGTCACTTGAAGTAAAATTGCACTCATTCGTTTAATTCAACTAGGCACCGTATAAAGCGTTTCTCAAATTCAAGTATGTTTGTCTGCGAGTGCCTTTCAGCTGAACACTTAATCCACGAGGGATTATTAAAAGGTGTAAAAAAACTATTGCCATCCAGTTTGACACCTGTGAAGTCTGTTCATTTTCCTGCTGGAGTTGTGAGTCACGAACTTAGAGTTGACACTGAATACGCTCGATAGAGAACAAAGTATGAAATCACTGCTAAAACTGATGATATTTAATTTGCCCACTAGATATGTAATAAATATTAACCCACGATTGTGAAAAAATGAAAATAATAATAAATGATAAGCTTTAAGAAGCTCTAAAGATATTTGATCAATTATACAAACTTTGAGCCTATCCAAGTTGCTAGTATAATGGGCAATATCATTATACTTCAGTTTCAATTATATTAATGTTCTTTCGACACCCACAATTTTATGATATTTGCTGTCAAAGGTCGCTAATTACAATAACATAAATTCTATGAAACTTCTTACGATTCTAGAAATTTAAATTAATTAAAAATTATTAATTTCCATATTTAATTTTTAATTCCTTAAAAAAAAATAAAAGCAATATTTATATTAAAAAAAGCTTAGATAAAAAATTAAATTAGTCGCTTCCTTACCAATTTAATTTGTCCTTTTTATTTTTTTTATTTTCTTAGCTTCGCTTGTTTTTAATGAATATAAAAAAATGTTAGTGGAGCATTGAATATAAGCATTCTAATTTGGAAATTAATAGTGTGAGAAACCCTGAATGTTATTTATAAATATTATTTTATAGTTTTATTGTTAAATTTGCACCAAAAATAATTAACTTAGGTCAAACATTTTAACTAGGTTTCTTGACGGTTAATATATATTTCAATTTTTTATGCCCCAAATTCGTTAAAAAGTTTTTATATTTTTGAATAAGATTCTACTTCATTGAAAGATACCGGAAAAAATTAAAGTGTTAGAAAATTAAAATTATTTATGAGAAATATTATACATTTTAATTATTTTTTTAGTAATTACAATAACAATTATTTAATATTTTAATTTACATTCAAAAATTTTGTTACTTATAAATTTGGGACAGTAACTTATAATTCTTGGATTTCAAAACAAGAGCTAATACCATGTGCTTAATTTTAATTTCGTATAAACTAATCATGCTCTAAATCTATTTTGATATAAATGAAAAACTAAATTAGACGTTTTCATGAAACCTCATAACTTATTATAAAAAAGCATATAAATTTTTTTAGAACTTTTTTTATAATATAGCTTAAAATATTTAAGGGAACGTGCAAAGTGAGTTTTTATTTTAGTAATTTTAAAAATTCTGAAAATTTTAAAATTTTATTTTTCAAAATTCCTTAAAAATTTTTTATTTTAGAAAAAGCATTTTATGTGCATATACAAAATTTGGCAATTTTTTAAAAATTTGCGTTTTAAAAAAAATTTTGAAAATTTTACGAATATAAAACTCACTTTGCACCCCTTATAAAAAACTAAACGCGATGATGAATATGTTTCTAAAAAATAAATTGTAAATTATTTTAGATAAGCAATTATAATTGGATATCTTAGCTTCGTTGTTTGAGGCAAGATGTATTCAGTTTGCAAAAGTCCTGATACACTATGCATATAGAACTAATGTTTATATTTAAAAAACTTTAAACAAATTTGATGGTTTGTTTGATAATTCTAAAAAGTAAAAAAAGAAGTTTTGTCAAATTTACCTAAAATTTTAATGATTTAGAGACACAAAACAAAATATAAAATTTAAAATTTCATTTAATTAACTCGCTTTTAATAAACAATGAAAAGTATATACATTAATTAAATTTCGTTAATATTTTCCTAATAAAATTTTGCCAGTTAGAAGAATGGAGACATTTTTTCAAAAATTAAAAGTGAATATCAAAGCTTGATTAATTAAAAAATTTGATAGTTCATTGTTTAAACGATTTAATGTAAAATATTGCAAAAAAAAATAATTTTTTACAATTGACTTCGCAAAAATTACTTTTTGGACTTTTCGTATTTAAAACTTAAAAAAATATGAAAACAAGAATAGGGCCCTTTTTCAGATAAGTTTAATTAAAGCTTGGGGATTCCAGAAATGACCGAATTTGGAATTCATTCATATGATTTGTCATTATGTTTAATTATTAATTGATTAGGTTGAGTTAGAATTTAATTTTTAGTTTTCATCCGTAATCATAAAAAAAATTTTAAAAATATCTTAATTTTAAACATTTAAACAAAATTAATTCTAAGACAAATTACTGGACAATTTAGTTTAAAAAAATTTAAACCATCATTATTATCAGCCACAGATTTTTAATCAAACCTTGTACATAAAATATACAAATCCGTTAACCGTTTTTACTATTCAAATTTAAAATGTCAACCATAAAAATTTTAAATTTGAAAAAGGAAACAAAAAGATTAAAAACAAAATAATATTGCCAGAAATATATAATATATATAAGTTCAATTTAAATTAATATTTTTATTTCTCATTGATAAATTTTGTATGGTATATGGATTGCAAAATATTTAGTATCTATAATGTTGATGTAAAAGCTAAATGTTTATGATACTAGATAAACATTTTTTCATTGATGAAAATTAAAAGTTACATGATTTTAAAATAACAAAATTTTTTTATATTAAGGATTTTCGAGGTCGCGAAATCCATGAATTTTACCAAATTTTGCCATTTTTTAGGGTCTAGAACATGGTGTTCCATAGTTCATGATTACTTCGGAAAACGAAATTTGATATAAGGCTATCATGTAATAGAGTTCATATATCTATTATTATTATTAAATTTTAATCTGTTATAATCGCACTGATGTTTTCAAAATGTAAGCTTGACCTCGGTTTGGATTTTGATGATGAGCATACATTTATGACTATGTGAATATTAGATATGTATTAAATTAATGAATTTAAAACCAAAATTCCACATTAAATTAAATTCAATGTAAGAGTTTTTAGATAAATGATAGTTAAAAAGGGGCTCCTACAGATTTGTTAATTGGAGACGTCAAGAGAAACAATCCTGAGTGTAGAATTACACACCTACATATTTTTTGTCTCAAATAAGATCTTAGGTCATTTTAATTTTAAAGTAGCTAATAAAAAATAATTTATAGCAAATGAACAGAAGTATTTCGATTTAGAATTAAAAGTAGAAAATTGATTATGCAAAATTTATATTCATCCTTAAACATTGGCGTAGGAGAGGGGGGGGGTTTGGGGATGAAACCCGCCCAAGCATGCCATATCCCCACCCAAATTGAAAATTTTAGTGCATATCCCCCCCCCCCCCCCCCAAACTAAAATACCAATTAAATATAAAATTAAATTACATTTAACATATTTTTAAATATTTAACTTTAAAATCTCCCTTCCCCTCAAATTAAAATAGTTAAATATTTTTATTATATAAATTCATTACATAATTTATCATTAATATAAAAATTTATTCATATAATATATCAATATTATAATTATCTTAATACTTCAGCGTCCAAACCAATATTCCCCGCGGAATATTGTCTGGACTTGACTTCACTCAAAGCTTATATCCGCCGCGGAATATAAATTGGCTATAGTCAACGACCAAAACGCATTTTCGCCGGCGGAATATTGTATGGACTTGAGCTCAACGTCCAAAGCTTATATTCCCCGGAAATTTTGAAATTTAAGGGACAAACAGTGAACTTTATGTGATTAATTTTGAAATATTGATTATTAGACTTTTTATTTTTTATGCTTAGAATATGAAATGTTTAATGAATAGAGGTCATGTTGAATCTAAAATTACGGTTAAGGGCTAGAATAGTGCTAAAAACTTTAAGATTTAAAGATTCATATTTGGACCGGTGTATTTAGAAGCGCTTTAACTCCACATTTGAAAGCGCTTAGATTTTTAGATACCCTCAAAAGTGCCTAATGTTATAAAAACCGCGCAATAATTAAGCGAAAGACTCTATAAAACCCGAGGTATTTCTATAATTTACCTGTGACTTTAAGCACCAAGAATCTTAACTCCAATAAAGATTCAAATGTAAGCAGGAAAAAACATACTAAGGTGCCTTAAAACGCGTAGGTGATATTGAGAGCACGCAAAAGACTCCTAAAATAGTGCAAAAAATGAATTAGGACTGCCACAGGTATCGAACTTTTAGGAGCACCAAATTAATAGAAAATTTACAACTTGATATACAACCTTAATTAACCCTTTTTAATATTAGGGCATTTGCCTACTGGCCCTTAAAAATGTGATATAGGAATTAATGGAAGGTTTATATTTTTAGGCCGCAAATCTGCTTATATTGTGATGATTTAGTGCTTTTACCGAAATGGTAGCCTTAACTAATAAAAAAAAGTTATTATGTGAATACTAAGTTAATTTACTAGAATCAAAAAAATGACTTTTATCATTTTATAAAATTTTATTTACCCCAAAGGATCAAATTTCCACACAAATTATAATTTTAAATAGAGAAATTCAATAATAATCATAACCCTGCTCCCTTAAAGCCCTCTTCACTTCAAGATTTATTTTTCTTAAAAGATTTGCTACAATCACATTAGAGATTAAAGTCGAGAACCGAGTCCTGCCCCCGGCGGCCAGGAAATAAGGGCCAGGACGGTTTAAAATTTATAACGGGCCAAAACACTGGGCTTAAATTTAAAAATAGAAATTACGGCGAATGGGCTAAATTTTTTATTGCTCTATTTTTTATTAACAAGAACTAAAAACGATAAATTTATTTTCCGATAAATAGTTTAACTTTACTCTCTATTTTTCTTATTTTTAAAACAACACTTTTTTGCTTGTATTTAAAAATTTTCGGGCTATTTTTGGTGACAGGCCTTAAATTTGAAAAAACAAATTTTTTCTAAATGCGCCCTTTATAAATACTCAACGTCAAATTAATATCGTTAGCTTTAATTTTAATGTAATTTATATTTTGCACGTTAGAGGTTTGCTCAGTTTAGACCTCAATTCTTTACAAAACAATTGGGGCGACTAAAATTCAGGATTCGTGCTTTTGAGCCTTCATTGGTTCCCTTTAATAACCAAAATTTTTAGTTATGTGAGTAGCGACTTTCAAATATTGGCTGGGAATCCAAAAAGATTGTCAAAATATACATATTAGATAAACTTGAACTTGAAATTATATTGAGCCTACAATAATCCAACCGTATTTCTTAATTTTAAAATTTTAATTCTTATTGGTACAAAATAGGAATATTGAAATTAAAAAAATTTTAAGGAAGGTCTAAAGCCGGTTCGTTAACTGGACTAAAATTGGAGATATTTAAATTATAAACCTTCCATTAATTCCAATATCCATTTTTAAGGGCACTAGGCAGGGAATGCCCTAATATTAACAAAGGGTTGAAAAAGGCTTATATAAATCTTAAAAGTTGTAAATTTTTTATTATTGGTGCTTTTAAAAGTTTGACACATGTGGCAGATCTAATTCATTTTTTTCACTATTTTAGGAGTCTTTTGGCTCTCAATATCACCTACGCGTTTTAAGGCACCTTAGTATGTTTTTTCCTGCTTACAGTTGATTATTGCGAGTTAGGATTCTTGGTGCAAAGCACAGGTATTACAAAAATACCTCGGCGTTTTTAGAGCTTTTGCTAATTTTAAAAACAAAAAAATTGACTTTTATCGCACTTCTGAGGGTATCTAAAAAATCTAAGGCTTTTAAATGTGCAGTTAAAGCGCTTCTAAATATACCGGTCCAAATATGAATCTTTAAATCTATAAGTTTTTAGCACTATTTTAGCCCTTAACCCTAATTTTAAAGCAACAGACCTTTATTCATTAAACATTTCATATTCTAAGCATAAAAAATCAAAAACGTTATTAATCAATATTTCAAAATTAATCACAACAGTTCACTGTTTGTCCCTTAAATTTTGCAAAAAATTTCCGGCGGAATAAAGCTTTGGAGTTGAGCCAAGTCCAGACAAATTCCGCCGCGAAAAGGTTTTTTTCGTTGACTATCGCCAATTTATATTCGCCGGCGGAAAAATCTTTAGACCCGAGGTCAAGTCCAGACAATATTCCGCCGGCGGAATATTGCGTTTGGATTCTGACAATACCATATATGTTTGTTTATATAAACATTATTTATAAAAGTCCTTAATGATTACTCAAATTTTAGAAAGCAAAATGAAGTAACAATCATTAGATTTCAAATTAAAACACTATGGCACGACCGAAGGCGCCGCCGAAGGCGGCAAAAATTTTTTTTTGAAACCCCCCCAGGCTTTACAACTTGCTACGCCCTTGTCCTTAAATATAAAATTGTTTACTTTTTTCTTAATTATATAAAGTATTGTAAAAATATTGGAAAATGGATGAAATGAAGATTATACATAAAAAAATAGTAAATAAATGGACAACCTTGTACACAGATTAAAATAACCTGGATTTGAGCAGCTGTTGCTATTTAAATTTAAAATTCTGGATAAAAATAAATATTAATCAGAAATTAAAGAGCTTTCATTTAAGTCAATAAGAATAAAAACTATCACATTTATTTATTTATCATGTCATTGACCCGTAAATAAGCTTTTCGCCTTTTCGTAACTTTCAACTGAAAGTTACAATATAACAGGATCTCAAACATCTTAATTTTTGGCATTCTTACACTCCTTATTACAAAATCTAGCCAATTTTGAACTTATTAAGGAGTGCACTTTTTAGAATTTTTTATTTAATAAAGGGCGCGTTCAAACCTCATTAGAAAAATTTATCCACTGCTCAAAAATTTTTTAAGGATTAGAATACTTATAAGAGTATTAAAATGGTTGTCAGCTATTTTAAAATTTATCTAGATATCTAAAGAGAGCAACTGCTCGATTGTATTGTAAACAAGGATCAGTAATCGAAAAAAACTCGAATTTTTAAAGTTTTTTTCTAAAAACAAAGTTTTAAACGCACCTTTAAGAAAAAACAAGACAGCCTTTAGTCAAATTTACAAATTTTATTGTTTTCTTTGAGCTAGGATAAATATCCTCTGCCTAAAAAAGATATTGATTTTGGATAATATTTAGCCAAGCTGACTGTGTACTTTTAGGTCAAATATATCAAGGAATTATCGTAATCTGCAATTTAGGCATTGTCTATACTTTTATAGTTTTATGAATGTCTTGTAATATGAGTAAGTTTGAGGTTATTGAGCTAATAGAGATTAAATCTTTATCGTAGGGATTTTCTAATCCGTTTACAGTTTTTTTAATCCACTAAGTCAGATATAAACATTGTAAATTTTAGGAAAAAAAATATAAACGACAAAAAAAAACGTATAAATTAGAAAAATATAATTTTCTTTTAAACAATTGTTATTAGAAACATTAAATTATATTATAACACTGATAATAAATTGGGCCAAATTAAGATTGGGGTGCCAAATATATTGTGTATTTTAAATGCTGATTGAGCTTGATATACTTAGGATATTTCTCTATATTTGAGATAAATATGAGTTACAATAAGAAATTTATATGCTAATTAAAGTTTTTCTTTTTATTCTCGCAAAATCTGTCAATTTGGTCAAAAAAAGCCATTTTTATATGGACGAAAAGAGCCGAAGACGGAAGAAACTACAAAATATAGGAAACATAAAGGCCATCATGGGTGTGTAAATTTATTTATTATTATTTTTTTTTCCATTGATATTTGTCGATCTGTGCTACATGTAAACCTAACTATCTTTATAAATACCAGCCTCTGCATAAATTCATATTAAACGAGGTTAAGCAACTGAATATGTTAATATAGATAACTTGTTTTGTTTAAATTTGTTATAAAAACCTGAACAACATTTTGGTTATAAACTAATAATTAACCTTAAAAATCTCCCTCAAATTTTTTAACCTCTGTTTATGTGTTTTTTCGCTATATTATTTTAACCAGTCAAAATTATTTAAAAATTTATGAACAGGCTAGGCAAAATGGGAGTACATTCACCATTAAAAAATACATAATTTATATTTTATTCATTAAAAAATATAAATATTCCTGTATTTTTAGTTCTTTAAAATTAAAATTATAATATTAGAAAAACAATAGACTGCAAACCTGGCTTTTTTACCTTTAACAAAATATTAATCTCTTTTGAGTTTGAACTCTGTATTTTTATAGCAGTTCTTATCAATAATATACAAAATTTTTTTAATACTCAAAATAATTTTTTTTTCGAAAAAAAAAAAAACTTGTATAAATAATTTTGCAAAAAACATAGCCCAAAACTAAATTTAATGTATCGACGATTAAGTTTGACGCTGTTTTGCTTTTTTATCAGCATATGCCTATCGAAAAATATGCAAGATTCTTTGCGACCGATACATCTTTCGCCTTCAACAATTATGGATCAAATTCGACCTGAATCAAGTTTTCCTAATATTTCAATCTGATTGATTTACCAACTGGTACTTACGATGTCATTTGTTGAGGCTTCTATCAAATACCAGATTTTTGGTCAGTTTAATATCAGAGAGGAAAAATGTATAAACCTCAAATAAACTGAACAACAAAATCTGGACGACCCTAAGCACCATTTATGGCAACTATGGTTTTTGGTCAATTTTTAGCGCTGATCACGATGAAATTAGAATTTTAGCCAATGCCTCAGGTTTTTAGTTATTTGGTGTCGAAGTTGAGATTTTTCAATTTTTGGGGTATTTTGGGCTTCTATATCATAAAACCAATGGCTAGTAACAAAAGTTTAAAAATATATTTAGATAACGGAAACATTTATTACTCACGTAAGGGGTTTGGATTTTTTTAAAATATTTAATTTTTTTATTTTTATAAATTTAGTGGTTTTCGTCAAAAAATCCGTTTTTTGCAAAATTACTAGAAAGTAGATTATTAATAATTTTAGGTAGTAACCTTTTTTAGATATGTTTTTTATAAGGAATCTGAATATGCCAATAGATTTTCTTGGAAAATTAATAGTTAAAGAAAGTTCGTGAATTTTTTTCTGAACTTTGGACGCGGTTTAAAAAAAATTGAAGGCATTGGAAAATCCCCGGGATCGTTATCGCAGGAAAATTCTCTACAAAACCCTCAAAAAATAGTTGATGTTGTTTTTTTTTGTTGGCCAGTGTAATTAATAAATAATTTCACAAATTCTCATAATCCACTTAATGCTGGTAATTATAACATGTGATTAACTTTGGGGAAAAAATTTAAAATTGGTGGAAGTTTATAAACATAAATTACAAGATTTTGAATAATTTTTGCTGCTAAAATAGTGGGGTCGCACATCATAAATTTTATACCCTTAATATTTTTAATAAACTATTATTTTGGTCATTAGCTCACAGCTAAAAGTTGATAATTTGTTTAAATTGCCAAAGTATCAGATAGCAAATAAGACAAATTAAATTGTAAAAGACCACTAATCATAACTTCCAACCTGGGAAACTTTAAATAATAAGAAAAACCATTGTTTTCATAAACATTTTTCTTTTTTTAGCTATACTCGTTTTATTTTTTTATAAATTTATAAAAATTTATTTTACAATTCAAACTCGCTGCACAAAAGTGAATGTTCCAGCCAAATTTTGGACATTTTTTAAAGCTTGATAAAAACTACTATGATAATATATTCCCTCCTTTATATTTTATTTTAGGATTAAAGGCAGTCCTTGTCTTAGCAAGCCCTTCCTATCTCGAGATGGTCAGAGAGAGTGAGAATACTTTTCGAGAGTTATTTCATATTTATAACACGCAACATGGTTCATCCCAAAACATTGCATATATGAGTGACATAACGGTATATATAATTTTTTGATTCAGATACATTAAGGAAAGCATTTAAAAAATGGTTTTGCCAATATTTTGAGATCAGATAAACTTAAAGCGTTGTTTTCCAAGATTAAGCTGTCACCTGAAGGAAGTTCCAGCACAGCTGACCCTGGTTAGTATGAATGGGTAACAGCTAGAAATAACATGGTCTTATTTTTTTTCAGATGCTAGCTAAAACTTAAGTTAAAGGTTTGCCTTACATCTTATATAACCTGGCTAGGAGATATTCAAAGTCTCGCTGATTATTAGACAAAGCCGTGACAAGTATATAAATAAATAAAATCGTCGCTTCAAGGAAATTTTTAATAAAGGACACCTTCAAGTCTTAAGTTATTATTCGCGACTTGGTTTAGCCCAAGTGGAATACCTTAATTCTAAAATTGCGCTTTGTTTTTATGTTGCAGGTGCTTAGAAATGTGCTTTAGCAAAATATTTTATATATCTAATTTAATAATTTGAGTCTTGGAGTTACCATACATATTATGAATTTATTTGCCTGAAGCACCAAAAAAAATACTAAATATTATTTGTTATCCCACAAACTGAGCTAATTTTTTAACCGTTTCTCGACCCGGCCAGACCCGGCATTCCTAATAGGACCACCCCTTCCTATTTTGGAAATTTTATAATATATAAATATATTCCACCTAAAATCGACAAATTTTTTCCTTCAAGTCTCAGTTTTGGCCGAAAATTGGTACACTGGTAGGGTCCGGCGCTAAAACCTAAATTTTTTTTACCGGAAGTAATTTTTGACTGAGACATGAGCAAAAATATTTTTCATTTTTTTGCAAAAAAAAATTTAAGGCTTTGCGCGCATGTTTTATTAAAAGTAATGTAGCTAGAGTCATATTTTTTTTATTTTGATGATCGTAGGGCTACCTTAGACACAAAAAATATTAAGAAATTTTTTCATGTTATCTAAGTCAAGTTTAAACAAATTCAAATTACGTATCTTTAAATTTTTAGAAATACTTTTAAAGTACCCTTAATAAGTTTAAATATATGATATAAAAGTTATTAATTTTTGTTCTAAATTAGGGACATATTTAAGCCATTTTCACTATATTAGAATATGACAATGTGCCAAATTCGGTATTCTTAATGAAGGACACAGGGGCAATTATATTAGACCAGTTTAATTTATTTGATTAATTGATTAATACTATAATTAAATTTACAATGATAAATTTACCCGAAAAAGTGAAAATTTTGCCTGCTTTCAAAATTTTATTTCTGTTTAAATAGCCTACCTTTTTTTAATCTTTTAAATGCATTTTATAGATAAATCGCTTAAAAACACGTAAGTAGCCTAGATTTTTCATTTTATTTTGTCGCATTTACAATAAAAAAACGAATGCCAAAAAATAGGTGTCAAATAACTAAAGCAGATCTTATTCTGCTGAGCTTATTTTTTCATTATTGCATATTTAACTAATAATATTAAGAGCATATTCAATCAAAATTTGCCTGTTTGAATGTTAAAAAAATAGTATATACGTTATGTATAGAAAATCTCTAAGGAACGGAATAGAAAAATTATTTAAAAAGAAAGTATTTATTATTCAATTATTTTAATTAAATGTTATTGTTATATATATGGTCAATTCCACCTCAATCCAACAAGTCCGGGAGGGGTACCCCTTTTGATTTAAAATTTTGCATGAAGGTCAATATCCTTACGCATATAAAAATCTGGAATATCCTTTTTTAACCGGAATGCTTTTTGACGGATATAGGGGCAAACAGTAAAAAATTAATGGCAACTGAATTTTCGCATTTGAAACTGCAACTTTGGGATGGTTATAAGTCAAAAAGTATGATAGGTAAAAACTTAATTTTTTTTTTGTTTTGAAGAGGACAATAAGAGCTATCTTGCATAATGTTTATTATTATTGGAAAATTTATTTTAAATTTTAACAATTATTATGAACAATATATCAGTTATAAAGTATAAACTAAAAAAGCATTTTTTTAAATTTCTTGAAAATATTAATAAAATATAGTCCTTAATATTCTTTATAAATATTTGAACTCAAAAGTTTGGGACCGACATGATTTTTTTATGAAAAATTCAAAAAAATAATTTTCTTTTTGATTTTCCAAACAAAAATTTGATCCCTGCACTATATTAAAATATTTAAAAGTGTCCAAATTTAATTATATCATAAGAAGTTAGACATAGGGGCAATTAGGTTAGTTTTAACAGTTTTATTTATTTGATTCATACTATTGTCAATTTTTGGATAGAAAAAGGGCTGCAAATCAAAAAAATTGGTAATTTTACAGTTTTTACTTTATCTTCAAAGCCGACTTTCTGGGCACTACCAAACCAATTTGAAAATTTAAAATTGCATTTTATACATAAAACATCACTATATAAGATAAATTTCCCCCAACATTTTTTAACCTACCCATCTTTTTATGAAAGAAAAACCAGTTTGCCAGGTTTTTTGAAATTATTAAGGTGTAAAAACAATAAAAACTTGAAACCTTTTATGCTTATTTCCCCTTCCATTTGTTAGCTCTTTTCTAGTCCTTTTAAGTTTTAGGGGAACAATATTAGAATTAAAGTTCATAATTGGCTCAATATTTATCCTCGGCAAAAATCAAAAAAATAATTAAATTTATTTTTAATTAAAAAACTCCCAAACTTTGGGAGGATATTTAGAAAAAATAATACGGGTATATAACAATTTTTCAAGAAATTTAATGTTTTTTTATTTAATCAATAGAATTTTTTAATAAAATACCTCAACAACGTTAAATCTGACAAAAATAAGAAAATAGATTATATCTGGCCTATTTAGATATACTTATAAATCAACAGATTAAGTCTTTATTTTATGATTATCAACAAACTTAAAATAAACGTAAAAAGTCAATTATTTTATGAAACATAGTGATATGGTTTTTTGATATTATAATTATATAAAATAAGTCAATTTTAGGGTTAAACAACCTCAAATGATTATAACGGGCAGAATTAGCTTCAATGATGAATTTTAAGACTAAATATTAGACCCAATTTAATATAAATAAAATATAGACATAGTCTTTTTTACTTATATTTACAAATGCCAAATATGTTGAAAGACTATTTAGAACAAGGCATACAATATATATCTAACTGACCTTAATAAAGTTTAAAAACCAACAATTTTAGTTTCAATTACATTTTAGTTTTATAATATAGACGCACTAAACCTATTAAAGAAAGAGGAAATATTACTGTTACTTGATTCTATGGGCATATAGATTTGGGCATTGACCTAAAGTTTTTTATAACTAAATGCGTTCCTTACGAGTTTTAACACAAAAGTGTGTTTTAATAAATACATTTAATTACAAATTTAATAAAAATAATGAAATGATTTAATAATCTCATTTTTTTATAATTTACCTATCTAGTTCTTTTAAGATTTTCTAAACATAACATATATATTATTTTTTTAACACTTTAACAGGCAAAATATGACTGATTATATAGGTTCTAGATATTTTTAGATAATTTTGCCAAAATAATAAAAAAATAAGCTTGCACAGACGAATACAATCTGCGTTAGTTTTTTGACACCTGAAAATTTGCTGTTTTTTGGCAAATTTAGGTATTTTTATTGTAGAAGCGTCAAAATCGAGTGAAATAAAGTGGGGCTATTATATGTTATTAAGCAATATTTTATCTATAAAATAAATGTTAAATATTAAAAAAGGGTTGGCTGGTTAACCAGAAAGTCGATTTTAAAAACAGGCAAAATTTTCACCTTTTTCGGTTTTAAGATTCACTTTCTCATTGTAAATTTAATGATGGTAGTAATTAATTAAATCAAACTATTATGGTCTAACATAATTGCCCATATGTCCTGCTTTTTGAATACTGTCAAATTTGGCACATTGGCATATTCTAATATAGTGCAAAAGGCATAAATGTGTCCCAAAATTAGTGCAAAAAAATTGATTTTTTTAAATTTTGTAAAAAGTCATGCCGGTCCCAAACTTTTTAAATCATATATTTATTAACATTATTAAGGGTCATGTTATATAAATTTTTCAGAAAATTCAAAGATACGTTTTTTGAGCTATTTGTGTCTAAACTTGACTTTAATTTTTTTGGTAACTTAAAAAAAATTTTTTTTAAATATTTTTTGCATCTAAGGTAGCCCTTATTACGATCTTCAAAATAAAAAAAAAATTATGACTCTAACTACAATACTTTTGATGATACATGCGCGCAAAGTTGCCTCAAATTTTTTTTTGCAAAAAAATGAAAAATATTTTTGCTCATATCTCGGTCAAAAATCACTTCCGGTCAAAAAAAATTTAGGTTTTTATCAGCACCCAAGGACCCTACCAATGTACCAAATTTCAGCCAAAACTGAGACTTCAAGGGAAAAAGTTTGTCGATTTGAGGTGGAATTGACCATATATATATATTTGTGTAAAAATTTGTTAGAAACATATTATAAAAAACTATGAGTAAATGCCCAAATCCTTACGCATATAGAAAAATGATATTAATATCCTCTTTTTAATAGGTTTAATGCGTCTTCATTATGAAACAGTAAGAAGTTAATGGAACTATTTGTTGGATTTTAAACTCTATTTAGGTTGGTTATAGATATAGTATGATTTTCATTTCAAAAACATATTTGTAATTTTTAAAAATTGATAAAAAAAATATTTTATATAATATTTATTATTAATTGGGCCATATTTTTAGTTTATATATTAAAGTTAATTCTGCCCGTTATGATCTTATAAAGTTATAAAACCACAAAAATGACTTGTTTTATGTATTTATAATATCAAAAAAATATATTACTGTGTATCATTATATTTAACTTTTTACGTTTATTTTAAGTTTATGATATGCTAATCTAAAGTTCCCTTTTACTTTCCAAAATTAAAAATAGTTTATATCAAATTAATAAAACTGTTATAGTCTACCATAATTGCCCTATGTCTAACTTCTTTTATACTTTCTAATTCGGCATTTTTAATATATATTTAATATATTGCATAAAGCCAATTTTTGGGTTATAATAAGGGCTGGAAAAAAAATAAATTGGTTTTTTTACAAGTTTTTATTTTTCCCAAATGCCCACTGACGCATGTAAAAAAATCACCTTTTTTAACAAAAATAAACTCCTAGGATTTTAAGAAAAAATAACCTCACCATTATTATATAGAAAAATTTTTTTTTTGATATTATTATAAAAACAATAGGATTTTGAGCCCCTTTTATTGAGTTTATTTTTGCCCCTTTTATTAGTAAGGCCTTATTTTTTATTTTGGCTCATTTGTAGCTCTCTTTTATTCTTTTAGTTTTAGGGGGAAAAATTGAGTTAAAGTTATTTGGCTCATTTTTTCCCAGCACTGCTGATAATCAAATAATAAAATTTTTTTTTTTAATTTAAAATCATGACGGTCCCAGACTTATGAGTTCATATATTCATAAAGAATATTACGGAGTATATTTTAACAATTTTTCAAGAAATTTAAAGAATGTTTTTTTATATTAAACAATGAATTCTTTTTAAAATATAAAACTTTAAAATATTTATTTTAAAATAAGAAAATACATTCAAGATTGCTGTTAATATATTCTTCTAAATAAAAAAATTAAGTCTTTAGCTATAACACATTTTGACTTACAACCTACCAAAGTTGCATCAAATGTGAAAATTCACTTTGCAAATTTTTTTCCCTCCCTATCTTCGTCAAAAATTACTTCAAGTCAAAAAAATTTCCAGCATTTTTATCCCTAGATATTATCTCCATGCAAAATTTCAGCCAAATCAAAAGGGGTTCCCTTCCCGAAATTGTTGGATTGAGGTGGTATAATATAGCTATTTGCATTATTGCTTCAAAACTATCAAGTAATTTCACCATATCTCCTCAACCAATTTCGCCCATTTGATTCCGGTTATATTAAACAGGTCGACAAAAATTATTGAGTGCAAACATTCTGGGGAAAACCAATCCACAAGACCTTTTCTCATATATTTTTGTAAAATACAGTAAAAAAGAAAAATTAAAAAAAATTTTCTTTTATATTAATTTCCCTTGTAACTTATATTTTTTATCAAAAAATAAATTTTAAATGTATCTTACATCATTATTTAGAATAGGCTGCGGCTAGTGAAAAACAATTCTTAAGAAAAAAATTGAACGCATTTGATTAACATTAAGATGTTTAGTGTATAAATCCTGAAACGGCCAATCATATAAACCTTTATTGTGTAATATTAGCCTAATTATTAACTTTTTTTTATTATATTGGTATTAGCCCAGCCTTTTACAAAATAATTGGCCTTAACCTTAAAAAACACGAGATATTTGTTATTTTTAGTTAAAATTAGCAATTAATATGTATTAAATATAACGAAATTTTTTATGTTTTTTTAGTTTTTTTTCGTCTTTTTTTTTTAAATTTTTAATGTTTATAGCTGGCCTACAATTTTGATTAACTGTAATATATATCTTTAAAATGGCAGGTCTATTTATTGAAGCTTATAACTCCTAGAAATGTATTGCATTGTATTCTTAATTTGTATATCACTCACATGTATAAATAGGGATCACAAGAAGATAAATATCAAAAGTTTGAAACATCCTCATTCGCAATTTCTGGGAACGGGAGCTCAATAGAGTCATTGCTCTCGGAACCTACATACGCTTCAATCTATGACAATATACAGCTTAGCGAACAGATTTTCGAACATTATTTGCGTGCCTTACTATCACCAACCCAAACACCACTTAATAAAACCGATAGGGAAGCGGCCTTAAAATTGGCTGCCCTCATTGAAGTGTATGCCTTTAAACCCCAAAAAGTAAATTTGCTAAAATCGGCCCAAATCCGGGTTAAGGTCACCAATTTGATTGAAGATGTGCTGGGGGCCTTGGCTGTTTATAGCGCACATATTTTGTCCAAGGACAGATTTGTTATGGATGTAAATAAAACCACTATGAATGATAATTTTTTCGAATACGAGAATGAATCTAGCATAGTAGTGCTAACCGAATCATTTAAAAAAATTTGAATCAAATAAGCCGACACGTAGTAAATGGAACCTGCTCAAAATACCGACTCCCGCTTAAGCTTAATGAAACAAATGGTTATCGGGCTAGCGAAGAGTACCCCAAAAGTTGGCATATGCGTTTACTAAATACCCTTGGCAATCGCTCTTACAAAGTTGAGACTGGTGCCGCAGATAAAGTATTCAAAGGCATTAAAATAAATAATAATTGGAAGCTAAATATGACAACAACTGCGAACCCCTTCTCAAGTACTAATAGCGAGCTTAACTACAATAGTCATAGCCTTAACCGGACAATAATACGAGTATAAACGGACCCTATATCGGTATAATTATTTGCCAATTTTATCGAACCAAAACATCACCAAGAATTCTCAATTACCCACAGTTAAATTAAATATGAAGACGCTTCAGGGAGTGCTGTCAAAAGAGTTAAATATAACCAGGGTTAATAAGTTATATAAGCTGTTACCCTCTTTAGCTACCTGGATTTTGGGATCCATAGATATGGGGATAGGTAATATATTTGTTTATATAAAATTTAAGATAAGAAAGTAGATTATACTTCATGCATAAACTGAAACTAATTTGATCCTTTTTGTGAGTGGACGATACGTTACTACAGATTATTTCTTAGCTAAGACATAGTTCAACTTTCATACGAGCTGTTGTAAACTATGTGTTCGATAGACAAGGGCGTAGCAAGTTGTAGTGCTGGCACATAGTGTTTTAGTTTGAAATCTACTGATTATGATTGTTACTTAATTTTGCTTTTTAAAATTCGAGTAATGATTAAGGACTTTTATAATTAATGTTTATATAATCAAACATGTATGGTATTAAGAAAATTATATTATTGATATATTATAGTTAATAAATTTTTATATTCGAATTGTAAAATATTTTACATAGTGTATTTAAAATCGTGATTTTTTAGCATGTTAACAAAAACAAGCGGCGATTAAATCTTCAATCTACGCTTTTAAATTTATTATCTAATACGCCAATGATTTAATTTGTTTAGTTTGCGGAAGGGGGGGGGGGATATGCACTATGAATTTTTAATTTAGGTGGAGATATGGCATGCTTGGTGGGGGTTCCATCCCCAACCCCCCACCCCTCTCCTACGCCAATGTCGATATATTTTTTAACAACAAAATCAGTTAGTATTTTTAAACTAAGGCTTATTCTTGATAAAATTTTTAGGGTATTGGGCTATAAAACACTGCTTATATTAGACTTTTTATATTGAGAAAATTGGTAGGGCCATTTAAGAGTATAACGTTGCAGTTTGTAAAAAATCTTTTTCGATAATTTTTTGATTTTTGTAGATATGTGTGATAAAATAATATATTTTAATTTTAAAATTAATTATATTAGATATACCTCACTGGGCAAAAAACTTAGTTCCCTGGCTTCAATCATACGTAGCAATAGCGAACACTGAAGAACCCTTCATAGTTATTTTGAAGAAAATTGAAGAGTAAACCAAAAATCAATATATACATATATAGACTTTTCTTTTTTTGCGACTTAAAATTGCTTAAATATTCCTAATTTTGGCAATATTTTTTAGCAAATTTTTAGTTTTTGACATACATTGTATGCTAATTCCTATGTTTTCCACCTGTTAAGTTTAATTAAACAAGCCGATCAACGGTCGAATAACATTTCGCAAAGCAATAGAAGAATTCAAAACCACCAATCTCAAAAGTTAGAAGATGTGCCCAAAATTTGGTTGCTGGCTCTGACTCCTTTACAAATGAGGGGCGTTAGACTTGCAATGAATCTATCTGGGAACGTTTTAAACGCTCCTAATATGACAAAGCTAGAATCACTCCATCCAATTCAATCCAATCTTATCCTGGAAGTTTGGTCAAACTCTCCACTCACGCTAAGATTCTTTCGAAACAATTTAACTTCAAAAGCCGGAATCAATAACCCTATCGGCATAATTCAATATAATTCTGACTTGGAAAGCTCAAAAGTGACACTGAGTTTGAATTTAAACCAAAATCAAGGAAACACCCAAGGAAGTGGTGTAGAACTTACTCCGAGTTTAGACGCGACCTTAAATTTGACAGGTTTGGGGAATGTTACAATAAAATCATCAACAATGTCACCTCAACAGCTACTACTAGGTTCGGGGAAACGCGTTAAAAATGCACGTATAACTAATGGCAATAATAGTACAGTAGTAACGCTCCCACCCACTACATTAATAAGAGTAGTCCAATTTTACCGCCCTACCAATTCTGGAACAATCACTATAGCTAGGAACTTGGACCGAGCTGGCCAAACTGATAATTGGAAATTTGCTTATACTAGCATAAAAAAAGCTACGTATCTGACCCGTTACACTAATGGTTATTCTTGCCAAGAATGATTGCTTTTATAATTGAATTTATAAAGATATTTTTGAATTTTCAATTGATTCAAAAGGTCTTTAAATCAACTAGTTAACTCTAATTTATATTAATGATTATAAAGGCCAATTAATTAATTAAGTTTTAGTTATTTTTATCGAATATAAAATATTAGTAATAAAAGTGGTTGTAAAATAATCTTTTGGTTAATAAACTTAATAAGACAAAAAATTAAGATTTTTTTTAATAATCTTATAACTTTATAAATAACAAGAAATGAAATTTTTAAGTGTGCCACTCTTTTAAAAGAAATTAGGTTATACAGATTGGTAGGCCATTATGTTTAAAACATGATATATTTAAAGTTTGAACTTTTTTATAAGCGTTTAAATTTTTCTTTTAACCTATTCAATCATGATAGTCTTATTTCAATAATTCGTTTTCTATTTGTAAAATCTTTTATAATTTTTTAAGTGACCGAAAATATTCAAAAGCAAATTTAACCAATAATTTATATTAAAAAAATAACCATTGTAATTTTTTAAATGGAAAACTACAGGTAAAGTTGAAAAATAAATAAAATCGAGAATTATAACATATAGGTAAGAAGATTTCAAAATTGTATTTTTTGTTTATGTAAATTTTAATATAATTTTCTACCAAAGACTTAAAAATTAAAAACAATTTTAACTTTTTAAAATTTTTATTTTTAGTGGTATGTTTTATGTAAAAGTGGTATAGATATACATTTATTCACTTGTACAACTATAGGTCGATTTTAGATTTATAAGTCAAAAAAAATAAAAATAATAAGTAGTATATATCGTTAGCTTATACTTATGTTTGCTAAATTAGATAGATGTTTGAATATCTTAATAATCATATAAAATGGTGTTTTTGATTCGTTTAAAATTATGGAGAGCTCTGTAAATTAACATAAAATATCTGCCTAAATTTTCATCTTACGTAATGACCTCTTTGGCTGTAATAAATCCTTTAGTTCTAAAACATTATTTAATCATTTCGGTCATTTAAGTTATAAGTGTCGAAATTATTCGGTGTACTTATGAAAATGCCCAAGAAGCTTTCAAGAAAATAGCGAGCTTAAAAATTTGCGCTCTCTCTTCGGTAACCATGCATGAGCAAATCAAAATCAGCGCGTTAATTTTGGATAAAGAAATAGTAGACATTAATTAGTATTCTAACCCATAATTTTTAATAATTTTAATGATAAATAGTCTAAAGAAATATAAAATTCAATATAAAAAATTTTGATTAATATTTATTTTATATGAAACTCAAAATAATTTCATTGTCGGTATAAAAATTTAGACGCTGATGTCAGGTCCAAACAATATTAAGCAAGCAGTAGACTTGGAACGTTAAGGTCAAGTAACAACAATACTCTGCACCAGCGAATATGCGTTGTGTGAACAGAAGCTGCGCGTTTAAACATATTCATTCAACAAAATATAGATTCTAAAAGAAACAAGTTAAGACATTTTTGTCGAGAAATTATGTCAACATATATTAATGACATCCGTGAATTGATAACAAAATATATCGCCATGATGGCTTTATCTCATATATATAATTCGTTTTTTTATATTCCGGCCTTGGCTTTTTACCTTAGTTCTCAACAAAAAAAAATGACCTGTTTTAATCAAAATGACACATCAAAAACACTCTAAAAAAATTTAACAAAAATCTAACCTGTATCAAACAATGAAAAATGTATATCATCTTACATGCTTTTTTAGCTAATACAAATTATTTCGCGTCTAAACGTAACTAGACACAATATATTAACCGTTTCTAATATATGTTTTACTTGAATTTTGATTTTATCATGACCAAAAATAAAATTTGGTTTTTATCTTTGTGGTTTTTTTTTTGAAATCATTTTTAAAAAATTCAATGATTATAGTTGAGTAACGTAGTTTGATTAAAAAAGTAAACTGATTTAAAAAACCCTAAAGATTGCATGTTCAATCTCCGTAATTAGCTCAATTTGTTGATCTGTGTTATAGGCAAATGATGAAATTATGACCTCATTTGATTTTTAATGGTTAAAATATAGTTTCTAAATATAAAAATATTTTTTTTAAATATCTAAAAACGTTTTTTTTTGAAAAAGTTTTGTTTAATGACAGCAGGTCGGCAAAATGATATGTAACGTTAAACGTAGGAGAGAAAATGTTTTTAGCTCTTAAAGATTTATAAAATTTGGTTTACACCCGGACAGTTTTATAAAATGGCTATTCTGGCACATTATTTGTAGGTTGAATAAAATGATTTTTAAATTGACAAATTAACAGTTTTTTATTTATTTATATAAAAATTTTTTTATTTTTGTTTGGCTTATTTTTTGTGTTTTTTTATAGCTGTCTCAAAAAGTTTGATAAAAAAATTAAAGTTTTTAAAAATTCCATAGATGGCAGCTGGACCTTATAATTAGCTTTTATTTTTCTTTTGAAGCATTAACAATAAAGATTCATGTATTAGTATGAGAATTGGATGTGAATCCGCTCAAAGAAGTTATTGACATAATACAGCATAATGTATCCTGTTTTGATGAACTTAGCATTAGCCCAAATTGTTATAGATGCTGAAACTAATATTTATTAACTTATAAAATTATTAAGACCTTAATTATATAATTGTAAGGTGCATTTTTCAATTAGTATAAGAAGTAATACAACTAGGCGTAAATAATGGTCGAAAAATGAAGCGATTCGCTCAGGGGCTCTTTCGAATCAACGTCCCGTGAAAAATAACATTGAACGTTGGCCGTATAATTTGCATTCCCTTCAACGGTTACATTGAAACTCATTGATTTACCATAAAAGCTCGATAAAATCTAATTATAATAACAATTTATATTTAAAAAAAGCCTATGTGCTATTAATATTTTACAAAGGTATTGATTCAACAGATTGCTCAGTGACCATCGGATAGCTATATTCGCTATAATATAAAATCGTTAATGTTTACACTAACTTATTTTACACCAAATAATAAATCTCAAGAAAGAAATTTTCCTGTGTAATTTTATATGAAAATTTAAAATATATTATTAAAAAAATCTATTAGTTTATTAAATAAAAACGACTTTGTGCCCCTCCCAAGAGATGCCATGACATAGTAATACAATCTGCAATTTTAAATGATTTATTTGCCAAATTAAATTTAAAAAGCATTTTTAACTTCAATATTATTATTATTTAAATATTTATGAAGTTGTAGCAAATTGGATCTTGTGGGCACTTATTTAGTTTTTTTGAAAAAGTTTTATAAGGGCTACAATGGATTAGAAGCCATTTGTATGTTGCATTAATGAGCTAACCTTCATTCTTTTTTGATCAATATATTTATTTTCTATAGTGTTTCAACTAATATTAAAAAAAAAATTAGTTTTCTTTTAACATATCTTAAGAAGTGTTGACTTAAATTATTGTAAAAAAAAAATTTTGAAATAATGGAAATTTTAAAAAAATTGATAATTTTTCCATTATTTAAATCTAAGGATCAAAATTAAATAAATTTTTTCTCTTGTTTAATTGATTAAAATTTAAATTTAAAAAAAACATAATTTTATTGCACCCTAAAGAGTAGGGCTTTTTTTGATGAATGATTTTAAATTTATCATGTGTTTTACTTTAAGCTGCGACTTCAAATTTTAGGATGGTTTAATAGAAAGATGTAGTTTAAAAATAAGAATAATATCCGAAAATTGATTACAATTTTTTTTATCACGTTTCATCTTTCAATCTCTTGTAATAAATTTATAAATGATACAAAAAATTTTTTTTTAATTTATTTTCGGTGATTTGTAAAAAATTAAAACAAATAGATTAGACTCTAGCGATTAGCACTTTGGGGTCCATATGGACAGAATTGAAAAATAAGAATATCTTTAAAAATATAATATATTATGGGCTAAATTTTTGTGACCTTTTTTATAAATATCAATTAAACAAAACTGGTAATTTAAATATGGTCCTAATTACAAAATTTGTTTAGAATTTAGAAATTGATGAAGTCCATATGGACCCCACACTCTTTTCAATGTTGGAAACTATATTATTGCCACTATTTAATTTAGACTTGTATTATATTTTTTTTTAATAATTAAAATTATTAAGTATACAATATGTTTGTATCATATGACAATAATATGAAATATTTTATTTTCTCTTTAAAACATCTAGTGTTTAATAAATAGCCAAAAATAATATTTTATAAATATAATTTAAATTAAACTCTCTAAATATCTACCAGACCTAAAAAAATTTGTTCACCATCATTGATATGATTTATTTAATTTAATATGGAAAAAAAAATTATAATTTTTTTAAATTTTTTTCTACTTTGTGTCAAAATAAAATGATGATAACTTATATAAGTCCATAATTAGAGAGCACGTATTTCTCTTCAAAATAAAAAATCATAGCTATGAAACTTTTGAAATTATAGAGGTTGTCCATATAGACCCCACCAATAGCGATAAAAATTTCTCAGCCTTCCACGTTCGCGAGTTAAGTATTAAAGATCATCTATCTTTTTCAAATAATTTTTTTTAGAAAGATGAGGGAGGGGGGGGGGGGGGGGGGGGGGGGCTAGAAAAAATGGTTGTGATCCCAAAGTTAGCCTATAATTAAAAGGGTATTGGGATCATGAAGTGCACTAGTAGTTTTAGGAAGACAAATGGATCAATGGCTAAATGAGGAAAAGGTATGTTGGTATAGTAATTTAAATTGTATGCACTGATGTCCGTTTTTCATTAAAAATTCACCGGTGCATGCAGGGTTTGGAATATTTGCTTAAAAACCACCTCTATACAGCACATTCAGATATTTATTAAAAATTGTTAACCATAATGTTTAGAACAATTATCAGCTTAAAAAAATTTTTCACTCGTACCTAAATTAAATTATTGATATTTTGTAAAATTATTTCATCAAAAGATAAAAATTTAAGTTATTACAAACTCTAAACGCGTCTTGAGATACAAAAAATTAAAAAATTGCAAGATCTAATAAATTTTTGCCTTACATTTTTTTCATTCACAATTGTTTTATCTCGACCTTGGACCAGAACATCATATGTTTCACACATTTCATTTTCCGCCTCCCATCCAAGTTGGTAAGTTATTACGATCGGATAAAAGCTCAGTGTACCATCTATATCGTGAGTGGTAGTAGAATCTAGAATTCCAATATTAATTTAACTCTGTTAAAATTTTTTTATAACATCCTGAGTATAATTTTTATTTTTTTAAATTTATTTATTTACCGATTTTTAAACCAAAAATAAAGTTAAAAATAAAACCTGAATGTGTAATTTAAATTAGTCTCAACTAGGGCTGGGAAAACAATGAGCCCAAAAAATTTGGCTCATTTTTTTCCCTAAAACATAAAAAAAGAAAGGGGGCTACAAATAAGGGCAATATAAGAATTTGAAAAAATTTCTTACAAAGAAAAGGGGCAAAAAAACCCACAAAAAGTGGCTCTAACATTGGCTTAGGAGAGGGGGGGTGTTTTAGGGATGAAACCCCTCCAAGCAATATCCCCACCCTAATTTTTAGTGCCCTATTAATTAAATATAAAATTAAATTACATTTAAAATTTCATTAATATTTGGCAAAAAATTTTTTGAAACCCCCCCCCCCCCCCCCAACTTTACAACTTGCTACGCCCTTGGGCTATAGCCCTTTTCATGTTTTCTTTATAATAATTACGAAAAATTTAAGGATGGGTGGGTTATTTTTTCTTAAAGCTCCTAGGAGGTTTTTTTTGAAGAAAAGGGGCTTTTTTAAACAGGGGGCCTTTTTAAACAGGGGGCATTTAAAAAAAACTCAAAAACTTGTTAAAAAAAAGCCCATTTATTTTTTTTCCCAGACCTGATAAAAACATTTATTATTTATAGGTTACCAACTTTTGTTTTGAAGTACGTTATCTAAACATATAACTTGGAATCCAATATTAATGATACAAATTTAGGTTTTTAGACAAGTATTAAAATCTAACACAAACTTTTACTTGTACGTTTTAAAACCTTTTTTAAGCTTATGCCTTACCTGATATGGTTTTGTATTTTTTTTTCTTCTAAAAAAAGTCTCTCATAAAGTTAAATGATTAACAAGCGGCAGTGACTTGGGCTTTTAGATCCCAAAAAGTATTTTGAGCTGGTTGAAGGTCATTCAATACTAACCTAACTAGGCACACCGTAGCTTCAATTAAAAGCGTGGACCACAGCCGTTGTTTTCTTTTTGAATAATTTTGAGAAATAAATTTATTATTACATTTGAAAGTTGTCTGATTTATGACAACGAAAGAAAAATATGCAAAGCTTTTTTAAAAACATAATTTAGTTTTTATAATCAATTTTTAATGAGAAATTTAATTAACACCCTATAGTTTTTTTTGTAAAAAACGAGCCTTTTTACTAATTCAAATGTATAATTTTTTCTTTATATAATCAACGTTGTAAGGCATTTCCAAAAAAATACCTCTAAAAATTTGACTCAATATCTATTTCATCGGCTCTCACATTGGCATCCGTAGCCTAGCAAAAGTTTTAGATTCGAATCTGTGCATACAGAGTTGGCTTTTTTATTGAAAAATTAAAAAATATTTATAGCGAGGAATTTTATACCTAGACAGTGCCCTAAAAATATGCCCAAACTAAAGGCCTATGCAGGTCGTCGGCGTGTGAGCAAATCTTACTATAGTGCCCATAGTCGATAATATTCATTGCCTTTCTAAGGTTACAAGATTCAAAATTGGAACCCCTTTATATAAAAAGATACACGGAGCACAAATTTAATTTTTTTCCTATAACTGTCTAAGATAGCTTTCCACAAATAAATTTCTATCGCTTTTGAAAATCACGGGGATACAAATAAAAATTCAGATATTTGTTTTAATTCCATTTTGAAAACGAGGTTTTTGTATATTTATAACAAAACAAGGACTGAATGTAAATAAAACACTACAATAAATTCAATTTTTATTATAGCTAGCCTAAAGTAAATTTTTTTATCTAATTTTTGTAATTTGATCTCATTTTTTTTTGCTGTAAAAATTTGACGGTGTCGTGTCTGTGTGAATATTAAATGCTCTAGTGTTTTAAACAATGCCTGTTATTCGGCATTCTATTTTGCAGTTTTAATAATATATTAGACTCTGTCAAATTTAAAATATATCACTCGAAAAAATTTATACAAGCTAAAACATTTAGTTTATGATTGTCAATTATTATACAGAATAAAACGTATTTAAATTTTACGAGCTAACCATAGGTTAAATAAGGAATAAATTTTTAGAAATCACTTTGCACCGGGCTGTAACTCTATGAATCTAGTTACGTCCTGATTTCTTCTAAATCCGGCTCTAGACTTAGCATTAATTTTAAATGTACCCTATAATTTTTTATTTCTATAAAATTTAAATAACTTAAAGGTATTTCTTTTAAATTAAATTATAAATAACTTAATTCTAAATAACCATATAATAAGTTGTTTTAATTTTTTTTATTTATAAAATGTTAAAACCTTCACCCAAAACGTCCTCCACTATTTCTTCCTCGCATAATCCAACGGTCAAAACGAGTGAAATAATTAAAATACACAATTTCATATTTAAATATAGGTAAGTTTTGCGTTTAAAAAATGAATCAAATTTGAAGGGGAAAAAAAATGTGATTGGTCGTATAAAAAGTTTTTACAAAAGGGTTTTTTTGTAATCATTTCATCATTATTTGCCCTTGCTGAAGGGCGGCGCTTTTTTGACCTTTAATTAAACACTGTAGATTTCTCCATTTGAAGAAATTGTGTAATACACCTAATTAATAGCTAGCTTAAGTATAACCAGTTTAATTACTTTTTACTGTTTTCCCCCCAAAACTTAGCTTAACTTACCATCATCGGAGGCTAATTAGGGGTAAATATTTATACATACAGGGCCAAAAACTTAACTCAAACTTTTATTTGCCTTACAAACTTATAATAGTACAGTTTGGAGCTTCAAAATGCTCCTAAGTTAAAAGGTGATAGAGGTCAAAGCATATGCCAACAGGTTATATTGATTCTTTAGGGCCTACCAAAATTAAAAATGTTAATTAAAAGGTCATAAAAGGTAAATTAAAGACACTGAGGGCAAATATCGTATGTTTTCGTGTTGTAGTTTATTGCCCCACTAAGGTGAGATATAAGTGATATCATTTGTACTCTCTACAGAGAAATAGCTCCACGACGTAAACGAGGATTATTAAAGCCCGTATGATTCCGTACAGTCAAGTAGTGAGTCTGATTTATACTGAAGTTTAAAGTTGAAGAATTTAGGTTACCGGATCTTTGTAACATTATTACTTTAAAGGCCTTATTTCCCTATATACCACTTCGAAACCTTAATATATGTATATAGCGAGTTAATAGCAAAATTTGATTAAATTGACAGATTCGACTAATTCTTAATAAAAAACAAATATAAAACTTTTTTTACAATAAATTACTTGTGCCCAAACTTAGATCTAAAATATCACTCGTCAAAGATCGAAATTAGTAAAAAAAAATTATGACATTGTAATACATGGAACTCATGTGGCCTTACCTTATAAATATTTTCTTGATTTTTTTATTCGGAGATTTTTCTCTTAAATGGTGCTTTATGAGGTATTATATGACCTTTAAAATACCCATATAAAATCCCTTAAAATTATATATTTCAAATATGGAGAAATAAAATTTTTAAGCTTCTCAAGCTCTTACATTAACATTTAGATTATCACTTATGATGAAAAAATTTAATAAATTTTTAATTAAAAAAATTATTTGATTTACATCCTTGCCTTTCTTTTTAAATAACAATCTCCTTCTTTTTTCCTTCTTTTTTGTCTAACTTATATTTCAATGCCCTATAGCTTTATTACTAAGTTTGATTAGAAATAGTAAATGGAATAAAAACTATTAGATAACAGGCTTGATTTGTAGTTGTTTGAATCTTAATAGATTGAAAGTGTAAGGAAAAAATATTATAACTCTCTTTAACGTTTCATACAAATCCCAACCTCAAACAACCGCGTCAATTGATTTAAAAAATATTATTTATGTTTTTATAGCAATAACGTTTTTTTTTTAAAACTGATTTTTTTTTTGGGGAGGGTTATTCTGGACGTTCAAACCCCTAGGGTCAATAGGATTAAGCGCGTCTCTCCGCCAATACCACAATATCTAAAATTAAATTCTTAATCAAATGAAAGTATCAACAATCAAAACACAAAAAACATAATTAATATCATAGATTTCATAATTAAAAAAATTTAAATTTTTAAAAAATATAAAACTTTATAATTCATAATAACTATAATAGGCCGGATATAAGTATTATACTAAACGTCTTCCCAGTGAGCACTCTTTTCAGACACATAACATACATTAAAATTCACTCCAAACATTAATCTCGCTCAAATAACAATGGACAACAAAAAAAACAACATAAACGATTTTTTGAGGATTTTGTAGAGAATTTTCTTGCGATAACGATCCCGGGTTTAGTATTTTTTCCAGTGCCTCCAAAAAAAAATAAATTTTACAAAAAAATCTAAACCCTTTGCGTTAATAATGAATGTTTCCTTTATCTACTATATTTTTAAACTTTTGTTACTAGCCATAAGTTTTATAATATAGAAGCCTAAAATACCCCAAAAAAATAAGAAATCTCAATGACACCGAATAACTAAAATCTAAAGCATTGGCAATTTTGATTTCATATTCGTGATCAGCGCCAAAAACTTGACCAAAAGGCATAGTTGCCTTAAATGATGCTTAAGGTCGTCCAAATTTTGTTGTCCAGTGTAATTTTAAATATGAATAAAAATATGTATTTTACATTTAAACTTTATTAAGATTCCGGGCTTAGTTGTGACTTCCTATAAATCTTTATTATTTTTTAAGCTAATTCATGCTCAAATGACAAAAAATTTTGGTTGATAAAACATGTTTGAAGTTTTATTCATTATATACTTTTCTACACATGTTAAGCCACGTGCAAATAAAGTTTTTAATTTTGTACGATTTATGTATTTTATCGCAAATTAGCGCATTTTTTTAAAATTTGCCAAATATAATACGTGCAAAATATTTTTTATTGACGTAAATTTTTCATATGCTTTATTTTCTAACAAAACGCAAATTTTTGAAAATTCCTAATTTTAGTTTATTCACACAATGTCTTGAAAAGAAATTTATTAATTAAAAAAAAAATAAAATTCTTATGATTTTTAGAATTTTTAAAATTTTACGAAAATATTCACTCTGCACCTGCCCTTAGATAAAAAAAAGTTAGCTTTCAAATTTAAGAAAAAACGACTCAGTTTGCACCTGGTCATGCTAAGATATGTATTTGGAGTAGTGTTCTCAACAAGACGTATTTTTTAACTGCCCGCCGAAAAATATTTATATGATCCTGCCTAGCCCAAAATAAAGATTTGCATTTTAGCCCGTCCCGGCCATATGTTTTCTTTATTAGGCATCCGGCCCATATTTATATATATTGGCTCTTAATATTTTTGTAAATTTGTAAAAAAAAATTTTTTTTTGGTATGGGGGTGGAAAATTGCTTGTTTAATATCAAAGCTAGCCTATAAATAAACTGGAATTAGCATCATTGTAACTATTAAAATCAAGAGCATTATTTGAATTAAAATAATCATTTGAACAAATTATATGATCCAATTTTATTAATTTTTCCTTTTGGTAAATCTTTGTCCGAGAAAAAATAACTTTTTACAGTGCAGGAGCTCCCAGGAGTGGCAAATATTTTTGATTTTTTTCAGTAGTGGTTGGAGGTTTATATAAGTTGTAATGTTGTCTTCCACCTACCTCCTTGATGGTTTATGTTTAAGCTGAAACCAGATTTGGCCAAATACTCCGTCTTCATACTCATTAAGAATAAAAATCTTTTAACACTATTTTTTGTATTCATTATATCGCAAAAAAAGGGCGAATTTTTAAGCATTAAAAAAACTATGCGGGTCGGCCCTGTTTAAAAGTTTGAAATTAAATAAAACGAGCCGGACCCCCCGTCTTACATATTAGGGTCCCGACTGAGAACACTAATTCAGAGTGGCATTGGTCTAATTGGCTTGATCCCCACAATCTTATACTGCACGAGGGTTGGTCTTGAGACATTTTTTATATAAGAATGGTTTTTTTATAACCCACTAAATTAATTTGCTTTTTTGCATACTCTAAGCAATTTTTCTCAAGTGTAACATAGCCAGAATCTTTGGTCGAAGGTATGCGGGTGAGGGCTATTCATCCTGTGTGCATATCAAAATGCTTTGCCTAAGGTTAAAAAATCAAAGCCCAGAAAGGGTAGGGCGCCCTTATATGTAAAACATATATTTTTACCTATTTTTATAAAGAATAATGTTAAAAATATTTTGGGCCTCTGAAAACCCTTTCATTATTTTTTGAATGAAATATTTACTTACACGATAAAATTAAACAAAACTAACTCTAAGCATCATAAAAAACTAATGTAAGGAAAATTTTGAAATATTATGCACCTCAAAAATGTTTAGAGATATTTAGCTATTATAAACTATCTTTAAAATTTTAAATCCCTTATATGAAGTGAATGTATCAAAAAAATGGCCAATTTTAGTTTAATAAAACAAATTTTTATCTTATATAAAAAATGTTTTAAATTTTAAAAATATATATTTATTTAAATTTTTGAATATTTTACGAAAACTAAAATTCACTTCGCAAGTGACCTTAACCTTTCAACCGAATCAGTCCGTTGAGATTTGTTTAAGAGCTTGATAAAAGTAAAGTCTAAGCTCGTAAATGTAACATTTGTTCGTTACATGCTGTGTAAGCAAACACGAAGGGAGCATAATTTGTATTTCAAATATATGATATTGATAGTTTGGAAATAAAAAACTAAAAAAAAATTAAATTAAGACGTCGCCCCGTGTATCGCCTCCTTAACTCTAATTTCTTTAGGGTCCTCCAATCGTATGCTGAACTTAAAAAATGTGATTAACTCCATAAAAATTCCAAATAATAATTATTATTTATTTGTTTGTTTTAAGTTAAAGACCCTTAGTTGCATTATTTTCGCCCCATATCCTTATGGAGGTTTCAATACCTATAAGGTGTGTAGTAGACGAAGGCTATTTAAAAGTTTGTGTTTACTAGTAAACAACAGGGATAATTATTTTATGTTCTAGAATCACTAATTTTTTTGTTTAAGGTGGCACTATAATTAACAACAAGTCCTCCCTGGAAAAATAGTTATATAGAGAAATACATGTTTTACTTCAAAATCAAACCAAACATTTTTTAAATTATCTGTTTAGCCCTAATTTATTCTATCTCAGGTCATACTGTTCTTGGTGTCGTGTTTGTCATAATCTTCCCATCATAGTAAATTTATTTCCTCAACGAATTATTTTCTCCGCTGCCCATTTTCACATACTAAATCTTCTCAGAGTTCCTCATTGGTGTTTTCAGTATTTTAGCTCAATTTTCGGGAATCAATTATCCTATGAATTTTCGGTTTTGCTTGTAATATTTTCTATATATATCCATGTCCAATTCCCCTTTCTGCCAGTTTAAGCCATATTTTGACGGTGCTGACTTTCTGAGCTCTTTCAATCTGCTAGGTTGGTATGGGGATGTAAATGATTGTCTTGTATTTAACCTATATAGCAAATGTCTTTCAATTAACGCTATTACATTATCTGACACTAACTTTGGTGGGACTCGAAAATGTGCTATTAGTTCTTTATTCATTTCGATGACCACTCCTGCCCTTAATTTTAATATCCTTTTAATTATACGTGGAGTATGTGTTCAAAATTGGCAAAAACGTTCTTTCCTCAAAAAAATCCCTATGGTCAATTCCACCTCAATCCAACAAGTCCGAGAGGGTTCCCCAGGGAGGTATTGAGGGGGGGGGGGGGGGGGGCAAGGGGGGGCTCATGCCCCTCCTTAGAAATAGGTTTTAAAATTTTTTTTGTGCAGATTAACGCTAATTTTTATATATTACACATAAATCGGGATATATATACGTTAAATAAATATTATTTTGCAATTTTACTGTTTTATAAAATATATTGTACGATTTTAATATTATAGTTTAGTTTAATAATTTTAAAAATTTAACAATATTAACTTATTTGTTATAATAAATTTAAAGTGTATTTTAGAAATAACTATAATAATAATAATTGTTAAGTATAAATTTAATATCAATTTTTATATTTAATATCATCTAATGTTTTTTTTTATCTTATTTTAAATATTATTTTGCAATTTTACTGTTTTATAAAATATATTGTACGATTTTAATATTATGATTTAAGTTTAATAATTTTAAAAATTTAACAATATTAAATTATTTGTTATAATAAATTTAAAGTGTATAGAAATAACTAAAATAATAATAAATGTTATGTATAAATTTAATTTCAATTTTTAAATTTAATATCACCTAATTTTTTTTGTGTCTGATTTTTAAATGAATGGTAAACAGAACAAAATTTTTGATTATTTTCACAGAAAAACTAGAGAAAATGAGATTTCAAGAAAAAAAGTATAGTTTATTATTATTTAATTTTACAATTAAATATATGTAATAAAACCTTTGCCAATTATAATTAAGGTCGATGAAAAACAATTAAATTTCAACTGTTTTGTAAAGGTTTTTTACATAAACACTAAAATTCAACACCAAGTATTCTAATACAATTCATTTTAATTTTTTTATACTTTTAATTAAAAACAAAATAATCAAAATCTTTAATTTTAGAATCTATTCTCACACAATTAATAATAAAATCTACTCAGAAGACTGGTGATTTTGATAAAGAACAATTAATAATAAAATCTACTCAGAAGACTGGTGATTCTGATAAAGAAGTAAAATTTTATTAAGTTATTTTTCTTTTTGACATAAATACTAAAATTCAACACCAGGTATTCTAATACAATTCATTTTAATTTTTTTATACTTTTAATTAAAAACAAAATAATCAAAATCTTTAATTTTAGAATCTATTCTCACACAATTAATAATAAAATCTACTCAGAAGACTGGTGATTTTGATAAAGAACAATTAATAATAAAATCTAATCAGAACACTGGTGATTTCGATAAAGAAGTAAAATTTATTAAGTTATTTTTCTTTTTGACATAAATACTAAAATTCAACACCAGGTATTCTAATACAATTCATTTTAATTTTTTTATACTTTTAATTAAAAACAAAATAGTCTTTGATAATTTCAGTAATAATCCCGGTTTTTTATTGTTTAAATTACATCCCAAATATATTCTCAAATTAAATCTTGATGAATTTAATAATTTAACATCCACTCTTAAGAATTTTTATAATTTAACAAATTTGGAGAGTGAAATATTGATATGGAAATCATACTGGGAGGGTAAATCCATTTCTGATGACCTGTCAATATCTCAATTAATTACCACCACAACCATCCTTCCTAATATAAAACGGGCTCTTCTCATTGCTCTGTCATTACCCGTTACAACCTGTACAATTGAACGAAGCTTCAGCACTATGAAGCGGATCAAAACATATTTAAGATCTCAAATGAGCGATGATCGATTGTCATCTTTGTGTTTGCTTGCCATACATAAGGACATAATTGATAACACTCAATTGATCGATCAAACCTTAGAGTGGTTTTCAAGGGATCCTCGAAGAATATCAATTTCTTAAATATTTTTGTTTTCTTTAGACAATTTTTAATAAATTAATGTCAGAATTATATTAATTGAATTATTATTCGATATAACTAAATATCTTATGTATTATCATTCATTAAGCAACGATGTAATATATTAACTTTTTTCCCAAAATTTCTAACCCCACCTTAGAAAAGGTTCTGCATACGTGCCTGGGGTTCCCCCTTTTGATTTGACTGAAATTTTGCATGGAGGTAGTATTTAAGGGTAATTCATAATCTGGAAAATTTTTTGACCGGAAGTGATTTTTGACAAGGATAGGGGCAAAATAAAATAAATTGCAAGGTGAATATTCATATTTGATGCAACTTTGGGAGATTATAAGTCAAAAAGTATTATAGCTAGAGACTTAATTTATTTTATTTTGAAGAGGACAATTAGGGCTATCTTGCATGTGTTTATAATAAAAAAATATATTTTAAAATTTTTTCAATTCTATAAAGAATATTTTTAAAAGATAAAAAATCATTTTCTTTTTTTTTGAAAAATTGCTAAAATATACTCCTTAATATTCTTTATAAATATTTGAACTCAATATTTGAACTCAATCTGGGACCGACATTTTTTTTAAAAATTCAAAATAATAATTTTTTTTGATTTTCTGAAAAAAATTTGCTTTCTGCACTATATTAAAATATTTACAAGTGCCAAATTTTATTTTATATAAGAAGTTACAGGGGCAGTTATATTAGGCTATAACAGTCAGGGCTAGGAAAAAAACTAAATGGGTTTTTTTTAACAAGTTTTGAAGTTTTTTTTCCCAATACCCACAAACTGGTGGGCATGGCAAAAGAAAAGCCCCTTTTGTTGCTTAAAGAAAAGAGGCATGTTTAAAAAAAGCCCCTTTTCTTCAAAAAAAGCTCCTAGGAGCTTTAAGAAAATATAACCCACCCATCATTTTTATAAAGAAAAAATCAAAATTTTTTGAAATTATTATAAAGAAAACATAAAATAGATTTTTTCTTTTTGTGGGTTTTTTTTGCCCCTTTTCTTACTAAGGGCTTTTTTTGAATTCTTTTTTTGGCCCTTAATTTGTAGCCCCCTTTCTTTTTTATGTTTTAGGGGAAAAAATGAACCAAAGTTTTTTGGCCCATTTTTTTCCCAGTCCTGATAACAGTATTATTTATTTGATACTATTGTCTATTTTGAAAAGAAAAGGGGAATTTCAGATCAAAAAAATTGGTAAATTATTTTACTTGCCGACTTTCTGGGTCACTACCAGACTATTTTGAAAATTAAAAATTGCGTTTTGTACATAAAATATGGCTATATTACATTTCTTTTTCTCCCAACATACGTACCCATAGCTACGAAATAAAAACCAAAGTTTGCCAAGTTTTTTGAATAAAGGTATAAAAAATAAAAACTCAAAATTTTTATGCTTATATTTGTTAACTTTTACTATTTTTAATTTTATGAACAATATTAGAATTTGTACATAATTCTCAATTAACGTCGGCAAAATTGAATGTATAAATAAAATTGTGGGATTAAAAATAATAAGGTTAAAAAAATTTAAAATTTTTTTTATCCTTTATTTAATAGTTTTTATAATAAAACAGCCTCAACAACGTTAAATCTGACAAAAATAAGAAAAATGGAATATATTTGGCCTATTTAGAATATTATGATTCAACAGATGTTCTTTTATGATTTTAACAAATTAAAATTAACGAAAAAATCAATTATTATATGAAACATAGTGTTATGTTTCATTGATATTATAATTACTAAAAAAAGTCAGTTTTAGGGTTAAACTACCTCAAATAATTATAAGCTTCAATAATGTTTTACTAATTTTTACAAATGTCAAATATGTTTTTGAAAGACTATTTAGAACAAGGCATACAATATATATCTAACCGACCTTAATAAAGTTTATTAAAAAACAATTTTAGTTCCAATTACATCTTAGTTTTATAATATAGACGCACTAGACCTAAAAAAAGAGGAAATATCAATGTTACTTGATTCTATGGGAAATTTAGGTATTTTTATTGTAGAAGCGTCAAAATCGAATGATAAAAGCTGGGGCTATTATCTGTTATTAAGAGATATTTTATCCATAAGATGACTGTCAAATATTAAAAAAAGGTTGGCTGATTTAGAAAGTTGAATTTTACAGGCAAAATTTTCAATTTTTTTTTTAAAGTTTACTATTTCATTGTAAATTTTATTAGTAGTAATCAATTAAATCAAACTTGGTCTAACATAATTACCCATATTTCCTTCTTTTTGAATACTGTTAAATTTGGCACATTGGCATATTCTAATATAGTGCAAAGGGCATAAACATGTCCCAAAATTAAAGAAAAAATTGATTGTTTTAAATTTTGTATAAAGTCATGGTCCCAAACTTTTAAAATCGTTTATTTATTAACAATATTAGGGGCCATATTATATAAATTTTTCAGAAAATTCAAAGATACGTTTTTTGTAGTACTTGGTTACTTAAAAAATTTTTAAAGTATTTTTTTAAAGGTAGCCCTTATTATAATCTTTAAAATAAAAAAATATAACTTTAGCTACAATACTTTTAATGATACATGCACGCAAAGTTGCCTCAAATTTTTTTGCTTATAATTGAAAAATATTTTTGCTCTTATCTCAGTCAAAAATCAATTCCGGTCAAAAAAAAATTAGATTTTTATCAGCACCCAAGGACCCTACCAATGTACTAATTTTCAGCCAAATCTGAAACTTTAAGGGATAGTTTGTTGATTTGAGGTGGAATTGACCATATGTATTTTTCTTTGGACTGCTTCTTATGGTCATTCATTGCCTTTCTAGACTAAGACATTTAAGAACATGCTGAGCAAATTTTAGCTATTAATTTACTCCTTTGTCATTATTCAAATAATGAATCTTCTGTGTAAGTTATAACTTGACTATTATTTATTTTTTAAAAATTGTCGGAATAAAATTATGTAGTGGAGAGATTTGCGCAGCCACAGTTGTGGCCATTAAGGGAATTGGGAATCCCATTGAGATTAAAAGTCGGTTGACTTTTCTCTAAAGTTACCCCTTGGATGTTTAAACATGTTACCCTAAAATATTCAAAACCAACCCAGGCGAGTAGTTTTGTAATTATGTTTTCGAGAGCCACGGACCTCGAGCCTCCTTTACTGTGCCCAGACTACAGCCTATAAGTCGGAGACAAGTTTAGGTCGGTGAGCCACGGGGTACATATCCTATAAGTAATGGATAACTCGTATTTCTTTTGAGCTCCAAGGTTTATAACACTGAATAAAAAACAGCAACATAGACGATTTATTTAAGCGTTTTGTAGAGAATTTTCTTGCGATAACGATCCCGGGTTTATTTTTTTTTCTAAGGCCACCAATTTTTTTTAAACCGCGTCCAAAGTTCAAAAAAAATTAAATTTTTTTTTACTATTAATTCTACAAAAAATCTATTGGCATATTCAGATTCCTTATAAAAAACATATCTAAAAAAGGTTATTAAAAAAATTTTAAACAATTTACTTTCAGGTTATTTAGGATCAAAAAACGGAATATATGAGAAAAACCACTAATTTTACAAAAATAAAAAAATAAAAAAAATAAAATATTACTGAAAAATCTAAACCCCTTACTTTAATAATGAATGTTTCCGTTATCTAAATATGTTTTTAAACTTTTGATATTCCCCATAGGTTTAATGATATAGCCCAAAATACCCCAAAAATTAAAAAATCTCAACTTTGACACCAAATAACTAAAAAACTGAGGCCTTGGCTAAAATTCTAATTTCATATTCGTGATCAGCGCCAAAAACTTGACCAAAAATCATAGTTGCTATGAATGTTGCTTAGGGTCGTCCAAATTTTGTTGTCCAGCGTAATTTTAAGGTTTAAATATTGTTTAAGATGAAAAATATAGGATGAATATATTGGTGAGGATTTAGTAAATTAATATTAAGAAATTTATCTCCTGGTGGCTAGGCCACCAGGATTTTGCTAATAGATTTTAAAGATATATGAATTTATAATTTCTTAATCAAGACAAATGTTAACAATAGTTAAGTAAAAATAATATTATCTATTCTATATTTAAAACTATTCTTATCAAAAAACTATTTCTTGCAAGTCATGATGACACGGATAAATTTAGCCCATCAATCAATCAATTTCTAGTAGGATGATCCATTGGTAATACGGGCTAAGACACCTCCCTTTTTCAGGGGGCATCGTACCTGTCGTATAGATGAATGCAGAAGATGAATGTTTGCGTATGGACCAGAGGTGTTGAATATTTTTTTAGTAGCTAAGGTCGACTATCGTAATTGACTTGATTAGACTGTTGAAATTGCATTGCTATTGTACAATTGTTGAACTTTGCTGGTCTCTTGTTCCGTTTTTTAAAATTATGTCACCTCTCCTTGTGTGCGGCCTGCTTAAGTCGGGTTCTGTGTACCGGTGGTTTACCATCCGTTGTTGATCCATAGATTTATTATTATTATTTTTTATGCTCCTCTACGAAGGCCTAGATTAGAAGGGACTTTTGCCGTAATCCATTTAGGGTGATGCTAGGACTTACACTTTCGAGAGTTGTAGAACAACCTTATAAAAAAGGAAAAAGCGAACCGGTATCTATTGCGCGACCACCATCTTTTCCATCAGTATGCACAGCCTTAATTACGTTGTTGAGGTGTGATCTGTTTGAGATATTGTTTTTGATTGTTATAAGTGTATGAGAATTCAATTGGGTGTATAAGTAGCGAAATATCGTTTGATGTTTGAGTAGAGAAATATTTAATTGTGGATTGAGTGTTAAAGTTACCGGTTAAAAGTTCATACCGCTTAAGAATATTGAGATTTTAATTTACGGGCTGATTAATGAGAATTTAAATTTAGTTTGTGCCAATATAGAATATCGGAAGTCAATGACCTTCAATTCGTGGATAACGAAGGGAGGGGGGAAGCATTGATTAGAGTCGATATCCTTGTGTCGAGAAAATTACGCATTGGAAAATATTTAGAATGTCTCAATGTCAAGGTTAATGCTGTCCTCCAATGTATATTCATGAGTGTAAGCCAAAATGTTTTTTTTAAACTACGTTTTTTTAATTTTTGCTGGTTTGTCCTCGGGTTTAACGGCACCATTGTTTAAGATGAAAAATATAGGATGAATATATTGGTGAGGATTTAGTAAATTAATATTAAGAAATTTATCTCCTGGTGGCTAGGCCACCAGGATTTTACTAATAGATTTTAAAGATATATGTTTAAATTTATAATTTCTTTATCAAGACAAATGTTAACAATAGTTAAGTAAAAATAATATTATCTATTCTATATTTAAAACTATTCTTATCAAAAAACTATTTCTTGCAAGTAATAATGACACGGATAAATTTAGCCCATAAATCAATCAATTTCTAGTAGGATGATCCATTGGTAATACGGGCTAAGACCAGTGTTGTTCAATTTTGCCCCAAGCACACACAATTTGAGCCCCAATGATTTTAGCACACGTGCTGCCCCGGGGCAGACAAATTTTAAAAATAACGAGTTTTATGCACTTTTAAAATCTAAAATCGGGTTTTAAGTGACTTTTATATATTTTTAAGAAAAAAAATTTTGGGGCTCAAATTTTTTTAATTTTGCCCCAGAGCTAATTTGCCACGGTGCTGCCCCGGGGCAAACAAATTTTAAAAATAGCAGGTTTCGACTTTGATACCTAAAACCTGGTTTTTAAATAATTTTTAGACATTTTTAAGAAAAAATTTTTGGGGCTTAAAATTTTTCAATTTTGCCCCCAGAGCTAAATTGCCCCGGTGCTGCCCCAGGGCAAACAAATTCTAAAATATTGAGTTTTATGCACTTTTTGTTGAAACCTCAAAATCGGGTTTTAAGTAACTTTTATATATTTTTAAGAAAAAAATTTTTTGGGGCTCAAAATTTTCAATTTTGCCCTGGTACCGCCCCGGGGCAAACAAATTCAAAAAATAGCGAGTTTTATGCACTTTTAAAACCTAAAACCTGGGCTTAAGTAATTTTTAGACTTTTTGAAAAAAATTTTTGGGGCTTAAAATTTTTCAATTTGCCCCCAGAGACTCAAATTCGCCCCGGTGCTGCCCCGGGGCTAAAGCTTACTCCTATCTTTTACTAAAATTATTGGATTTTAGATACTAGATATTTTAAGAAAAATATTTTGGCATTAAAATTAGTCATTATATAAATTTATATTAAGTAGAGTTGTCCGCAGTATGGTTCAGATTTTACCCCAACACACACTCTTGAGCCCCAAAGATTTTAGCACGCGTGCCCGCCCCGGGGCAAACAGATTCTAAAAATAGTGAGTTTTATGCACTTTTGGGGAAACCCTAAAATCGGGTTTTGGCACTTTTATATATTTTTAAGAAAAAAATTTTTGGGGCTCAAAATTTTTCAATTTTTACCCCAAAGCTAAATTCGCCCCAGTGCTGCCCCGGGGCAAATAAATTTGAAAAATAGTGAGTTTTATGCACTTTTGAATATATAAACGTCGGTGCTTTTGCATTGGGCCAAAAGAATTCAAAAATTTAGAACGTAATATTGCTCTGGTGTTTTTGGCACCGGGGCAATAAAAAATATGCACTTGGTGCATTTTGTCTATGTCTGGCTAAGACAAATATTAAATAAATTACTCTTTACTAGTAATATAACTTTAACGGAAATTTTATTAATAAGTTGTCAATTTTTACCTTTCTCTTTAATTGGGTAAACTAAAGTATTTTTGATTGCTTAAAAAACGTAAGATAATTTTTAAGCATAAACATTATACGTAGGCGATCTGGGGGCACTTTTGCTAAAAATATGAAATTTCCAGTTTATGGCGTTATTTGATTTTGCAAATCCGGTATGTTTTCAGACTCAGGTAAATATTTGTACCTATGGCCGAGCCATTAAAAGGGAATAAATAGAATTATTTGCTTTTTTTAACAAATCTGGTGATAAAAATGCCCTCTCTTCTGCCCCTATCCACGCACACCTCCTTGCTTAAATGAAATAATTCTAAGGTGTAAGCCGATAAAAAGTGTTTTAAAATTTTGGCATAACACCACAGTAACTAAATCAATAAAATTTGTTTGCATTAATTGATCTTATATGCCTAATATTGAATTAAATAAACGAATAATTGCATAATTTTACTTTTATATAAAATTTAACATATAATTTATAATATTGTGAATTTTTTTATATTTTTTGTTAGCATTCCGTATCTTCGTATTCCCTTCTTATCTATATGAGGAAATTAATTCTATTCACAACGCTCTTGTTTGCAATCGGATTTGATGTTGGAGCCTCAAGTATTCTACTTTAATTTGGCTGTTTAATATTACCTATTAGATAGTTACATATTTCACTTATTATACATATAATTATTTTTACAGAAAGGATAAAAAAAATCAGTTGATTAATTATTTTGAGGTAATTGGTAACAATTGAAAATCTAGCACTTAATCAGTGCCAATTAGAGCTCATAAGCCTCGTCAATATTTAGAAATTATGCCGCACTTGAAAATTAAATTTAATTTATTCAATGATTAGCATTTTCGTGGTTGAGCTCAGAATTAGAATAAATGTTTTTATAGCAGATATTTACATTACTTCATAAGATTATGACAAAATGCTCATTTCAAAAAATTATCGATAAAAATGGAATTCGTGTGTGATATCGTAAGCACTGTGCGATTCATTTAAATTCATTCCAGCACTTCTTATATTTCTAAAAAATTCAAATATAGCTGGCTAAAATTTTGTTAGTTCATAAATCTTTTTTTGCATAAAAATTCCATGTAGCTATTTTAAACAAAAATAATGAAAAATAAATTTTATTAATATCAAGCTTTTACCTCGGCATTTAGATAATACATTTCGTGTCCAACTTACATACGTCACGATATATTATCGGTTTATTTGGGAGTTTAAATTTAATAGTTTAACTATCGTTAAAATACAAATATAAAACTAATTTATTTTTGTATTTAAATTTTTTTGTTATTAATTTGACTTTTTTTCTAAAATTATTAATGTCTATACCTGACTAGCTTTGTTTTATCTATAAAATGGGTAAACGGATTTGATATTTCTTAAGTTGGCAGGTTTGATATCTGTAGTGTTAACTCATAACTCTCAAAAAATTGTTTACCTGTGCTGTGCAATAAATTTAGATATTGAGTTGAATTAACACTTTAAAAAAACAACCTGTAAAGTTTTCTTCAGAACCCTTATCTCAAAGGACCGATTATTTGCTTTTTATAAATAGACACACCCAGAGTTAAATAATTATAGGTAACCTAGATTATTATCGGCAGCTAGAAAAATGACCCAATTTTCGTTGTTGGTTATCCAACTACACTAACCAGACCGTTGCTTATTTCAAGTGTAAACCACAACCTAGCAATTTACGTGTGTTCAATGTTATTACTTATACATTTTAATTTAAACATAATTTGAGATATAAACTAATTAAATTATAATATTATATAACCTATATCAATTTTATATCACAGGTCAACAAATTCTTGATCTATGAGCTTATTACAAAAATTAACATATTAGGATCTTACAAATTCGTTTATTGTTTTTTCTAATTAATAGTAGGTCAGCTATACCATTCAATGAGAAGTTTAAAAAAAACAAAAAAGATATAAAAAGTTAATTTTTAGCATATTCACAGCAGCTAAACGATGGAGTTTAAATTTCAATATTTTTTAATTAAAAACCGATATATTGAATGTGCTCAAGTTTGGAAGCGAATAAACTGTATTATCAAAATGCTGATGTAAGTTTGATATGCTAAAAATTTTTATTTCTTATCATTTGAGATGATAACTGTAAGTTAAAAGTTTATTTATAGAAAAATTTTTCGTTTTTTTATTGGATATTTTTAAGGTAGAAAATTTGTCATTTTGATCATGAGGTCATTTTTGAGTGAAACTAAGCCGTAGGCTAAGAAACTGCGAATAACAACGTTAAACTTATATGAAAGACAATAGTGGGGATGTATGCCTTTATGTTTTCATAAACCTATTTTTCCAGACATTGATATTTGTTGTTGTCAGCGCCAAAACGCAATATTTCGCCGTCGAAATATTGTCTGGACTTGACCTCAGCGTCCAAAGCTTATATTCCGCCGGCGGAATTTAAATTACCGATATAGTCAACGAACGAAACCATTATTCTCCGGCGGAATATTGTCTGGACTTGGGCTCAACGTCCAAAGCTTATATTCCTACCGGAAATTTTTTTACAAAATTTAAGGGACAAACAGTAAACTTTTTGTAATAAATTTTTAAATCTTGTTATAAAATTAGACATTTTGATAAAAGTTTCTTTAGATTTGTTCAGGAAAAATTTATAGGAAAAAGTAATGTAGTTTAGTTTTAATTGATTTTATTGGAGTAAATTAATATGTAAAACAGGAAAGAGAGTAAAGTAATATGTTTGAGACCAATAATGTAAATGTTGTGAGGAAAAGTAAAATTGTGAATAAAGAATTTTGAAATGAAATAATGATTATTATTATTGGGAATTCACTGGTTATATAGGGTATATATTTTTCTCCACGTAACCTTTTAACATAAATCAACTTTTAACAAATTTTTGACTCTTTACTTGAGATAATTAATCAAAACTTTTTTCTCTTCTTAACTTTGTTTAGATTTATTACTATCTCAAAGATTTATTACAATACATTACTAAGACACCTTACCCTATACGAAAAGTATAGCGTAAGCTATCTGTTTCAATTATAGAAAATTAGTGTGATTGTGTGCAATCGATTAAGTCTGTTCGTGATTGTTCCTATCGTAGTCATAATCAGGTATTCCCATAGTCTTGAGGTCTAGTTTTGTGGTTACCGTTTGATTATCCATACGCGAGCATTGCAAGTTTTGTAGGTATGAAATTTTTTTACATTAACATTAACTTTTAATTATCAAGAACTTTCTGATTCTAATCATACAAAGGTGGTTTATGCTTTGCTTTCAGTTAAAACTTTTTAAATATTTTTATAATTTATGCTTCCAACGTCACCCATGTTTTAAAATATATGCGGCTAATTTTAATTATAATTATTTAATATGCCGACTTAATTCTTCCGACATAGCGGGTATATCACCGTCAAGCGGGAAATAAAAACTGTGGGTATAATGACGTTGGTTTAAATAAGCTACCTATAAAAGGAAAAATATCGTACTAAACACTCTGGACTGTCCACCTGCCAACTTCGGACAAAATGTCACGGTTCTTTTTGCTTGATAATTAAGAAAAATTGAAAAATAAATTTTGTTTAAACTACGTACAATTGGCGTTATTCATCTTTTTTAATCCGTAAGGATTCTATCTTATTATATATACATTTAAGCTTCCCTGTCCACTGCTAAAAATTATTTTTGACCATATTAGGTATTTTATTAATATTGCAGTATTTGGATTGGGGTAATCGTTCATATTATCATGCCATTACTTAAATAATTCTTTTGAATTTTTATATTGTACGTGAACCTTTTAAAATTTAAATAGTAAAACTTGAATTTTAATATTATTTCCAAAAACTTAGCTTCTGACGCCGCGCTTTAATAGCATAGCGAGCGTCATAGGCTTAAAAAAAATTTTGGAACTTGCCTCGCTCAGCCAATCTTAATATATCCACCTTGCCTTAGTTATTTAACCCTCCTTACCTTTCATCAACATTAGACAGTTTTATTAATGCATCAATAATGATTATTTGAATATTAAATATAGATATAAAATTAACAACCCCATCTAGAAATCGGTTTCTAGCAACCTTTCAAATTCCAAATCTAAGGTCATCCTCTCTAGCTCTGCTAGAGGAGGAATTGATTCGATTAGTATTGGAGGTTGCTGAATTTCCCTCGATTGCGGTGGTCCATCGGCTCTTGCTGTTGTTAAAACAGCAGCGCCGGCCGTCGTTGGAGGTAAGTTTACCGGTAGCACCGGTGAGGCCTGTAGGTTCCTTAAAGGCTCTCTTGTTGGCTCGGATGTTTGAGTCAAGGGTATAATATTATTTCTTCCGGCCTGCACTGTGAACCTACACACCCCACCATGCCATCTTCGGCAACACCTACAACGTCTACGTGTTGTTCGTCTAGGATTTTGATTTCTCTCCATCCTAGGTGTTAATCTATTATTATTATTATTATTGTTGTTATTGGTTGATTGAGACCTCGGCTGTCTTAGCCGGTTATTAAACATAGGAGCCGTCATACTGACTCTTTCTCCTTGTCTTCGTCTACGATGTCTTTGATTTCCTGCAGCCCTTCTTCCTTGTAGCCCCCTAGGATGCGTTGTAGTTGTCTGGGGTGGTCTACCTTCTCGGCTCGTCTGGGGATGACGGAAGGGCATCATGTTCCCCCAGGTCATTATAAGTGGAACTAAAGGTGTCCAATAGTATATAGGCCACATCTAACATAATCAAAGACGAAAAATATAAGGCTTCTATCATTACAAACTGGAGAAGACATGCAATATATCACACAGAGATAATACCATTGCGAAATTCATGCATCAGTTTGTTTCTAAATAAATATGTAGAAGTATCTTTTAATAATGTGATTTAATTGATCAGTAGCGGACTCTAACGTCCTCTACATGCCTTATTACTATTGATTTATCCTGAGCTACAATCTCAAGCACCCGAGACCCTTTAGAAGAGATTACTTCTCCCATGAGCCACTTGGGACGCTTTTTGTTATGAGATAGGTACCAAATATTTTGCCCTTTAACATACTTAGTGTTAGCTATGCTTTCCTTATGGCCTATAATCTCATTGGGAAGTCTAATTTTTCGCCCTAAAAACTTTTCCGAAATCGATGGTTGGTTGTACGACCCTATGGCATTTCGGTATACTTGATATAACCATGTTCCATCTTTTTCATGTTGATGTAATTTTAACCATCTTTTGGCCATTCCAACCGATCTCTCAGCTAGTCCATTAGAACTAGGATGATATGGTGGAGTAAAGATTAGTTCGATATTCCATTTGTCACAAAAAGTTTTAAACTCTTGAGAGGTAAACGCTGTACCGTTGTCGGTTACTATTGTTTCTGGGAATCCAAATTGGCTAATGAGCTTTTTAACGAAATTAATTACTACTTGCGAGGTTGTATGGTTAACTTTTATAAAATCTGCCCAGCTAGAAAATGCATCAGCCACGACTAAATAATTATTTTTATTGAAATCAAAAAAATCTAGGTGTATGCGTTGCCACGCATGTGTACAACTAGGCCATTTTCGAACTTTATCGTGTTTTGGACGTGAAGCTATGGAAGCACATGTAGTACATCTACGGCATACTTCATTAATTTCATTATTCATTTTAGGCCACCAGTATTTTATTCTGGCTTGGTGTACACACTTATCGCGTCCTTGATGTCCTGCATGTATTTCCTGGCTTATTTTATTAGTGAGACTTCTTGGGATAACTATGCGGTCTTGTCGTTGCACTAGCTCGTCTTCCAAGTGTAGTTCGGTCATTACTTTATAATAAATGTTAGACGGGTGAATATGTTCAATCTGACCCTTTAAGTATTTTTTAAGAATACTTAAATCTTCGTCTTTTTCGATCGCATTTATTATATCTTGCCTTGAGGCGCAACCTTCATCTACGATGGAGTTGATTGTATCAGGCTTTGTCCCATAATAGCATAGTCGTGATAATGCATCTGGCAAGTTGTTCCATTTACCAGGTATATGTACTAACTCGAGGTTAAAATTACCCATGAGTAGCTGCCAACGCTGTAATCGTGGTGACAGAAGTAAAACCCGGTTGTCCTTTTTTAATAATCCTATGAGAGGCTTATGGTCAGTCCACACTGTAAATCTTTGACCAATCAGATATTCTCTGCATCTCTCTAATCCAAATTGGATAGCTAAGCATTCCTTTTCGATAGTTGAATACCTGGTTTCTGGGTCTCGAAATATGCGTGAAAAGAAGAGTATAGGTCTATTTATTGTTTTATACTTTTGCAATAGCGTACCACCGACTCCATGAGTAGAAGCATCTACCGCTAAAATTAATGGATAGTCGGGGTTGAAGCTAGCTAGGACTGGCGGATGAGTCAAAATATCCTTCGCCGACTCAAACTTCTTATGATGTAAATCTGTCCAAATAAAAGGAACATCCTTTTTACAAAGATTGTAAAGTGGTGCTGAAATTTCTTTGTAATCTGGAATAAACCTGCGATAATAACCTAAAGTACCGAGTATTGAGAGGAGTTCAGCTTTATTGTTAGGATCTCTCATTTTCATCAACGCTTCGGTCTTTTGAGGTAAAGGTCTGATGCCTTGTGCACTAATCTCATGTCCTAAATAACTTATTTTTTCCAAAAGAAATGAGCATTTGTCTTGACCTAATCTCATCCCCTTATCCTTGATGCGACCTAATGCGATAGAAAGTCTTGCATTGTGTTCATGCATCGTTCGTCCAATGATAAGTATGTCATCTAGATAGGCAAAAACACCTTCTAGGTCTCCGAATATCAGCGACATTGCCCTTTGAAAAATTTGGGCCGATGCTGAGAGTCCAAAGGGGAGTCGTAGAAATTGAAAAAGACCTAAGTGCGTATTTATTGTCAAAACGTTGACGCTTTCTTCTGTTAAGGCTAATTGAAGATAGGCTTGTGAAAAATCAAGTTTACTAAAAAACCTAGCTCCAGAAAAACGCGAAATTATTTCATCGAACCTAGGCAACGGGTAGGTTACTTTTTCTAAAAATTTATTAATTGTTAACCTAAAATCTGCGCAAATGCGTAACTTTTTATTTTCTTTTTGTATGGGTACTAAAGGAGTTGCCCAACTACTATATTCAACTGGTCTAAGCACGCCTAAATTTTGCCAATCTAATAAAATTGATTTTACTTCATCCAACCAAGCGAAAGGAATTCTGCGACAAGGGAGGAAAATAGGTCTGGCGTCCGGTAAAATTGGTAAACTAAATTTTATCCCTTTTAATAATCCTAATCCTTCAAATAAATCCTTAAACTCAATTAAGCAGTTTTTAATAAAATTATTTGCTTCTATACTTGTAATGTCATTAAAATGAAATTGATTTAATTCAATATTAACCTTTCTAAAATCTATCAAATTTAGAAAATTATTCTGAAATAAAAAATGGATAATTGGCCATCCTATAATTATTACTGTTTCAAAATCTACAATATAAAATTTCGTTGTTAAATATATATTATTTATATAAATATTTACATCTATAAACCCTAAAGGTCTAAAACTATCACCTGAAACAGTTTTGAAAATTTGATTACAATTAATTGTTTTAGAATATGGAAATATTTTTTTAAAAGTTTTTAAACTAATCAGGGATACTGCGGCTCCCGTATCAAATAAGATATTATATTTGTTTTGGTTAATAATTATAACTTGTTCAGGAGATAATTTCTTGACTAATTGCTATTGACCTTGACCTTGCTGCGCTTGTGGTCCTTGTGACCTACAAGTGCATCCACCACCTGAACGATAGTTTTGGTATGGTATAGATTTGATTATATGGCCTATTATACCTGTTCCTGAACTGGCTCACTCTTACTAACTCGTTTATCTTAAATAATTTCAAATAGACTATTGTTACAAAAATTAAAAGAGCTACCAGGTATGGTTCCTTTAGGAGTACTCCAATGTCCAAACAATATTTTTTGTCGTTGAACATTACAACGAGTTAATTAATATTTTAATTATTATTAATCTGGTGTCACGCACCAATTGTTCAGGAAAAATTTATACGAAAAAGTAATGTAGTTTAGTTTTAATTGATTTTATTGGAGTAAATTAATATGTAAAACAGGAAAGGGGTTAAGTAATATGTTTGAGACAGATAATGTAAATGTTGTGAGGAAAAGTAAAATTGTGGATAAGGAATTTTGAAATGAAATAATGATTATTATTATTGGGAATTCACTGGTTATATAGTGTATATATTTTTCTCCACGTAACCTTTTAACATAAATCAACTTTTAACAAATTTTTGACTCTTTACTTAGATAATTAATCAAAAACTTTTTCTCTTCTTAACTTTGTTTAATTTATTACTATCTCAAAGATTTATTACAATACATTACTAAGACAGAATATGAAATGTTTAATGAATAGAGGTCATGTTGAATTTAAATTTAGGGCTAAGGGCTAGAATAGTGCTAAAAACTTAAAGATTCATATTTAGACCGGTGTATTTAGAATTTTTTAGATACCCTCAGAAGTGCGCTAATGTTATAAAAGCCGTGCAATTTTTTTGTTTTTAAAATTAAGCGAAAGACTCTAAAAAACGCCGAGGTATTTCTGTAATGTACCTGTGACCTTAAATGCACCAAGAATCCTAACTCGCAATAAAGATTCAAATGTAAGCAGGAAAAAACATACTAAGGTGCCTTAAAACGCGTAGGTGATATTGAGAACACGCAACTCCTAAAATAGTGCAAAAAAATGAATTAGGACAGCGCACAGGTGTCGAACTTTTATGAGCACCAAAATAATAAAAATTTTACAACTTTTAAGATATGTTAGCCTTATTTAACCCTTTGTTAATATTAGGGCATTCCCTGCCTAGTTGGCCCTTAAAAATGCGGTATTGGAATTAATGGAAGGTTTATATTTTTTGGCGGCAATATCTGCTTATATTGTGATAATTTAGTGCTTTTACCGAGTTGGTAGCCCTAACTAATAAAAAAATAGTTTCTATGAGGACACTAAGTTGATTTACTAGAATCGAAAAAATAAGCTTTTGTCAATTTATAATCATTTACCCCAAAGGATTAAATGTCCACACAAATGTATAATTTTAAATGAAGAATTTTAATAATAATCATAGCACCCTGCTCCGCTTAAAAGCCCTCTTCACTTCGCGATTTATTTTTTTCTTAAATGATTTGTCTACAATCACATTAGAGATTAAAGTCGAGAACCGAAAGTCCTGCCCCCGGCCCGCCAGCAAACAAGGGCCAGGACGGTTCAAAATTTATAACGGGCCAAACGCACTGGGCTTTAATTTAAAAATAGATATTACGGGCCGAGATGGGTTTCATATGCTCTATTTTTATATTAACAAGAACTAAAAACGATAATATTTTATCGCGATAAAGGGTATATTTTTACTATCTATTTTTACTGTATTTTTAAAACAACACTTTTTTAGCTTGTAATTAAAAATTTTCGGACCTTATTTTTGGATTGGAGCAGGCCTTAAATTTGAAAAAAACAAACTTTGATAATAAATGCGCGCCTTTATAAATACTCAGCGTCAATTTAATATCGTTGGGCTTTTGAAAATTTCAATGTAATTTATATTTAGCACTTTAGAGGTTTCGCTCAAGTTTAAGATACCTCAATTCTTTACAAAATAATTGGGGCGATCTTAACTACAGGATTCGTGCTTTTGAGCCTTCATTGGTTCCCTTTTAATAGACAAAAGTTTTTAGTTAAGTGGGTACGCGTCTTTTTAAATATTGGCTGGATTCCAAAAAGATTGTCAAAATATACATAATAGATAAACTTTGAACTTAAAATTATATTGAGCATATAATAATCCAACCGTATTTCTTTATTTTTTCAAAATGTTTTAATTCTTAATTGTACAAAATAGGAATATTGAAATTAAAAAATTTTTAAGGAAGGTCTAAAGCCGCTTCGTTAACTGGACTAAAATCGGAGATATTTAACTTATAAATGTTCCATTAATTCCAATATCGCATTTTTAAAGGCCAGCTAGGCAGGGAATGCCCTAATATTAACAAAGGGTTAAATAAGGTTTATATAAATCTTAAAAGTTTTAAATTTTTTATTATTTTGGTGCTCCTAAAAGTTCGACACCTGTGCGCAGTCTTAATTTATTTTTTTGCACTATTTTAGGAGTCTTTTGCGTGCTATTAATATCACCTACGCCTTTTAAGACACCTTAGTATGTTTTTTAAATATCTGTTTACATTTGAATCTTTAGTGAGTTAAGATTTTTGGTGCATTTAAAGTCACAGGTACATTACAGAAATACCTCGACGTTTTTTAGAGTCTTTCGCTTAATTTTAAAAACAAAAAAATTGCGCGGTTTTAATAACATTAGCGCACTTCTGAGGGTATCTAAAAAATTCTAAATACAGCGGTCCAAATATGAATCTTTAAGTTTTTAGCACTATTCTAGCCCTTAACCCTAATTTTGTTGTCATACCTGTGTAGTAAACGTTTATTCTGATACAAGAGCGTTTGGATTAATCTTATTTTATTCATCTATGTATGTCAAGTGGTGGACATTGTTTTAATCTTTGACCAAAAGTTGTAAAGCCTGCATAATTTGAAATCCCTAGAATGGGGCGTCGTTTCAAAGGCTTTTATTCATGTAGTGCTTGATATAGACCCTAGGGGTGTTGAACGACCGCCCTTAGCATTTTTAATGCTCCTGATTCAATAAATTTTAAAGTCAAAATATTCTTGTTCTTAGAAATGTAAAAAAATTGTCTAATGCACATCATTTATGTAACATAGCAATCATTTAAGCTTACAAATGTTTAAATAAATTTTTACGTAACACTTAAATAGTTTCAAGAAGTTTTAAACTATTTAAAATTAAATGGAATTTAATATTCAGATATAAAAATTAGGTGTTTTTTAAAATTTGCCTAATTATTATCTGAAGCCTAGCAATAATTTAAAGCAAATATCTTTTAATTTTAGGTGAATGTTTATTGATGGTGGTAACATTTGCCTACCCGCAGTAGGGTTTATCGCGCCTCAAATCGGCCGACGTCCATTGCAGAAATAAAATTTTTCTAGATTATTAAATATAACCAAGAACTTTCTAAGGGCTTTAAATATTGCGCGCTAAACTCTAATATATTTTTATTTTGTATAAGCACATAAATTCACCCGACAAATATTTGAAACACAAGGTATTTTTTTTTATACCTTATTCTGTTTTTTTTATAATGGCTTGAAATTATTACCTGGAGCGCCGAGGGTTTATGCATTATGCTAGTTATCTAGGATTAGAACCGAAACCAGCCAAAAATGAGGAAACCTGGAACCGTTGAAATTTTTGACGCCGGTTCCTAACCATCTTACATTACACAGGTTAACTAATATTTATTACCGAAATCAACCTGACATCTTAGAGATTTTCAAACCTATTTACCGTTCTTTTTAATCAAACTTAATTAGTAGGCTATAAACATTGAAAATTTTACGTTATTAAGAACGCCACTAATATTTTGTATTATCTAAACACTGATGTAAGAGCTTGATATAGTAAAAAAAATTTTTTCTCATTATTTGATAGAATAAATATAAGTTTCGAAAGAATTTTTATATGTAAAAAAAAAGATTCTTAAATATTTTCTTTTTAGAGTAATCTCAATTCACATTGGTCAAAAGAGGCTATTTTTTTTGTTATGGACGGCATGTAAGGATCCAAGGCCAGAAGAAACTGAGAAAAACAATTATATATATGAAATACATCATGGTATATTCTTTTTTGTTTTTTATATTCACGGTTGTCCCATTGATATCTGTTGACCTGTGTGAGTGAAATGGCTATAAGTAAAATATATTGCCTCAAATCTCTCTTTAGTGAAGACTTTTATTTAAAAGAACCGGAATGTAAATTTGGCGGGTTCTAATTCAGTGTAAATATTATGAATATAAAAAAACCTGTAAAGAAAGAATTAACCGTGGTTATTTGTAATTTGTATAAACCAAGGTCATTAGAAAAAATTATTGTACAAGTGAGGCCTATGTGAAAGTCGTTTCAAATAGTATGGAGTTTTATTTTAAAATGTTTTTCTAAACATATTATTGGAAAAAAGTTTGGATCCTATGTATTATTCAAAGCCTATTATAATCTTTTTAACTATTTTAGATAATATATTGGATTAGTTTTATTTTTGTAAACATTTACTAATTTTTAAATATGGCTATGATTTCTCAAAGTACAGTTGTAATTAAGAAAGTTTTTTAAACTTATTAGCACAAACTAATCATAGTTTTCCTCTATATTTAAAAATTAAATGTCAATTATTAAGTTGAAGTGTATAAATTTAATCTTAGGACTTTATTATATTTTAAATAAAATTGAGTAAAAGTAAAATATTTAAAAAAAAGACACTGTTGTTTTATAATTTTTTAATGTTTATTTGGCTAACGTAATTCAAAAAACTGGTTAAAAAAAGATTTTTATTAAAAATTTTATAATAAATCTTTTATTTGTTGACACAATATAAAGAAAAATAGAGACATTGGAAAAATAACAAGTTATTTACTTTTGATTGCTAACAGATAACAAAATCTTAAATGTTTATAAATTACTATCCTTGATTTACTAAAAATGCATTGTCCCGAGCCTGAATTACTCATATTTTGCAAAAATTTATGTTTACAAAATAAGTAATGCTATAAATTTATTAAACTTATGCTTAATTCACAATTCATTTGTTGACATTGTTTTAACAAATTTAAAAATATATTCATTTAGAATTACCCGTGCTAACGGCAGGTAAAAATAATTTATTAAAAAAATATTTATTATCAATATATGAAATATTTCCATATGAAATAATATATAAAACACAGATGCATTAAATTTAAGTTGAATGATGGTCTTTTTTGCTATAACAATTTTTCTTCTTTTTGTTTAAATTAATTTAATTAAGAAAAAATTTTTTACCTGCTATATTTTTTAATTGTTTAGTTAATCAAGGTGTTATATAGAGCAAAAATTACCATATTAAGATTTTAGTTTAAACTGTACGAAAATCATGCACGCAAACCAAAGATTATTATTTAAAACTTTTTTTGTTTTGGAATTAAAAATAATTTTTATTTAATTTTTAATGCTAATAACAATGTTTTGCCACTCTTTAAAATGCGTATAATGAAAAGCCAAATGAAATCCGAAAGCTTCTAAATTAAATTAAGAAGTGGTTTTTATTTAAAATTAAAACTATACATTATATAATAAATTAAAAGTAAAATAATCTGACATGTTTTTCGCTCAACTAAATTCATTTAACTTATTTTAATTAATAAAAACAAAATATTAAAAGTTAATTCAAATAGGTTATATTATATTTTTTTAACATCCTAAATATTGCCATATTTCACCATATCAATCGACTACTGAAGTCGATACTGTCTGTACGATATAAAAAATTAAAAATAAATTTCGTCAAAAAAGCTTTAAACCATAATTTAGCTTCTCTGAACAAGCATTATTATAACTTTCAAGATTGTTAACTAAAAAAATTACTATTGCATTGTGTAATTGTATGTTTTTTTAATTATACAGGCAACAAATGTCATTTTTAGAAAACATCAGTTTATAAATAAAGCTTAATTGACAATGGCCATACATAATTCGTTTGTAATTTCTTTCGCCCTCGGTTTCTTAGACGCCCATATTCAATATATAACCTTTTTAAACAATATTGACAAAACTTGAGACCTCGATAGAACCTTATTAAGAAGAAACTAAATTTAATATGAAAATTATTTATTTTTATTTTTCTTCAATCTATGTGTATCAAGTTACCGCCTGATGATCTAATTTTTTATCGATTTTCATTAAAATATATTAAACAATTAGAAGATATAACAGTTGTAATAAAAAAAAATTTTTTATTTATTTTTATATATGAATTACTCAATTGGCAAAAAGAATACTTAAGAATGTAGGTTAGATTTTGTCGTTAGCTCGAAAGTCTGAAAAGTTATTGCCTACAATATATTTTTTAATTTAAAACTTATTTAAAATAGTTGGCTTAAGCATTTTAATAATGTGTTTATTAGGCAAAATACTAATCCTTAGCTATATTATTAATAAAAACCCGTAAAAATATAACATTATATAACGAAAACTTAGCTTTATATATAAAAATATATAAAATTATTAGTTTAACCTCTATATGAACGGAGAAATAAATTGCCTTGATATTTTTTCCCATTTATTCGCTATATCTCTCCGATTTGCATTTATATATTTCTAATTAGGTGAAGTCAAGGAGGTTATTAACGCTTTAAACAAAAGTAAATATTATTTTTTTTATGTAGGAATTACAATTGATAGAAGTTGTGCTCTGACCCTTAAAAAAAAATTTTGGGGTCAAATGAGTGATAGGTTAAGGTTTTTAGTAAGCGCATGTTAATTTTGTTCTACACTCAAGTTAACCCCGAATGTTAGGGTGAGAAATGCGAAAGCTATGATTTTAAACCTCTCTCTAAAACTATTATTTTTATTATTTAATTAATTTTAAGAGAAATTCGTACTCTTTATAAACTAATATAAGTTTTTATTAATGAATTTTGCTATAAAAAGTAAAATTCTAAATATTAAAATTTTCTATTTTCGTTTACATTAAATATTGATTAATTTAATTGTGTTTTTAGGTCGGGTAAAACATTTAAAAGATTAATAAAAAAATATTATATAAAAAATTATTTTTGGCTAATATTCCATTAAAAATTAATTTTATAAAGAAAATAAAACAATTTCTATCTTATTTACAATCCATTTTATATAATTAATATGTATAATTATTATAAAATAATCCCTAAAAAATAGGTTACACAATAACATGGTTTTTAACATTAAAATTAAGGATGGGAAATTCTAATTTTTAAATTTCATTATTAGACCTAAACTAAATTTTAGTTCCTAGTTGAATTAAAGACAAAAGTTTAACCTACTATATATTCTATTTTTAGAGATAAAATTTAAGATGTGCTGGAGGTCCGTATTTACCCCACAGTGCTCAACGAGGGTTAAGCAATGTTGAGTAGTAGTTATGATTGAACGCCAACTAATCCCAGGACAGTCCATAATCGCGAGAACATAGAACTAAATACATAAGAATGTCTTATCTTATTTTCTGCTCTAGGCTAGCTTTAGAAATAAAACTGTCAAAGGTATAAGCTGACCTTAATGGGGGGATTTGGAGGGAAGTAGAGAAAATTATTAGCCCACATTTTTTTTATTACGATGCAGGTAGTCTATAGTGGGAGTTTTAAAAGGTAGATTTAAAGCATGAAAAGTGTTTAAAAAAGGTTTCTGTTTATATATTTGTGATGGAAGGAGTATAGGTATATAACTTGATATCCTGTCTAAATTTTATTCACATCTTCCATGATTACAATACGGTTACCCTCAAAAAAACTCATTTATTTGGGTAATTAATTTGTATTTATACAGGATCATACCAAAGCTTGGATCATGTCGGTAAAAATTATTTATTTTTATTGATTTTTAATTTATATAAAGTACAGGACTTATTTTATAAAAATATTTTGGGCATGACATTATAAAAAAGTCTATTATGGAATAAATTATTTTAAAATCCATTCCCAAAACCTCGTTATTGATAGACATTCGTTTGGTTTCTGCACAATTATAAATTTATTTGTGTAGTGCCAGTTATTCTGCTATCTTGGCTGCGGCTGATACTAAATTCAAAATTTTTAAATAAGGTTTACAACGACTATTAGCAATAAATGAAAAATTATGTTTATTGGGCGTTTTAATATGTGTAAATATAAATTTTTTGAATATAACTTTTTAAGTTTTTGAATTTCTACACTGGCCACATTAATGTTTTTACAAAAGGTTTATTTTTTTTAAACTTTTTACACTAGCCATAACATTTATAGCAGAGCTAAATGAAATATCGCCAGAGATTAAGAGTATTCATTTTTACTCGAAACTAGCAAAAAAAAAATAGGAAACACAGTGTATTTTTCAACATAGTTCTTTTAATATATTCAATACATTATTTAAAAACACTTATTAAGAAAAGATTTTATAGGGTCTAATGCTTACATATTTGTTTTACAAATAGCCTCACAGACTTGTAACAAATACGAGACTTAGTCTCCCTTTTAAAATAATCAATGACGTGAAACGTTTACAAAATGCAATAAATAGCCTATATACTTTTTGTTTCCCCAAAATTATATTCATGTATAATTTTTTTATCCTCAAATCCCCGTTTTCTTATAAAATAATTATGAGAACGCTTCTGCCGATCCTATAATATGTACTATTCTAGGAAATTACTAAATATATGACGTTAAATAAAGCGATATTCCTTATTTACATTATTTTTATTTAGACCAAGTTTTAGAGATAATTAAAGGCATGGAAAATGGTAATAGCACTTTATATTCATATTTTTAATTTTCATAGCTATCTAGCCTGTTTTTAATATAAATACTTTATAATCAACTTGAGCAACAAACTTTTTGGATTTTTTTTAGATGAGATTATGAAGGTGATTGAAAGTATGCAAAACGGTAGTTTATATTTATTTTTTGTGGTTATAAATATATAGATATTTGTAATGACCTTAGATTCTGTGTATTATCTCTCAAATAACTTATAAAAATAAGATAAAAATGTCTTTTGGAAAACTACCAATTTAAAACTTGTTGGCTATACTTTAAATTGCAAATTAACTAAAAAATCTTCAAAAATCATGTCTAAAATTATACATCACTTTGAAATCCAGAAACAAATTTTTTTTTAAAAATAAATATCTTTTTGAAATTTATAGAATGATATAACAAATACAAAATTAAAAAAATAAAGAATTTTTGATATTTTAAATAAATGCATCTGTAATATGACCGACTTGTCTTTTAAAATTATATTATAGATTTTTTTTGCGTTGTAAAACGTTTCAAAGCCTTAAAAATGTGTGAGGTTAATATACTGTGCCCAAAACCATCTATCTCTAAATTCATATAATTCCCATTCAGGCTAAACCCCATTCTCCTTTTGCCATTATGGTTAAAAAAACGTTTATTCATAATTTTAATTACTTCAGCTCGCCTAAAAACCTTATATTATACTAATTTCCTTCCTGTCCCTTTCAAAATTAAACAAGACATTTTGTCCTAGCATAAAATATATATTTTTTTATTCAAACTGAAAAAAAAACGAATACAAGCACCTGATCACCTTTACATTTATTTTATCATGTCTTGTATTCCTCTGATTAATTATAATATTTTATCCATAACAAAGGTAAAATAAAAATTTATTTAAATTTTGTAATGACAAATGTTTTGTTTAAATTTAGTATATAAAATTGAGGTCAAATTTGTTTTTAAGCTGACCAATAGGTTGCAAAATAATCAATAACACATAATATTTTTTGCTTTATACGCTATATTATTTTTTCTCATGAAAAGTACGCTATTATCTACACATTCTAAACAATGCTATACATTATTGATATTAAAAAAATTTAATATATTAATTGAAACTACTTTAAGCACCCAATGAAGTTCTTGGTAACATTTATTCTCTATTATAAGTGGCAAAATTTTTCATATCGACCTGCAGGCTTTATAAATGATATAAAGTATTAGAATTCTTTAATAAGGCTATGAAATAATTTAATAAATAGTCGTTTCGGTTAAAAAAAGCAATTTAAAATAACAATTTTTGGGTAACAAAATCCTTTTGTCTTAGTTAAGTTATTGCAGGTAGATTAAAATCAATGGTTAATTAACGAATAATAAGGCATACAATTAATGGCCCTGTCTAAGAAAAAACTTTTGAAGTTTTCATTATGTTAAAAATTATGTGGCACCTCTCAAATTGTCAATGATGCATTTTAGGTATTAAAATAGTAAGTTTAAATTCAACTATTTATTTGTTAATTAAATAATTTGAAATATTTTTAATGCTGAATTTTATTTATTAAAATTTTTATGGCTAAACGGTAAAAGATAAAATTGTTAAGAATTGGTGTCCAAAGTTTCACAATTTTACGGTCAGGTTGTATACGTTTCTGTTAAATAATGCTCATTAAAATACGTTGCATTCTCAACCAATATTTTTTAATAAATTTTAAATTTTATTTAAATAAAATTTCATAAAATTACTTATGAAAAATATGTGAAAAAATAAAAAACACCTTACTTAATATCTTTTTATTACAAACACTGATTTTAGCACAAAATTTTCCCTTAGAATAATGTCCAAAATTTCTTAGATTTAAAAAAAAGATATTTTATTTTTTAAGGTAAGTTTTATTAAACAGTATTTTTAATTGGCTCAACTGACAAAATTACAAATAACATCATAAGTTTTTGAAAACGAGTCAGCCAAAATTTTTAGAGGTATGATTAATTTTTCAATGAACGAAATAACACATATTTTTTGTTTACTTCATAAACATTATCTTTTGGAAATTTTTATATCAAATTCTATATTTGTATTTTGTAAAGCTTTTTAACAACTAAACTATTACGAGACTATCTTACTTTCTTTAAATAGGTGACATATAAAATAATATTATTAAAACTTTTTTAAATTTTAGATGCAATGAAAGCCCAAATTATAAAAGATGGTAAAATTTTTTAATAAGCTTGGCAAGAATATTTTATAGTTGATCGGAAAACATTTCATCAAAGGTTTATTTTCAAATAAATTTTATTTATTTTTCCTAATATTTTTTTACTAAATAAAAATGTAAACCAAATAAATTGATTACAATTTTAATGATGTCCTAATTCTGTTTAAACTTGTGTTTTTTTCTATTTTGAAATATTAATGTAAAATTAATGGCGTTTTTGAGACCTTTTTCATATTTAAATTAACGTTTATAAATCTATGTGAGAAGGAAACAAATATTTTTCTACTGTAATATCAGTAGCTCTTTGGAGTCAACAATATTAAGAGCATTTTCCGGAACAATGCCATTAATAAATGGTCAAAAGTTCCGAATTGCAGAGTGCAAAGTGGAGACTCTACAGCCTTAAAAAAGACCCGTATTTTACCTGCTAAAATCCCTTAAAAAATATCTTTTGATATAGGTATACCGACATAACTAAATAAAACAAGATTCATTTTCACATTTAAAGGATATATAATAATTTAGAATATAAATAAAATTGAGAAAAAATACTTCAAAATGTTATCACAAAGATTAATTTGCCCAAAAGTATTTTATATTGATTTCTATTAATCCAACATTTTAGATTTTGATTTTATAAATTTTGAATTTCAAATAAATCGAAAAAAAATTTTTCTTTGTAGTTTTACAAATAAATTAAATATGAAAGTACCTTTAAGGTACTCCTTTTTCTTTATTATTATAATAGCTAATCCAGAGATAACTATTAAACACCTCTCAATTATATTAAATTTAATGCTGACCGGTAGCTGAAGCTTAAAGAAATTAGCTAAAAATAGGTTGGAGTGGAATAAAAATAGAAAAAAAAATGGTAATTTATTTATTTTGAAATTGAAGTATTTTAGATAATTAAATTATCTCTATATTTAGCCGAGCCAAAACCAAAGGTAAACAGAAAAAGACCAGGAACTTTTGCCAAACCGGCAAAAAGAAGTATAAGTTTGTTTATATTGCTAGTGCGGCTATGTTTGCTATTTTTTATTTTTGTTTTATGAAAATTCTTTTTTTAAATTAATAAACGCATTAAAACAAACTTTTGTGAGTTTTTTTGTGCGGCCGCGGTCAGAATTTATTTATTTTAGAAATGTAAAATTATAAATAATCTAGTAACATCATAAATTTTATTTTTCTTTGTTTTTTTTATTTTATAAAAAGTGATTAAAACTGTGGAAAAATGCGTGTTATGTCAAAAAAATTTGCAAAGTTTTGAATTTATTGAAATTTAAACGAAACCTAAACAAGCGTTAAAATACAAATTTGTAATATTTTTAAAAACTTTCAGCCCAAAAAACTTTTAATTATATTTATAAGCTGAAACAAGAAATTTATTACAATCCGCGGAAATTTAGATGACCATAAGCATTTTTTATTTGGCATAATATAGTTATGGATTTTTAATTATTTGTCATTGAACACTAATTTTTTGATTATGTAATATTATGATTTTATTAAAAGCGGTGGAATAAACTATGATTTATTTAGATAATAATTGATTTATCAATGAAAGGCGTTAAATTTTTTAAATTAAAATTATTTTTAATAGTTTTTTAATTACGGGTTTTTGTTATAATTTTTTTTAAATAAATCTAAAACTTTTAACAATTTAAAAGTTTCTATTGACGAATTATTTTGCAAGTAATCTAAATATTTTAAAATAGCTTTTTTTTCTAATTGGATTAAAAAATAGATTGGCAGAAAAAATAATTCAGAGGTAATTACAAGAAAATCTTATTAAAATGGTTTACGTTGTTTTATTGTTGTCCTGTGTTATTATGCATTTAATCAATTAATTGGCGATGTTTTAAATAGGTTTAAACTGTTATTATTTTTGTTTAAAATTTAAAAAGGGTTAAGCCTGTCCAAAATATGTGTGAGATTAGACCCGGCCCAATATTTTGTTTTGATTTTTTGTCCATCTTCAGGTACATATCTCATCAAAGCATTGAGCTTTATAATTATCAGACGCGTTAAGTAGATTTTTGTTCTTTTGAAAAATTTATATATAGAAACAATTACTCCAGGTAAATTTTTATTTTCATGAACATGACATGCTTATATATAAAATCTTGTCTAAAAATAATTTATTATTTAAATACTGGTTATATGTCTAGACTTGAAAGTGTACTCGCGTGAATAAATATTAATTTTACAAAATAAGTTAAAAAACATAAAATGAACTTGTTTCATATTTCTGTTTTTCTTGGTTTCCGCCTTCGTCTCCTTAGATCCATCATATTAAAAAATAATCTTTTTGACTCGAAAATACCCTAAAATAAAAAAATCCTTTTTTATTACTTAATAACTTTTATTATCAATGATAAATAAAATGTTTTAGACTTCTTACATCAAATTTTTTGCGTATAAAGTTTAAAACATTACAATATATTTAAAAAAAATATTATAAGGTTTAATTTAACAATTTAGCTGTGGTAAATATGCAAAAAATATTACAAATAATTTTTGTATTTAAGTTTTTTTTGTTATTTTTTTTAGAAATAATTGTAAAATAAAGGTAAAGATTTGAAAATTCCTACGTTGGCAGGTTTAATTTCTGTAGTTAGCTTATAATTCAAAAAAATGTATTCCGTTATACATTAAAATATATCACGGACAGTATATAATTTTAAAAAATATATTAAATGAGAAAATAAAATACTGCTTAATTTACGTTTGACAATTTTTTTATTACTGTTTTAAATGTAGAAAATTATTTGTGACTTTGTTGTTAAAATATTAAAAAAGCAGCCATATAGCAGCCTGGCTTAATGAATTTGCATTATAGAGCATTAAAAAAAATTAGTTAGATTTAAAAAAGTATATTGTAATAATTTTATTTTAATTAAATATATAAAATGATGTGCGGGGGAGATTACTTCATGAATTTAAATTTGCATAGGATCCTTAGAGCCAATTCACGTAAATTTCATTTATAATAGATAACTTGTTCCCTAATTGCAGATCTTATGGTCTCCACACAATCATTAAATTATATATAAAAGAATAAAATTGAATTAGAAACTGAATCAAGCTTTGATTAAGCCTAGTTTTGCATTTTACTTTTAAACATAACAGCATTATGTATTTAATAATGCAAATAAAAATAATGTAAGTAACACAATCTTAATGATCTAAGAAACTTATGTAATTTATGCTAAACAATTATGAAGTCAATAAGAACTGCAATCAAAATAACCCAATCCGTTTCCAATTATTAAATTAAATATATAAGATTATAATCAAATTCTTTATAATAAGCTTATTATTATTACTTAATAAATATAAATTTTGTTTTTGATGATAAAAATACCATATTTACAACTAAATCATAAAATATATGGTCTTCTTCTAAGACTATTCCAACTTTTGTTAATATTTAATTAATAACTAAATTGGTATCCAATATGAATGAATAAAGGTTAAAGTTAGAAAAACACTCATTATTATTAAACAGGCACGATTCTAGACCCCCCCCCCCCCCCCAAATACATAGTAATTTTATGTTTGCCCACCTAAAAAAAATCAAATTTGTCTCTCTCCCCCTCCAAAAAAAGTAAAAAAAATTTTTTCCCACATAATATAATTAAATTTGCTCCGCCAAAAATACATTATCATTTATAACATTATCTAAATAATATTATTTAAAAAATATTTACTTTTTTTTAAAAAGTGTTTTCTTTCATCAACACTTCTCATCCGCTAGAGAGATCAAACTAACACAGAAATATTTCTGTTGTTATTATATATACAGAAAAATATGATATTACATAAAGCTTTATATTTGTGAAAGCAATTCATAAATCTAATGTCTAAGAAATTTTTTCACTTTTCAACAATCTTTTGTTAGAATATAATCTAGAACCAAAGAACCTGATCGCACAATGCTACGATGGGGCGAACGTGCCCGGGGAAAAAGGTGATGTTAAAGTATTTCTAAGCAAAATAGCTGGACACCATGTCCCGTATATTCACTGCTTTAACCCCCTATTGCATCTTTTTATACAAGATTGTCTTGAAACTTTAAGTGAAGGGAAAGATTTTTTTGATATTTTTTCTTCCCTTCATAAATTTTTTCAACATGATGCAATCAAGGAAGTTAGTGAATACGGAACCAACGGCTGTTGCCCCATTGGTGGGGTGGTCATTACGACGCCATTGTTTAATTTTTAAAAATTACATTAAATATTATATACTCTTATAAAAATTAAAAATAATTTATTTTTATATCTTGTCACAGTGCCGAAGCGTCGGGGTTTTTTGACCATATTTATAATCATCAATTTATTTTTTTATATTTACCATTTGAAAATTATTTTATTTATTAAAAATCATTAATAATCAATTTCTACAAAACGAATTATATTACTAAAATTTTTGATTAAATACATCATTGTTTGTTAGAAATTAAACAATTAAAAAATACCAATTTATTTAAAGATTTATTTAAAAAATTTTATTATTATAATACTTTTTTAAATGACAATAATTTATTTATGGATAAAAGAAAAACTAAATCTATAATTTTTTCTAATTTTTATTTAGCAATATTAATGATGAATTAAAAAATATTATTTTAATATTATTGAATTTTTTGATAATAGATTTTTTACCGATAATAATTTAGAATCTTTAGATTCCCTTTAAAAATTTAATTTACCTTTTTTTTAGATATAAATAAATTAGAGCCTCTTTATAATAAGTTATGATAAAAATTTATTATCTAAAGAAATTGACGTAGCCAAAAATTTTTTAATAAGAAATCTTAATAATCACAAAGAATGTGTATTAATTTTGTTAAATTTTTATATTATTACAAAGATGCGTTTTCTAATTTCTTTAACATTTTTTATAAGTTTGTATTTGGCTCTTCAGTCAAGTTGTGAGGCCACATTTTCTTCTTTTAAAAAAAGGATAATTCCAGCATGCTGGCAAGTAGTGACCTGGGTATGGTGATTTGGTTTTTCTAGGACACGAAAAATCATTAACTGGGGCGTTGAATTTTGATGAATTTTATAATTTAATCAAAACAACCTCTAGCATAAAATTGTTAGATTGATACAATACACTGCTCATAAGCTAATTATTGCTTACTATTTTTAGACATGGTGGTTTTTTTAAAGCATTAAACGTTTATGTTCATGTTTTATTTATTTTTCTGCATAAATATTAATAGTTATATATAACCAGTGTTTTTTCATATATATTCTTCCAAATTAGCGTAATTATACAATTTGTTTACATTATAATCAATCTTATTTTACTATTCATTTTCTAAAATTCAAATATATCATTTTTATCATTCATATATATCGTATTTTTAATTTTCATGCGCATTGATACCAAATAAAATTATACTTACAATTAATTTCAAAATCTCATATCTTTATAAGCAATTGATATTAGTGAAAACAATTAATTTTAATTTACATATCCAAATTATAGCAACCATTTTTTTTATTTTACGAATATATGCTATTAATTTGTTAAAAATAAAAATTTTGAACATGGTTTTAATTGTTGTACAATTATATTTTTTGCCGCATATTTTTTGCCCCTCCCCACGAGTTTTTTTTTGCCCCCCCCCCCCCCCCACCCCCCACAAAGAGGAAAAGCTAGAATCGGGCCTGTTATTAAATTAAATACATTATTATATATAAAAAATTTTATATATTTTATTATTTAAGAACTGATCGATATGAACCAGTATTTGCCAAAAAAGAAAAAACAAGCAAAATCCAAACAATAATAATCCATATAATTGATTAAATTTTAAAAAAACCACAATTTATTATATAACTATATTTCAGGTAGGTTGTGTATTTTGATCTACATATATACTAAGCATTGCATACTTAATTTAAATCAAGCTTTTTACTAATAAAGTTGAGTAAATTTTTACGTATCATACTAGAGCGCGTTCAGACTTTATTCATTTTTCTAAAAAATTTTACTTATTATTTTTCACTTTTTGACATATTAAAACAGCCCTAATTATAACAACACAAAAATAAAAAAGATTCTAATAATTTAAAAAAAAATACTAAAATAAAATTTGAAAAGCCAAATAAAAATATTAATATTTTCTTAATAAAGCCTGCTTTAAAATGTGATATGAAGGTTTTATATTGGGTTTTAGATAACAGGTTAAAATTGCATTTTAATTATAAAATCAAGGTAATATGCAAAAAACGAAACACACCTGGCGAACAAATAGATTTTGAAAAAGGCAATTATAAATTGGTAGCTTTATCAATTAGTGCAGGGAAAACAATGAGCTACTCATTTTTTCCATATACTTAGAGAAAGAAGAGCTACAAATAAAGGGCCAAAATAAGAATTCAAAAAAGCTTATTATAAAAGATGCGAAACCCCCAAAAAGTGGCACTTAAAAAGAGCCCAAAAAAGCCCATTTTTTGTTATTTTAATAATATTTTCGATAAATGTAGATTTATTCGTAAATGATTAGTGGGTTATTTTAAATCCTAGGAGTTATTTAAAGAAATGGGCTTTTTTTAAGCATGCCCCTTTTTTTAAGCAAGAATAGGGGCTTTTGTTGTGCCATGCCCACGAGTTTGTAGCCATTTAAGGAAAAAAATTAAATCTTTTTAAAAAAAGCTCATTTATAATTTTTTCCAGCCCTATTATTGAGATGCTGGCGTAGGCTATGGCTGATTATTTTTAAGAGGGTAGTGTTTATATTATCTCATAGCGACTCTATACATAACTGGGATTGCGATCTTCTAATTAACCAGGAATTTCTAAGAGAGATGGATTAGTGCCTATATGAAAAAAGGTATAACAGAGTTTGAGAATAATTTGAGATAAGTATAGGCCTAAAATAACGTATATAATTGTATTTTTAATTGTTTTTGGGTCATATGTAAATTGAGTAATTTGGACGACCAATTGACAAAATAGGAGTTATAGTTCGACATAATCTCTTTAATATTGCTGTAAATATTAAAATTTTGAAAGAATAATGATTATAATTATAAACAGATATATAAAATAGTTTATTTTGTAAATTTCTTTTTAGAAAATTCGCTTGGCAAAGATTTTTCGAGCGGCAGTATAATTACAGGTTAAAACCAATTTTATTATTGAGAGCTTTTCAAAAGATTAACTTTTATTTACATCTAAAAACTATAAAAAAAATTTCAATCAGTGGGGAAACAACAAATATTCAAGGAAGTTCAGAATCCCTTAAATTTGATTCAAACAATTTAAGGAATTTTGAAGGTGATTGTGTTTTTCGATAACAATAAAATTGGTGTTTAACATAGTAGACAAAGAGTTGGTCGCAAATATACTTTTAGAATGTGTCATTGTGGTCTGGCTGTGAAATAAATTTTTGGGAAAGTTAAATCAATCAATACTTGATCTATGGACAATTTAATATAAATAAACATTTCACAACTTCTATCTACCCTCTTCCAAAGCAACAAACCCCATCAGCTATAATTGATTAAAAAATTAAGCTTAGACTCATCCGCCCAAAAACTAAAAAGGCCTTTTCGAATTTTATAGGGTGCACTACCAGACCGATAAGAGCTTGCTAAATTTGTTCCTGTACCAAAAAAAGTGATGTAATTTAATAACTATCGTGGTATCTTCCTTTAATCTGTTGCTTCTAATTTTGACTACCTTAATTGTTAGAGAATCGTTAGTTTTTTGAAGAATAACGCTTAAATATGCAGATAACAGGCTAGTTTTTGTAAGAACGAAGAGCACATTAAACAAATCATTGTATTAATGACTAATTGGGCCTAAACTTCACTTGTATTTAGACCACTATATCAGTACATTTAACGTTAGTGCAAAAAAAAAATCCTTTTATACTTAGGATAGTAAAACATCTATAAAAGATCCTTTTTATTTAATACCTAAGTCTCGCAAATGAACGTGAGCTTCCCGTTATACCCTAGACACCATATACTAGAGACCCAAAAATTATCTCTATTGGATTCAAATCTTGAAAGCCACCTTAAGTAAAAATAAAGTTAAACGATATATTGTTTAAATTTTCCAGCAAACCTATTCAATAAAAAGAGTTACTTTCAGCTGTTCTTCACTGCTCTGGCATAAATTAGTATACTTATATAAATGTGATAATATAATGATATTTAGGGCTTTCTAGTCAGTCTTATATTTGAGATGTAATTAAATTTCTTTCGCTGGTCGGAAGCTTGTGGTCTAAGATATCTGTACCCGATGCGGCTAAAACTATGTCCTTATGGGTATGCCGTTTCTTTGCAGAGATGTGCAATAGGGCATTGTCTTAGCAAGCTTGTGACTCTGTCTCTCGGCTTCCAGGGTTCTAAATTCTGCATGCTATAATACAGAGTGCTGTCTCATTTCAATGGTTATATGGTACGGAGACCCAGACTATAATCGCCGCATACCAGTTTAATGCTCCTAACCTCCTTATCGGGTCAAAATGTTTTGCCACGGTCATCACAAATCAACCCAAAGGCACTTAAAATTTTCTAATGCAAAACATGTGTCTATTATTTTTCAAATTACTATGTCATACCGATAACCTCATAAATTGTTAGTTGAAAAATTTTCTTTTTCCTTACGATTATAAGTAGTTGAAAATGGCATTCCCTCCGTTATGTTAAAAACTGTAATATCAAATAGATATATATTAGCCTAGATTTATTTTATAATTCTTTTCAATAAAGTTCGAGAAAGAAAACGTTGAGTGGACAAATGTAAGTTTTATTATCTCAAGACCTGAAAAATATAAAAGAAATTAAATGTTTAAACGCCTTTTGTTAATACTAATGCTTCCTTCTAATTACATTTTAAAATTTTGTTTCTACACATAGGTTGTATATATGAGCCTACGACACCCTATGATAAACTTTTTTTAACACCAAATAACTGATCTGATTGATCAAATTTATCGATTGTGTCCAAATATTTTAATACCTAAAGCCGATTATATTTGTACTAGGGCGATTTAAAGGTCTAAAAACAAAATATAATGGATATCGATTCTAAAGCCACAAAGAAAAGAAATTTTAAATTAATGAAGAATTAAAACAAATTCATATCAGTGAAATAGACGGGGCTGCAATGATAGACACATTATAGGTGTCAGAATGTGCATACATTTTTTTTCTATGAAGAGCAAATTTAATCATGATATTTTTTTTACTTTGTAAAATTCCTCTTTGCACACAAAAATTATCTAAAAAACAAAGCGGACATTGTCATAATACCAATGGTTAATTGTCTATCCCTAATATAATGAAATGAGTAATAAAGGTTGTATCATTATCACAGTTTGTAGAATTTTATGGTATGCTATTAGGTTGGAATTATGATATAAAATTGTGACACGCCTCTAAATTTATTGAAAATTGAAATTCACAATAGTTGACTCAGTTAATGCTTGCACAAATTTGAACTAATAAAACTTAGAGTATTTGGGAATAATCGGCAAATCCCTAAACTATTATGTGTAGTGAAATAATATTTAAAAGTATGCGATTATTAAGGAATTAAGAGAATAGAGCAATGATTATGGCTTTGTTTTAATTACCTTTTAGTTGATAGAGTTTTGCCATACTCTTGTAAGAATTTTATTGTCCTCAAAAAACAATTAAATATTAAAGTTAAGAATTATCGTATACCATCGCGTTTCTAATTGCCTTTACATATACCCTATAGATAAATTTTCATAATTATGATGATAAGGTTCCTTTTAGCACCACTGGAAACCGACTTTTACGATCCGACTTTTATCTCCATGATACTGACGATGGCAATACTTGGCGTAGCCATAAACGCTCACATTATATGGGCGGGCCCGGGAAATTTAGATTTTTTTACTCTATGATTGGGCATAAGCATGATAAGGTGCGTTACATACGGTGTTTTCCTGTCAGAAATCCACATTACAAGGCGGTATGCTCCTTTGAGTTTTGGGAAGCTAAACATCCTCGCCCGACTCAATATGCTTGGGAGAGAAAGTTTCGGCATACTAGTGTTTCTCCTCACAAAATATTTTTTCGGTGATCGATTCCTATGCTTGAAATGGCACAGCCGAATTGTTCATATCTGACGAACTAAACTTTACCAAGTCCTGCCTTGGATTTAAGGTCCTATCCTTACGGTCCTTTACTCCGGTAACACGAAGGTCAGTTTGGTATACGTGCCATCGGGAATGATTGGTAGGGTTATAACAGCCCAATCCGATGCACTCACCAGAAAAGAAATTAAATTAGTGTCAAACCTAAGGAGTTTCAAAAATTTTACGTTATTTCAGCCACAGTGCAACCTTATTTTTGCAAAAAAAACCTTAAGAGTTTTTGTGATAGACTTTATTTATATATTGCTTTTCGTGGCCCTTTCAATTTGTTTTACAGTCCTCCTGGCATAGACCATCAAATACATAGATAGAGCTCGTAAAAAAATGTACAATCAGCTGTGAATAATCGTTATGGCACAAGCTACCAATAAAAATATTCCTTGGTCGAAAAAGGCGAGGATTCAAGTATGTTTGTGTGTTTATTTTATAAATACTAAGAAAGTTTGAATATGGATATTTTACCTTTTTAATATTATTTAGACTATTAAACATGCAACATTTAAAATAATAAAGTTATCCATGTCACATAGGTTTAGAAAAACCCGTTATATAATTTTTTAATTTCTTTCGTTTTCGACTTGAACAGTCTATAATGTAAAATGGCCTTTTTGACCAAATTGATAGATCTTAATATAGGGGTTGAGGCAAAATGACGGGGCAAAATAAAAACTGCCCCCCCCCCCCCCCCCCCAATAAATATACTCTCTAAAACTTTAGATATGATTTTAATTTTTGAACAGACCAACTATTTTTTTGGGTATACAATTAAACAAATTTACTAAAGATGATAAATATAAAATGAGTAAATTTATGTTGTTAAGCTTTATGTTTTATAAAAAAAATTTAATGTAATGTTAATATATACATTCTTTATAATCATTCTAATTTTAATTTCCTATAATTATCTTACGTTTCATTGATAAGTGATTTTCAAAATTTTCCTGAGCTTTTTTTTGTAGAGTACGACTATAACTATTCCACCCCGAACAAGTGTATATGTAAATGCAAAACTATAAGAAAAAGGGAGCTTGATCAAACATCATTTTAAGATGCATTTGTAACACAAAGAATCAAAATTATTATACGAACAGCTAAAAAAGTTCAAATTATTCTATGCCACCATTATAGTTTTAGTTATTGAATGGAGAGCATTCTTGTTTATGTCCTATATGTTACTATATTTTGGCCAATCACCTAAAAAAATTTTAATATTATGAAAAGTAAACTAACAATTTCTCTTAAAGGGCCGAATTTAAATAAAGAATGTAGGGGTTTTTTTTAAATATACTTTTGATTAAAAATTATCATTTTGAAGCACATATTTTTAAGCTTGACAGGTGTTATAACTGTGCCTTCATCTAGATTCATTGGACAGAAAGGGATTAAGCAGGTATACAAATGTCTTAATTTTTAGACTACAGTTGCGCAGAAAGGCAAAGTTTAATTAAAATGCAAGTTGGTATTAATGGAATAAGAGATAAAATACCACCCTTTTTTGTTTCCTAGAGATTTAAGCAGAATTTGAATAATACCCATATGGTAGCCAAAGCTATGGGAAACAATAGATGAAAAAAGATAAATATTAGATTATTTCATGTGTAAAGCATGTAATATGCTTTAAATCTAGCCATGGCTCATTACATACGTACATATAGAAAATGGCCATTTAAGCGTATTGCCCGAACGAGATTACCATAGAAGGAAAAAATTTTAGTTTTATTATAAAAATTTCCAGCAACATATAGTTATAATAACAAATAATGAGAAATAAATTTTATTAATAATTCAAGCTCATCATCTAGATAATAAATAATATTACTTGACCAAATTGATATAAGACACGATATATTATTTAAAAATAATATTTGAAGATTGAATTTTAACAGTTTACTGTTTTAATATGCAAAAAAAATATTAATTTTCTGATTTTAAATTTTATACTATTATCAATGTTTTTAGCTGAGTAATTTTTGATTAAATTTAACGGTAAATGGATATTAAACTAAGATGACAGGTTTGGTCTCAGAGCTATTTTATAACTCTCAAAAGTTTGCTGACTTGTATAATATTTAAAAGAATTTAACTTGGATATACCTTGCCCTAAATATTACCTAACTAGTAATCAAAAAATATAAAAAAAAATTGGCTATGATTGTATGTAAAAAGGAGTTTTGTTTGTTTTTATAGTTAGTGCTGTCAAATTACAAATGGTCAATTTCTTACTTTTTTAAATTTTGTCCTTTGTTTTATGTAAAATAAGATGTCGATATATACGGTATAGAGGATTTTATGAAAACTATAAAAAATGCATTTTTACAATATATAATATCATCAATGTGTTTAATATTAATGCAGAAAATTTCTAAGTTTACGCCTTACCGCAAAAATCTCAATATATAAGCTCAACCGATCATAAATAAGATCCATCAAAAATAGATTTTGTAAATGACACATCGACAAGAAACGGCATGTCTGAGCTATTAAAATCACACTAATTACTCAAGACTGTTATTTTGAACGCCTTGCACCTGCTTCTTTTCGTTCATCTTATTTAGTATTTCTGGATGTGCTTGAATGAAGATCTTAAATTGTAGACCCAAAAATGCAATTTCTTTACAGTGTTTCGGGATGGGCCTTTTTTTTCACCATCATGCCTTATTCTCCGTGCAACGTGATCAAAATTTACGCAATTCGACTGTAAAAATATACGAAAAAATGGTGGCAAAAAAAATAAACATTTTTTGGAGATTCTTTCTTTTAATATAATTTAAACGGCTCCCGCATGTAAAACAGGAGTATTTCACCACTGAATAACTATCTGAACCATTTAACATAATATAACAATTTTAGTTGAAACTAATTAAATTCTAATAATGCCAAAAAAAGCTTGAGGCCAACCCAACGGCAGTATTTAATTTTTAGAAATTAAAGATGATTAAGGAGTTTAACAATTTTAGTTTATAAAATGTTAATTGTCGTGATCACGAGAAAAGTTAATATTCATTAAAAAATATTGATTCTTTTAGTTTTTCAAATTCTTATATAAAAGTTAGATGCAAAATATATTTTAACCACAAAAAATAGTATTGTTAGTGGCGCCGGTAATCGGCGCCACTCCATAGATTATCATATTATGGAATTAATATATATTTTATGTTGCATTTATATGAATAAAAGACTTTTACTTGTGAATAAATACTTTAATATTTAATAAGTTGTATAGTCGATATAAATAAGGGCAATTAAGTTAAGAGTATTACAACATACTTTTTTTGGCGCTGCGAGGCGACCTATTCTACAGCGGATTCAAAATATTCCCATTGGACTATTTAAAGATAAGTAAGTAAAAGATTTTAATTTGTTGAAACGAATATTTAAAAATAAAATAAAAAGTTTTAGCGAAAAATTGTTGATTTTTTTTGGAAATTTGACAAAAAAAAAAATTTATTTTTGGATGCAATGGGCTTTAATTTCAACCCTCCTCATCCTTATATACTTATTCTATTGGATATATTCGATTCGGGGAGTTCGAATATTTTTGATTCGAATGCTCTTAGATACGTTATAGGCATCTTAGGACCGATGATTGCTCTGATTCTTGGATATAAATTCGGAAAGAGAAGAGTACAGGTACATTGTATGAGGGAAAGGGAAAACAATTTGGGGCGGTTACTAGAAAAATTAGTTATTTTAGCTAATGTGACTAAAAATGAGGATTCTACCACGACATTAGAACGAGGGAATCCTGGAGAAAAGATAAACTCCGAAAATTTAGACGCTACCTTAATGGTAAAGTCTATTAATATTCGAGAAAAAGAATTAAAAAATATAACACACGCAAGACAGGATTTACCTGTTAATTATAAAAGACGGCCACTATCATGTGCTTATTGTAAAAAGCTAGGGCATCCGATAAGCGCATGTTGGCTGATAAAAAAATTCTGCGTGGTGTGTCAACGTAACGGACATAATAAAGACTCATGTTGGTATAAACCAACAATGTCCAAGGTTAATGAGTCACCTTTTATAAATGTCCCATATAAAGGAATAAAAGAAAATGTACAGCCTAAAACCAATCATTTTTTAGGGCGACAGGAGGAAGTGAAAAAGCCGTGCCTTCCTCCGTGGTAAAAGTCGGCGAAAATAATACAGAACAGGATACATTAATATATAATTTTGTAAATAATGACGCAAAAATAATGTGTCCAAATATAAATTTAAATATTAATGGAGTAAATATAAAATTTTTATTCGACACAGGAGCAGCGATCTCCATTATAAGTCGAAATCAATTGAATAATTTATGTCCAGGTATAGAAACGACTAAAAAAGAGCTAGTGGCTAATCAGTTCGATGGAAGTAAAATAGCTTTCACTGAATTTATTGAGGTTATATTACCTCATAATAATATTGTTTGTCGTTTCTGGATTTCAGAGGGCATGCAAAATATATTAGGGTGGGATATAATTCAAACTCTAGGGCCCGATAATAATTATTGGGACATTTTTCAAAAACAGACCCTATTAAAGGATGATGAAAATGATAAAGAATCATTGTATGTTAAAGACTATATGATAATTAAGAATTGTACAAAAGCTTTTCGGTATGATATTGACAAAATTTTAAATAAATATGATACTATTTTTGACGGTACCTTAGGATGCTTAAAAGGCATCGAGGTCGACATAAAATTAAAGGATAATTACAATCCAAAATTTTGCAAGTCGCGTCGAGTGCCTTATGAATGGCGAGAAGACGTAGATTTAGAATTGGACAATTGGGAAAGATTAGGCGTTACGGTGCCAGTGCTATATGCATCAGAATGGGCCACGCCATTAGTCCCAGTCCCTAAATCAGACGGCAAATTAAGACTATGTGCAGATTTTAGAATTATTCTAAATCCCAGTCTTAAAAATATTGATTTCCCTTTGCCACGAATTGATGACATAATAGCTTCTATTGGAGATAGCTTAATCTTTTTAAAACTGGATTTCTCAAATGCTTACTGGCAAATTTAAATGACGTCCGAAGCTAGCAAGAAATTAGTTATTAATACTCAAAAAGGTTTGTACGCTTTTCAGCGATTACCTTTTGGTTTGAGCATATCGGCGCAGATTTTTCAAAAAACGATGTCAAATTGTTCGGACATTTAAGTAATACCTATTATTATTTAGATGATGTGCTTGTAGCGTCTAAAACGGAGCAGGAACATTTAGAACAATTAGATAAAGTATTAGAAAGAATAAAGGAGGCTGGACTAAAAGCCAACAATAAAAAAAGTCTTTTTGGTGTCAGTGAACTCAATTATTTGGGTTATCATTTAAAAAAAGGTTGTATAAAGCCTCTTGAAGGACGAACTAAAGCTTTTCTAGAGCTTAATGCGCCTTCAAACGCCAAAGAAATGAAGTCATTCCTTGGTGTAATTTCTTATTACCGTAAATTTATACCTAAGTGTGCGGAAATTACTGCTTGTCTATATGAGTTGACAAAAGAAAAATCATTATTTATATGGACAAAAGAACATTTTCTGGCATTTACAAAATTAAAAGAAATTATGTCAAAAGATCCCGTTTTAACTTGCTTTATAAGAGAACGACAAACGATAATTGTAGCGGATGCTTCTCTAAAAGGAATCGGTGGTTGTCTACTTCAAGTAGTAGAGGGCCACGAGAAGCCCGTTTTATATTTTTCTAGGAAATTAAAATCTCATGAGAAGGCTTTTTCGGTGATAGAAAAAGAGGCCTTAGCTATATCTTTTTCCCTATCAAAGTGCCGTGACTATATAGTCGGAAAGCATATAACATTGTATACCGATCATAAGCCATTGGTTTATCTATACAAAAAAGAGGAGTCGAACTTGTTAATTTCTCCTCGATTGCAGAAATGGGTAGTAACGGTTGGCGCTTTCGAGATGGACATAAAGTATCGAGAAGGTAAGCTAAATAATTTAGCAGATATTTTATCTAGAAAAACTAATCTAGAAGAAGAAGTGGTTAACGAAGAAACGGAATTGCCCATCTCATTAATGCCAATTTTTGCAACCTTTGAGCAGGTAAATAAAGCTGCGGCAGAAGATGATAAATGGCTGAGAATAAAAGAAAGTTTAATTGGCGAAAAGCCATGGGATTTGGCAGATAATGTCTATGAGAGGCTACAAGCCGAACTACATTTTAAAGGAACAAATTTATGGAGGGGAAATAGGCTCGTTGTTCCTGAAATGTTGCGACAAAATGTCTTAAAAACCTTACATGCCGGGCATCAAGGGGAAAGCTATATGAAACTTTTAGCTAGACGTCACGTTTGGTGGCCGGGAATTAACGACAGTATTAAAGTTACCCTTAGATCTTGCAAAGCTTGTCAACAAAATTCGGCATTACCAAGGGCTATCAAAAAATCAAAATGGGAACAAACAACTATTCCTTGGAGCCGGGTACATTTAGATTTTGGAGAATATAATAAAAAAAGATTTTTAGTAGCGGTCGACGCTTGTTCAAGTTATATTGAAATTGCTTGGACACAGTCCTTAACCTCCGCAGTACTCATAAAAAATATCAAACGCTGGTGTGGAATGTACGGCATTCCAAGAACCCTTGTTTCCGACCGAGGCCCTGCGTTTATTTTAAAAGAATTTCAAAAATTCTGTGAAGAAGGTATAAGGTCCATTTTAGTTCCTCCGTATCATCCCCAATCAAATGGATTGGCGGAGCGAGCTGTAGGCATTATTAAAACTTGGTTAAACAAAGAAAAAAATGGCGAAATTGAATTTTGGTTACTAAGATTATACCATAATGATGTGCCTAAAAACAAAAGTATAATGGAAAAATTTTTCGGTAGACAGGCTAGAACACCTCTTAGTTTTTTGAACGAGGAGAAAGAAGGCCTTTATAATACTAAGGCGGGAAAAAGGAAAGAAGGAGATTTAGTGTGGGCTTACATGCCTAATAAAACATTTGTGCCGGGAGAGGTAATTAATGAAAATCCCCGAGGCCAATACGAGATAAAAATAAAAGAGGGGAATCTGGTAAGGCATGCTGACCATTTAAAGGCCCGTGCCTAAATTCATTATATTTAATACAGTTAACTGTTTTAGCACTTTCTCATTTTTATCTTTGTATAATACTGCCTAAATTCGTTATATTCGATAATCAGTTAATTTTAGCACTTTCTCTTATCTTTGTATGATACCGCCTAAATTCGCTATATTCGATAATCAGTTAATTGTTTTAACACGTTCTCATTCTATATTAACATTGTTTTAGTAGGAATTAATTCTATGCTAGATTCCATTAGTTAGTTAGCTGTTGCAATTATTTAGATGGGTACATTAACACCATTAATTAGATGTTTCCATTAACCCAATTAATTAGATGTATAAAATAACCCATGTAATTTTAATGAATTCTATGTTAGATATAATCCATTAGTTAGTTAGCTGTTGCCATTATTTAGATGCTTCCATTAGCACAATTAATTAGATGTTTCCAGTAACCCCAATTAATTAGAGGTTTCTGTAAAGTATATGAATATCGATTTTAAAAAAAAAAGTAAAGTAAAATTTTTTGTTCAAACAGAAATTAGTGATTTTTATAATTTTTTTTCAAAAGAGTAAGAAAGTAAAAAAAAGTATTTCAGTTTTTGTTTTTGCTAAAATAAAGCTAACCTAGATAGAATAGATTTAAACAAGAAAATTTTTAGCCAAAAAAAATAAAATTATCAGAAAAAGCATAGATAAAAAATAGTTATTTACCTAAAAAAAAATATTCTTATGGAAGCGGTTAAAAAACGAAGCGACGAGATATGAATTGGACACAAAATTCTCAGCGACCTTACATAATGCAATGTGAGCCTAAAGGACTGCCTCCCGACGCCAAAGCTGTCAATTTCGATCTCATGGAATATCAAGATCTCAGTGGACAAATGGTACCCAAATATTATTCCATTGCTCATTATGTTTCAAACGACGGTTATTTTCAAATCGCACCGTGGATGGTGGCAGATGGACCACACGATATCAAGGTCGGGGCTTTGAGTACCCCGATACGCAAGAGGGAGGATGAAATTGAAGTTCGTAATGTATTTGCCCTGTGGTCCGATATACACTCATCAGGCTCATTCTCCAAAAACGTAAAGATGACTGCCGAGTTTGAACGCGAAACGAGTGGGATGTGCAAACAAGCGTTAGCCGACGAGAACAAAAAACCCTAAATGCACAATCGACTGGCCCATGCCATTAAAAAAAATTTATTTACAGATATGCACGGTACTCATATATTGGCTTCCATTCCATAAAATTTTTTTTTGGAAAGCTTGGAAAGATAAAAGTAAATTAAATTATATTTTTGAGAATAAAGTTTAAAAAGAAAATTAAGATAAAAATAAATGAAATTATTAATTTGTGAGAAATAAGTTAAAAAGAAAATTTATTTAGTGGTGGTCAAGATAGCTCAAATAAAAGATATTTAAATTGTCAGAAGGTTGTTAATTGATAGATAGGTCTATAAAGTTATAAAAATAAAAAGCAGTGGCTGGATGAATTAAGATAAAATTTGTATGGCCAAAGCCGTCGTTTTATAAAAACATCCATAAAAAAAAAAGTAAGAAATAAGTTAGAGGCGTGGTTATATTTTGTCCAAATTAAAATGAAATTTTTAATTTAGGATGGCTGCCAAATTAAAATAAAATTTTTAATTTAGGATAGCTGAAATGAAAATGCTTAACCACCCATATAGGTAAAAGTAAAAAGATGAAAATTTTAGGTAAACTAAAATTATTTGGAATAACTTTTAGGCCGGGTGAAAAAACAGATAAAAGTGTAACCCAGTAATTAAAATTTTAAAAGAGAGACCACCAAAGATTAGGATCACAAAAATGAAAGTAAAAAGGTAAAATAGTTGTGAGTAACTAAAAATAAAGAAAAATGTTAAAGTCTAAGAAATAAGGGTAAATAAAAAAAGGGACTTGAATAATATGAAGTAAAAAAGAGGTTTAAGTTATTAGGATTAAACAAAAAAAAGTTAAGTTTATCTAAAAAAAATTTCTTTTTTTAGGAAGCCAATGGAGGTGTCGTGATCACGAGAAAAGTTAATATTTATTAAAAAACATTGATTTTTTTAGTTTTTCAAATTCTTATATAAAAGTTAGAAACATGCAAAATATATTTTAACCACAAAAAATAGTATTGTTAGTGGCGCCGGTAATCGGCGCCACTCCATAGATTATCATATTATGGAATTAATATATATTTTATGTTGCATTTATATGAATAAAAGACTTTTACTTGTGAATAAATATTTTAATATTTAATAAGTTGTATAGTCGATATAAATAAGGGCAATTAAGTTAAGAGTATTACAAC
>JAUIRJ010000007.1:266602-314989 GCA_030555515.1 Acutogordius australiensis | reverse complement strand
TATTTGCCACCGCTATATACTGTAACATTCTTCAAATAAGACTTCTATCAAAACCCAATAATATATCGTGCCGTAAAATTTGGACGCAAAAGATTTTTTATTGCTGTGTAAGAGCTTGATACACTAAAAGATTTTATTTCTCATAAATTGATATAATAAATATAAGTTTAACGATATTTTTATATAAAATAAGAGTCTTAAATTTTTCTTTTAAAGGTTCGTAGGCCAATTTTTTGATACGAACGGAGGAGTAGAAGTCAGAATTAGAAAAACCACTTGTATTTATGAGATAAGTCCCGGATATATTATTTTATGTTTATATAAAATTATGTCATTTGTTTTTATTAGCTGTGTTAAAAACCAAAAAATAATAATTTTGATTAAAACTTTAAATTTTTTTTTAAATTTGTTATTTTTTTGTAAGAACTCGTTTTAATATATTTAGTAAATTTTGCTTATTATATATAGCATTCTTGTTAGTTTATAACATATCTTTTGAAAATCAGTTCATAATATTTTTGCCATTTAAAATTTATTAAATTTTAAACAACCAAATGAATAATTTATGTTACCAGCACCAAAATGAATATTATGTTTGGTGATTAAAATTTAATTAACTAGAATAATTAAGCAATTAATTTCTCACCTTATATATCAAAATATGTTTTTGAAACAAAAATAGCGTATAATAATATATATAAGACTCAACACTTAAAAAAACAAATTTTTTTAAAAAGTATAAATTCATTTATAAATATATAAATTTTGCTATGTTATTTTAATATAAAATAAATTATATATGTTATTTCAAGGATAAAATATGTGTCTAAATAATTAAAAATTTTAAAAACATTTAAATCTAACGCATAATTGTTACATTTTGTTAAAATTATTTTGACTTGCGGTAGAACCTAGTTGCTTATAAAAGATTTTGATCAGCTAACTTAAAATAAAATTTTGTCAATGCGCAATATTTATCAATACACTTCACATTTTTCTCGAGGATTCATAGGCGAATCATTTGAGCATGAGAAGGCTGTTGCAAAACTCCTGGAATTTATGACCGGTCCTAAAAGACTGTCAATATATTTAAGTAATTAGCTAAGCTAAAAAATATATATTATTCTTTTTTAATATAATATGCTTAGCATAATTTTAAGTATTTTGACTAAATAACTTTAACTATATATACAGTGCTCGCTTCAATAAATTGGCACATGTTAGAAATAGAATGATCAATCACATAAAATGTGACCATCATCTACTATATTTTAGATCGTTGTCATTAATAAAATGATCACGATCACAATTTAATGATCGCGATCACAATTTAATGATCGCGATCACAATTAAATGGCCTGATGTTTTCATGATAAATATCGCTATGTTGAGGCTATGGTCACACAACTTAGTGATGTTTACCATGAAATCATCATCTTGGCCATTTAATTGTGATCGTGATCATTTTATTAGAGACCGCGATTAATAGTGGTACATGGCCACATAGCGATAATGATCATTTTTCTTCTGACATTGGCTAATTTATAGTGGCCAGCACTGTAAACTAATTAACATTAAACATAAAAATGAAAAATTTTATATATGAGCTATTGAAATAAATTAATTAACATTTCTTAACTTGTAAAACAATCATGCGATAATCTAGTTTTTTAATACAATCCAACTTCATGTTTTATAAAAATTTCCTTATTTAATAGCTCTTTAATCCTAAAACAAATTATTTTTTTACAGTGATTTATAAAAAACATTGTCAGTTTAAAATGACAAATATATTAAAACAAAAAATTAACAAGTTCAGAACATTACCGAAATTTTTTAATGCTGTGAAAATCGTTTTTGATAATCTCCTTAGTGTGGCTGGTTGTTGATGAGGAGCAATATATCTAAAATAGATAAAATATATAAACGTTGTTTAAATTAGTATGGCTAGCAAACCCACATAGTTAGGTTATTAAAACCAATTGATGTTTAATATTTAAATGTATTATTTTGATCTAACAATAAGACTGAACATTATTTGGACGACCTTAGCATTGTATCCCAATTTTTAGTCAAGATTTTAGCTCTGATTACGAATATGGAATCAGAATTATAGGCAATTACTAAGATTTTTATTTATTGAGTGCCAAAGTTATGATTTTAGGGTATTTAGGGCTTCTATATTTTAAAACCTATAAGTAATAACAAAAGTTTAAAAACATATTTAGATAACAGACCCATTTATTACACAGGTCAACAATTTTTTGAGAGTTATGAGTTAACTACAGAGATCAAACCTGCCATCTTAGGAAATATCAAATCTGTTTACTGTTTTTCTAATACTACTTAATCAGATATAAACATTAAAAATTTTAGAAAAAAGGTCAAAAACCCAAAAAAAATTTAAAAACAAAAATAAGTTAATATTAATTCTTATATATTTACAATTAAACTGCTGAATTCAAACATCTAAATATTATCATTAAAAATCGATATATTTAAGCTTTGTATTTGAGTTGGGAAATATTTTGTTTTGTCTAAATTCCGATGTAAGAGCTTGATATATTATTAATTATTATTTGTTATCAAAAATATAAGCTACAAGAGATTTTTTTATGTAATATATTTTTTAATTTTTTTCTATTTAGGCTATATTTAAATTTGTGAAGTCAAAAAGGTCATTTTTCGTTTTACACGGATCTAAGGAGCCAAAGACGGAAATAACTAAGAAAAACGAAAATTTTAGGCCATCATCGGAATCCATCTTTTTATGTTTTCATACTGTTCAGACATAAATATGATGACCTGTGTTATTAACGTAAGGCGTTTAATTTTTTTTATAATATTTAAAAGTTTTTTTTATTATTAGTGGTTATCGTAATTGATCCGTTTTAGATCCTAAGTAACTTAAAAGTAAATTGTTAACAATAGACTAATTTTTTTTAGATATGTTTTTTATAAGAAATTAATTGCCATTAGATTTTTTAAAAATTTGTAGTCATAAAAATTTTGTTAATTTTTTTCTGAACTTTATACGCCGTTTAAAAAATAGAGGGAGGAATTGGAAAAAAAACTAAGACCCGAATTGTTATCGAAAAAAAAATCCTACAAAAACTGTTAAAAAATTGTTTATGCTGTTTTTTTTGTTGTCCACAGTAATTCATAAGAAATAAAAAAAATTTATAAATTATATCATTGTGTTTGGCTATTATCAAAATATTTCATTCAAGATAATTAGAACATTTAAAATAAAAGAATAATATATTTTTGTAAGTTATTTGACGCTTTTCAGTCTAAAGGTCTAATACCTTGAGCGCAAATAAACTTTGTTGTGTTACACTTCAGGTTAATCATCGTTAGGCCTGGTTAATATTAATGAGTGACCGCCAACGGCCCCCATGATAGCCTCGGTCTAATAGTACCGGTGCGTTTTTAATCTCTTTGCTCTGTCGGGCCTTCGAGCTAAATGAGGCCAAGAGCAGGACCACCTCTTAATGGGGAAAAAGTTTGGAGGAAACTCTTATACCACCGGATTTTTTTCCAGTCTAACAAGAAATAGAATACAATAAATTTAATAAAAAAGTTCAAAATCATTTTTTTAATATTATGCGTTACAGAAAAGAGTTAAATTATTTTAACAACAGCAATTTCGAAAATAAATTTTTTTTAAATTTAATTCGCTTTTTACATTTACATTTTATTTATATACCAAAATATTACTTGAGCAGATGCAATGTGGAATAGCTGATCAGCCGTAAACGCTTTCCCATCCATATAGGTGTAATTTCTAGATAGGCCACCCTCTTGCATTTGAAACGCCCTTTGCAATGCCTAATTATTTTAATATATAAAATAGATATAAGGCTTTTGGTAACACCTTAAATATCCTTTCAACTCCTATGTGACGATCAGCAACAATCAGCACAGTTTATAATTGAGGTGACAACAAATCCTAACTTGTTCGTTTATCTCAAAAAACCTTGACCAAAAAATTTACCCACAATTAATTTGACTCAGTCATTGGCATATCGATACCGAGAGCTGGCTGAACACCTAATGCAGCTTCCCTCCCCCCAAGGGCATAGCAAGTTGTAAAGCTTGGGGGGGGGGGGTTTCAAAAAAAAAATTTTGCCGCCTTCGGCGGCATAGTGCGGGCACGACCAAAAATATTTAACTAGTATTTTAATTTGAGGGGAAGAGAGATTTTAAAATTAAATATTTAAAATATTTTAAATGTAATTTAATTTTATATTTAATTGGTATATTGGTTTGGGGGGGGGGGCGGAGATATGGAGTAAAAATTTTCAATTTGGGTGGGGATATGGCATGCTTAGATCCCCCCCCCCCCCCCCCCCCCCCCCAGGCCAATGCCTCCCCCCTTTCCATTGCCAAATAATTATTCATAAATAAATGCAATAAAAATTAGGCAGCATGTATTTTAACATATCCCAGTCCTAATGTTTCCCATACTTATTTACAAATTTAACTTCAACGCTATTTCGTTCAGCGCAAGCATTCAAATTTAAACAAAATTTTTTTAAACTTATTTTTTAAATATCTCGCACGACAAACATTTATTAAAATAATATCCAAAATTTTTAAAAGAGAAAATAATTATAAACTATCGTTATATAAAGACATGGAATGGTATAGTAGCATTTTAATTATGTTTTTTCGAAATTTAGATATCATCAAATACGGTTAATATCACGTAAAAAAGGGTAACCCAAAGTATATTTCTACCCATAACTACTCTATATTGATTAAAAATCTTGAATAGTTTACCCAAACTCACCCTATTTTAATTTTGACCAAAAACCCATTATTAAATAGAAAAATATTTGCTATTAAGTTTTAATTTTTTATATAAACTCAGCCTCATAAAAACTTAACATACTGGCGTGTGAGATATAAATATCAAAATGTACACGTTAATATAAATCAGTGCATTTGCGTTTTAGGCCGCAAATGCTTATGTGGAAAAATAAAAAGGCTTATGGCAAGGTTATTAATTTGTTAGATATTACAGATGTTTCAGAGTTTGAGATTAGTTTGGAATGATTGTAAAATTATTTTTTTAAATTAGGGCTAGGTTGTAAATATTCAATCTGTAAAACAGTATCCTGCCCGTGAGTTAAAATAATTATACGGGTAGATAAGTAAAAAAAGGAATATATTAATTATAACGTGATATAATTTGTAACAATATTGAATTCAATCTAACTCGTTTGTAATAGATATGAAAGTATATAATATTAATTTAACGGGGTATTTGTGGGCCTTTTGAAGATATTGACCTGTTTAATTTTAATATAAAATTTAACGACATTTGTTAAAAATAAAAACATCCTTATATTTAGCCTAAAAATTTTTTTCCTTTCCCACTAAAAAGTCAATTGCCTATTTTTGGCATGCGTAATTTATAAGCATTAATTAAATTTGAAACAGTTATATTTAATAATACAATTAAATATATCGATCTGTATCTCAAAATTTTTCTATGCAGTCTAGATAGAATTCAATTGTAAACATGTTTTGTTCATTGTCACAAAGTTTATAATAAAAATTTATACAAACCTTGTAAGCTAATTCAGTTCCACTAACATCCGCAAGATTTTCATTCGCTGTTCTCTCACCATTTAACTTTAAAAAAAATTTGTTTTTATAATCAATTCTAACTGTATATAAGATATTTATTCCGATAACACAGGTCAAGAAATTTTTGAGAGTTACAAAGATAACCTTCTATCTAATTTTTAAATCCCGATAAAACTTAACTTAGTTCAGCTACGAAAATAACATTTTAAAAACATGTCAAAAAAAAACACAGCGACGCAAAAACATTAATTAATTCAACTTTCATTTTTTAAATATTCACAACAAAACCCTTGTTAACTCAAAAATTATTTTTTTTTTTAAAAAAGGTTGAAATACCGTGTATTTAAGTACGCGAAATATTTTTTGTTATCTAAATATGTGATGGCTTAATATACTTAAAATTTTATAATTAATTGAGATAAACCCATTTTAGTTACAAAGATATATGAAAAAAAATTCTAAAATTTTTTTTAGGGTAATCTTAAGTCGAATTTGTTAAAAAGGATATATTTGGGAACTAAGGACAAAGCAGGATCAAACTTTGAAAAAAAAAATTCCCTTTTAAAGTTAAAATTCGTTGACCTGAAATAAACAAAAAATGCACGATTTGATAAATCTTAAAAATACTAATTGCAGCGCTAACCATAACAATAGTTTTTGAACTTCTTTTTTGAATTTGCTTTTTTTTTTTTTGTTTTCCGTCATTTTTATATAAGATTACTATTCATACTATAAATTTATATTTTTACTATTATATAGAAAAACAAATTTATTTTTTCATTATATAGACAGCAATTTCACTTAAGGTGTAATATAAAGTTTGTTAGTTACGTGGCCCATGTTCACAATAATTCAATTTATAGCTTATAAAGGTAAGATAATTGCCTAGCACCCAACAGGGCTTATGTGGGCGCCTCAAAAGAACTATAAGGTAAGGTCATAGTTTTGTGTAACTGGTTTTTGAATTTTGACATTATATAACCTGAATGCGGTAGTATTCCGGAAAATACGAGGCCAATTCAGTGGTTATTAAGGTGTTGGCGTAAGAAGTGCATGGTTCTATTAAAACTTAAACCTGGCCGCATTAGTAGCTTTGATTTAAGGCCCCTTCCCTATTCGCCTTATTCTTTCCCTCTTCCCCTTCCTCTCAATAGAATGGAATTGAATGCCTATAAGTACTGGCTGCCCAAGGGCAAAGATAAAAACAGTGCCTTTTAATTACGAACTTTCATGTCTAACATAAGGTCCGAGGTTACAATGATCTATAGACAATTTTACAGCAATAAATAAATATTGCTCTTTATTACGTGGGTCCCTTCGTAACTGAAGTTATTGTATTGCCTTATCAAACAAGCTTTTTTCGCGTTCATTTTCTCTTGCGTCAAGTTTGTCAACCATTGGCCTTTTACCCCATTTAAATCATACGTTATTCCTAGAATATTTCAAACGTTTAGTTCAAAATAGAAAAAAAAAGAAATTAAAACGAACAAACAATAAATATCAACGGTTTAATTAGTGTATTATTGCCAGAAGTGACATATTTTGTAACCTTCCAACTCATAAAATTATGTCAACTAAGATATGAAAATCATCAGTGATAATTTCATACAGTTGATGAAAATACATTTAAATAATTTACCATTGTCCAAATATTTAACTCAAATTCATATTATTGATTTGGTCAGATTAAATATTAAGGTCGACATTAATGTAAAAAAAAATGTTTTGCTATTTTTAATAGAATATCTTTATCTAATTTGATTAAAATAAAACAAAATGTTTTTATTTATAAATAAAAATGATAGTTAACCCATGGCAACATAATAGGTAGAGTTAAAATTATTTTATATGTAATAATAATCTAGTTAAATTGGATGGCCTTACTTTTCAATTCTACCATAAAAACACAGGTGCTTTATGCATTGATGGGTGATTCTAGTTTGCAATTATTTTTTAATATTTTTAATAATTTAAATAAATCAAAAATGTCATAAAATTAATTGTGATTTGCATTGTTAGTCATTTTGTTTCTAAAATATTTGGCCACGATTAAACTTGTTTTTTATTCTGTTTACTGTACCATTTGTATCGAAGCCATGAATTATTTCGTGTGCAATTGATTTTCCAATTTTACCGTAGGCTATTGGGCTAAGGGTGTTAAATGAACAAAATACATATTAAGAAAAATAACTCTAAGTAATGCAATAAAATTATGGCCCCCCAACGGGTAAATTTAAAAGTAACCCAATATACATTTCTATTTTTAATTATTAAAATTTTTGTATACCAAAAATTTATAAAAATTAGAAGCATTTAAAAAATTATTTCCCAATGAAAGGTTGTTTACACCCTCACCTCCTAAATTACGGCATACACTATATAATTAGATTATAGTAATTAAAACCCTAAATTTTTTATGTTTTTTAACATTTTATTATATAAAAACGATTATATTAGATAGTACTTGCCAAAATTTTGTGGCTCTTATCTTACATAAACAAAAAAAAATTATAATTTAAACTAAGACGCATAAAATTATTTGGGTATGGAACCCATTTGATTAACTTTGAAATTGACATTAGTATAATTTATACATCAATGGTATTTTTTAGGTCTTTTTAAATAGTTATATTTAAACAAAATGTTTGTAATGAAACGAGTGGGCCAAAATCTTTTAAATCGCCTAATATCAATGTCATTATTTTTTTTTTGTAATTATAGATAAACACATCCGATGGCCTTATCTTATATATATTCGTATTTGTAGTTTATCAAGTCTTCGACTGCTTAATAATAAGAAAAATGGCTTTTGACTAAATTTACAAGTTAAAGATTTTCTATATAAAAAATAAATATTTATTATCTCAAATAATGAGAAAATTTCTAAAATAATACATAAATTAACATTTAGATTTACAATATATTTGAAACTTCAACTCAAATACGACCCAATTTATTGATTTTTAAAAAATATTATTTAAAGTTTAAATTTATTTAACTGGAATGCAAAAATAATATTTTAATATTTTTGTTTTTGTTTTTTTTAAATTTAAATAAAATATAAATGGATTTGAAAATTTCTATGTTATCTCTATAGTTAGATCATAAAGTAAATTTTACTTTTGATTTTTTTTGTAATGTTTTTTAAACCAAAGAACTTTTTTGACAAAAATAAATTAATATAAATAGAATCTACACCTATCAAAATTCCATTTAATTTACAGCAGAATTTAATGATCGCTTGGTACATTTTATAATAAAAAAACACGTTTTCAAAGTACTCAAAAATTAATTTTTTGACTTTTAGACTCTAAGTTTTGTTTAAATTAGGATCTAAACCATTGTAGCTTTCCGTGTTACAAATTCTTTGCCCTTGCAATCACGGGTTACATTAAATTATATAATATTTTAGTTAGGCAATTTAGAGTATAGTTTTTGGCTCAATTGTGAATATTTAGCAAGCGCAAAAATATTAAGCTCGTACCTGGGATAATCATCACTGTAAAATGGCATTCCAATTATTCCATTAAAGATAACTAAAATGATTTAAATATTATATAACTAAATTTAAAAAAAACCCCAAGATTGGCAGTAGCTAGTACTAGGAAAAAAATAAAATTAAACCAATTATATTAATTGAAAATTAATAATTTAGCCGATATATATGTTGCCTAAAATTGTGTAATTAGATGTATGTAAAATATAAATGATTTTTCATATATTGGAAAGTTAATAACACTACCTATTTTTTTAATTCTATATTATTTAGACTAAGAGGATTTAAAATGTATTTAGTTAGCAATCTTACGTATATTAAAATAAATATTTGATTTGCAATAGATATAAATCTATTGCAATAAATAATTAAAGGGATTTTGTTATTTATAAATAAATTGCCCTAATTAAACATATAAAAATATACCCAAAAATTTTATAATTTTTTATATAGTATATGATTTAATTTATAAACAACATCATATATCTTTAAATTTAAAAAATGTATTTTATTTATTCATAAAACGATTACCGACTCTATTCATTTTCAAAATATTTTGCGCTTGGACAGAGTGTGAAGGTGCTTGTAAATACCTTTTAACATAGTGATAATATTAATGCATAATTTAAAATTAAAAGTATATTGATGGACTAAAAGTTTGTTAGCGTAAAATTTATTTATAAACACACCTCTTGCTTAATTGCTACTTTTCAAATTTTTATGGTTTGTAGGAAAGCTTAAAACAAAGACCCCGCCAAGTCTTTTTTTAACAAAAGATTGACGCGTTCAATTGAGCTCTATTTGTCTTCTTGGGCTTTACCTTTTTATTCTATTTATTTGGGGTCATTTTTTTTATTTTTTTAGCATATTTTTGTTTGAAGCCAATTAAATATAATATTTTTTCAACAGTTTTTTGATACCAAATATGACTAATTTTACCTTTCCTCAACAAAATCTGATTGAATTTTGCCAATTATTTGCCTGTCCTGGAACATAATTACCTTGAGAATATTATCAAAAAGGCTTGCATCGGTAGATACATCAATCTATAGGTTAAAATTTTAAAATTATAAAAAAAAATTTAGATAAAATGATATTTGTTAATATGTTTAGCCAAGAAACTAGGCAGAACATTTTTCACAATTAAATCCATTGACATATATTAGGGCAGATTTTAATAAATTGTCCTTAAGAGCACCTTATTATAAGTAAAGCAGGGATTTTAAGATGCGTTAAACTTAAAAACGATTACACTCCTCTTTTCTTTACAATGTTTGGCCTTGGCCATGCAGGTTGATTAAAATAATAATTATATGTAGTAGTATTAGAAAATTAATCTTATGTGATAGAATATTCATTTGCTACTCAGGTCAACAATTTTTGAGAGTTATGAGTTAACTACAGAGATTAAACCTGCCAACATAGGGAATATCAAATCTGTTTACCGTTTTTACTAATCAAACTTATTTAGACAGTTATAAACATTGAAATTTTTAGAAAAAAGATAAAGCACCAAAAAAGATTCAAAAACAAAAATAAGTTAAAATTATGTAGCATTTTTACAATAGTTTAACTGTTAAATTTAAACTTCAAATATTATTTTCATTAAAAATTTATCGTGTCGTATTTAAATTTGGTCGCGAAATATTTTGTATTATCTAAATGGCGATTAAAGAGCTTGATATATTAAAAAAAAATTTCCATTATTTGTGATTAAAAAATAATTTACAAGGAATTTTAATATGCAAAAAAACTTTTAAAATAATTTCTTTTTTAGGCCATCATAGGGATGCATTCTTTTATGTTTTCATAATAATCTCGTTTCTGATATAAATATTTGTTGACCTGTCCTATATATCAAAATTTGACCTAAATAATTTCCCATTCCCAAAACAATTAGGTGTACACTTAGGGTGTCATAAAATTGATGATCCATTAAAGTGCTTGCCTGGAATTTATAAATGGCTCTTATCTTAGGTTGCGGCTAGTGAAAAACAAAATTTTGACAAAAAAAAAATTGCACGCATTTGTATAACATTGAAGCGGCTATGTGAAAAAAAATTTAAAAAATTTTCAAAAAAATTTATTTTAAATACACTTTGTTAGGCATATCCTAAAACGACCAAAAAACCTAATCTTTCATTTTTTACAATTCGCGAAAATTTTTTTTTAGAAATATGTTTTTACAATTTAAAAAAAAATTAGCCTTGCTTGTCCCCTAACTCAGCATATCTAAATAGAAATAACAAAAAAAAATACCCCGGCATAGGTTTCATCTAAGTATGTTGCATTTAACATATCTTCTGGATAACCAACTATGTAATCAAGTTTATCGATCTATTGGCAAAAAATAAAAAGTTTGTAAAGTATTACAAATAGGGCAATAATTTATAAAATCCAAAGTTTTTTTTTGAATTTGTTAGTTAATTTATGTTATTACATAATTAGCTGTTTTACATAACTTTCATATATCAAAATGAAATATTAAATTTAGTGTTAACTAAATATCTAAAAGAAACGAAATTTCTGAACTTTGCAAAGAAAGCCTTCTCGATTCCGGTCTGAATATGCCCTAAGTAGGACATTTCTACGCCGTTTTAATTAAGCAAAAAAATTAAAGATCTATGCTTGGTGCTTTTAATCCGGGGTTTACATATTGGAGCAGAGCTAATATGTTCCTTAATAATTTTATCACAGATTTAAAAATCAACCATATATAGATACAAATTAAAGCAGAAAATCTAACTTTTATTAATATTTTTTTGAGTATATTATTTTTAGAAAATGCAAACATAAGCTAAATATATTTGTATGAAAAGGCTCTTGGCTAGGTGGATTCAAAGATGAAACGAAAATCTATATAATAACAAAAATCCATAAAACATGCTCAAAGCTGGATTAAGGTTAGTTTAACGTTAGTTTGAGGTAAAATTGCAATTAGAATAAGCTTAGTATGAGGTTGGTTAGGGTTTCAGAGAGGTTTACTTAGGATAGGATTAGTTTTATAATTATTATATATATGCTAATTTTTGATTGGTTACAATCAAATTTTTTTCGACATATTTGGTGTCATCGGCTTGGCTTATTTAAAGGTGTAAAATATCTAAATTTCGTTAACTCTCTTAATTTGGATATATGATATACAATGTGAAAATATGTTCAACATTTTAAATTGCGTTTTAAAACATCAATAATTTTTAGGTTCAATATGCGGCTTAAATATTCCCTTATTTGTGTTTAACTGGTTTTATTAGACTTAAATATCTAAAATTATTACTAAATGAAGGTTTGATAAATTACTTTTTATTAATTTGCATTCAAACGCTCCGGCATTCCATCAAAAAAAACTAATTTTTTAGTTATATTAACAAAAGTTGAATAGAACTTAGAATCATTAACAGTAATTTAACCGAGATGAGGAATATTTACTTCATCCTTTCTCTAGATCGATAAAAATCTATTCGTTATCGCAAGAAAATTTTCTACAAAACCCTTAAAAAATTGTTTATGTTGTTTTTTTTTTGTTGTCCCGTGTAATCTATACAAAATTTTTTAATGATAAGATTGCTCCAACTTTGTCTTAAATGACTCCTAGGCACCATATATAAGTCGCCTGGAAACCCCGATTGTTTCTGTATGTCATCGGCCATTTGGCTATATTAAAAAAAATGTTTTAATCCAGGGCTATTTTTATAAGTCTTGAGCATGTTTTGTGTCGTTTCATCCACCTTTCGTAAATTACAACTATAAGTGAATCTTCTAACTAATTTAATATATATTAAAATAAATCATTCTATATTATTCTTATTAAAAATAATGCTTAAAAATTGTTGCTTTAATGTCCAAAAAATTAAAAAACAATTTATGAAAGGCAAACTAAAAAGTGTGCAGTGGATATTTAAAAAAAATTGATAAACAGAGAGAAATCAAACAGCAAATAAATAACTTTTGTTTTTATGCATATATGAACCAAAAAAATAAAATAGTAAAAAAAACATATAATGTACTATTTTTTTTAATAATTAAATATAGATGGGAGGTATTTGTATAATTACGAGTGAATTGAGTTAAAGCAAGATTTGAATTTAGCCAGCAATTTAAATCTTTGAGTTGTAATTTAATTTCAGTCTAATCTAGTATTTTACAATCAAAGCTGGATTTTTATATTTTAAGAAATATTGTGCAAAAAAATTTATAATAAATATGCGCATTCATATGTAATAAATCCACAAAAACGTGAATTTTAATTCAAGAATAAATGCATCTCCATGATGGCCTTATGTGTTTATTGCTTTTCTTAGTTTCTTCCCTCTTCAGCTCCTTGAATCCGTCTATAACGGAAAAAGCACTTTTTGACTAAATTTACATTTAAATATTATAAGTTAAACAAAATTTTTCAAAATTTTTGTGCTTTAGTTATGATATATTTTTATTTCAATCTTTTTTAATTTTTTTCAATCATTTTGAAAAATTAGTATATAACATTTAAATGTAGCCACTTATAAAATTTTAACACAAACACGTATACAAATAAATCATTCCCATATTTCAAAATTAAATAAAAAAATTGAATAATTTAATCTAAAAATTAGTACTATATTATTTTTTTGAGTTACCTTGGAAAAAAAAATAAAAACATATGCGTTCACTTGGTTTTATAGAGATTTTTTTGACAATCTCGGTTTTAGTCTTTTCCCAACTTCCGATTTGTATTATTAAGTCCTAACTTCAAAAAAAAATTCAAAAAGATTTAGAAGAAGCTATTTTTACTACAAAAATGGCAAACGTAGATTTTTAAAAAAAAACCTATCTAAAAAAGTTATAACACCTAAAATTTTTTTTCATTTAGCATTCTTTATGATAAAAACGTAATTTTTAAAAAATAACGGATATTACAAAAAACTTAAAAGAAAATTTGATTATCGTTTCAAACGTCTTTCGTTAATGAATCATGTTTCCTTAAACAAATTATATTTTTAAACTGTTTTCGGTTGTAAATAAAGAAGCCCTAAATACCAAACAAATAATCAAAATCTTAGGCATTGGCTAATCTGATTTAATATTCTCAGCTCCAAAAATTTTAAAAACCACAGTTGACATAGATGCTTGAGGTCGTCTAAATTTTGTTGTTACGTATTATTATATAACAAATAAGAAAGATGCTTAAAATTAGTACCCTATGCATGTTTTGAGTAAGTTAAACATGAATATTTAACTTTTACCACAATTTAAATATAAATTTACGTTCTTTACAAAAGCATGAAAATGATATTTTAAATATAATTAAAAAATAGTTTTGTATTACTTTGTTTGTAAAATTTTTGCTTGGCTCATCCATCCAATCCAACTTATAGATTTCATGTTTAAAGGTTGTTTTAATGATATCGACCATGTGTTCTACCTAATAAAAATAAAAATTTAAAGTTGTGGCAATAAAATTAAGTAAATCAATTGTTTATAATTTCAATTGTTTCAAATATACTGTGAATTATGAAAATTAATTTTTTAAAAGTATTTAAAAATAACAAGTATTTAGCGTGTTTTTAAATGTAACGTTAAAGGGTGTGTAATGCTTTTAAAAATACGAAAAAGATAAAAATAATTAATCTATATAAGTACACATAGATATGTATCGTAATTGTTTTTTTAAATATAATTTTAAATTTTGAGTAAAAATACTTTGATTAAAACTAAAAACATAATTATTATGCATGATTAAAGTTATCAGTATGAATACATTTATGTGCACTGATACTTAAAAAATCTAATTTCAATTTTTTTCGTTTCTATTGTTATTTTTGGCATTTATTATAAAAAAGTTTGATGATATTAAATAAGTTTGTTCGATTTAAAGAAACGGTAAACGGATTTGAAAATTCTAATAATTGCAAGTTTGATTTCCGTAGTCAGTTCATAACTCTCAAAAATTTGTTGACCCGTGTTATAATTTTGTTTCTTTTTCTTTTCAATAAGTTTTCGCAGGTTTTTTAATAAATAATCTTAATTTGTAAAAGGCTTGAATTATACTAACGTTGGCTTTTTCCTTCACATGAGAACCATATAGGGCGTGCAGAGGACTAAGGGCTTTCTCTAAAATTATTGGAAATAATTGAAGACACAATTTAGCGTCAAGTTTAATATCGACTTCCCTTAATTCATACAAGGGCTGGTAAGTTTCGAAATATTCAGTGGAGAGGTACACATTGGACAACCTAACTTTGTGCCACATTATGTAATTGTGCAATACTCTGGGTACAAGAAAACATAATAATTATATATGTAATAAACTAACTTATCTATTTTTTTTGTGAGTTTGCGCCTCAACTTGCAAATAAATTACACTGGACAACAAAAATAATAACTTAAATGATTTTTTAAGGTTTTTGTAGAGAATTTTCTTGAAATAACGATCATATTTTTTTTAAACCGCGACCAAAGTTAAGAAAAAATCCCTAAAAACTTTAACTAATAATTTTTTAAAAAATTTATTGGCTTAAACTCTTTATAAAAAACCTAACTATAAAAGGTTATAGCTTAAAACCGTTTGCAATTTAGTTTCAATTTATTTACAATGGATTGACAAATCACTAATTTTTTTACAAAAAATAAAAACAGATTTATCATAAAAATTAAATGCCTTATGTTATTAATAAATGTTTTCATACTATAAATATTTTAAACTATTTTTACTACCCATAAGTTTTATGATATAGGGCCAAAATATCCCTAAAATAAAAACTTTAAAACCGAATAATTAAAATGTGAGGCATTGGCTTGATTTTTTATTTGTAATTTGCACTAAAAACGTAGTTGACATTAATCCTGCTTAGGGTTGCCTTTTGTTGTCTAGTGTTATCTTTTATTACATTTCCCATATCTTTTTTTTTTAATTTTTTTTGGTCTAATTTTAATTTTGTGTATATTAACTTTTAATTATAAAATCTTAACATTATAAAAAATTGTAATATAAATACTGTTAAAATAGCTAAATTTTAATTGAAAATTTAAGTAAAAACATATTTAAAAGGAAAGCGTGCTTATTTTTATACCTATTATTGTGAGGGATAAGGTATTGATAAATCGTTATAATTATATAACGGATATGCTGTTGAATGTTAGTAAAAATCGATGACAAGAGTATATTTGCCTTTATTTGTATTTTCACTTATTTAAAATTTTTTTTGATAAACAATGGCCAAAAATAAATTTTTTATTAATATATTTTTTTCTTTATATTTTCAAAAATGTTTTACAAGCCTAAAGCTATTTTTTAATTTAGATTCATTTAATATTGACTTTTGAATGGTAGGAAAAATAAATTTTATAGTGTGAATTTTTAAAGTTATAGAGGCATGGGGCCTGAGCTGCACTCGTTTAAAATTTCTTACCCAACATTCATGTGTTTAAATAGAGAAAAATGATGATATATATTTTAATGGTAATGCATATCTAATATCTCCCATTGAGAACTTTACCTGGCTTTGGTTGAGTTCAAATATTTTTTTATTAAGATGTTTAGTTTTTTGAAGTAATTAATGCGTGACGTTCGTATACGCATCCCAGTCAAAATCGTTTTATTTGGATGAAGTGAAGTGAGTATATCATTCAAAAAGTAAGTCCAGTTCATCTATACATGATACAAGTAAATATTTAAGAGGGACGTTTTTGTTGTAAAAATTATACGGAAATTTAAAAATTAAAAAGTTTCGAAAACATTGTATCATTATATTTCGAGGTTATTTATAAATCTATAAATGTTTATATGTACAAATAAATTTCTCAATTTTAAAGGTAAATGTCTCATGATTTGGATGCTTGAAACCTTTGTTTTTTGTCCAACCGGCGAGTTGTGAAGCGAGACTAATAAATTGTTAAATTGGGGAACTTGAACAAAAGCCGAATATTTATTTGTGAGAGCCTAAACTCTAAAAGAGTTAGCGAAATAAAATTTGAGCTTTGATTAACATGAGGGTGGTTCAAGACAATCATCACGGAACAGCTAATTTCTAGTTTAAATAAATTTGTTTCAACTGGCGCACACCTCAGAGCCTCCCTCATCAAGCGTATGGGTAAAAAACAACAACAACAATAAATTTGTTTATTTGTTTTTTTTTTCTTTTTTGTCTCTTTAATTAATACTGGCATATTAAAAATTCTGTGATTTTTTTTAATTATAATATTTTAATTTCTGCCTTTAACCATTTGAATATTATTAAAATTTAATATTATGTGTAATAAATATTGTGTAAGGGCCTCATATTTTTTTCTGCACAAACCCACTTTAAAATTTATTTTTTTGAAAATATGAAAATATGTGTATAATATACATATAAAAATATCTAAAACTTACAAATGTTAGATGTTTGTCCAAGGTAGAAGGTTTGGGCCAACCCTCTTTAGAGTAATAGTCAATCTAAAAAAAATTTGCATCAAAGAATTGAAATGCAAATGTTTTAGAAAATAATTGAATTATATTAAAAAAATTAATATTTTACTATATATGTCAAATTAACAAATGTAACAGCTATGTGCAAGTTTAGAGAATCTAAATTTTATGTTATTTGTAAATTAAAAAAGGTAACCAACCACTCGTTACATTAATTTTTATTTTTGTTTTCTAGTGCATTTAAAATTTTAGAACTTTAATTTCCCATATTGAATTATTTAGTATCAGTCTCATCTATATAATTTATAATTAATTTATACAAGCCAAATAATTAATTTTTTGCATTTGAAAGCAGTTTAATTTAATCACCGGATGACATATCAAATGTAAAGCAGCACTTGTAACATAATTTTTTTGGTCAAGTTTTTAATACTATTTATAATTATATAATAAAAATTAAAGCTTGGTATTTTGAGGAAACAAAGTTTTTTTTGACGGCAAGTATAATAAAAAAATTTTTGTATGGTCAATAGAAAAAAAATTGAAATTTTTGATTTAGAGTTAAAAGGTTAAGAATTGACTTGCGTTTTGTTTTCAACAAATTAAAATAATAATTTATAAGGCTTTTAAACAAATATGTATTGTTAACCTTTCAGTCTTTTTTTACCAGCTTTTTTTGAATTTTGTCAGCCCCTTCCTGAATTAATATGCTTTTGAACTAATTATATTACTTTATCCTAAAATTCGTTAATTTTTTTACTTTTATTACACAGGTCAACAATTTTTTGAGAGTTATGAGTTAACTACAGAGATCAAACCTGCCATCTTAAGGAATATCAAATCCTTTTACCGTTTTTCCTAATCAAACTTAGTTAGTCAGTTACAAACCTTTATATTAGAAAAAAGGGCAAAAAACTAAATTAGATTCAAAAACAAAAATTGAAATTTTGATTTTCCATAGTCATAATATTTAAACTGTTAGATCCAAAAACTTTAAATAATATTTTTATTGAAAGCCGATAATATATTGTGTCGTATTTAAGTTTGGACGCGAAATATTATGTATTAACTAAATATCGATGTAAGAGCTTGATGTATTAATAAAATTTATTTTTCATTAATTGTGATTAAAAATATAAGCTACAAGGAATTTTTATATGCAAAAAAGAATTTTAAATTTTTTCTTGTTAGGGTATATTTAGATCTGTCCATTTGGTCAAAAAAGGCCATTTTTCGTTATAGACAGATCTAAGGAGCCAAAGACGGAAGAAACTAAGAAAAACGAAAAATATATATGAGATTAGGCCATCATGGGGATGCATTTTTTTTAGTTTTCATAAAATTCACGTTTATGACGTAGATATTTGTTGACCTGTGTTGGTGTTATATAAAAAACCAAAAAAATTTAGGATTCATAGCCTATTATTGGTCTTGCCAAAATTTATTTGAGTTTTTAACATGCCTATGCAAAAATTAAATGTTAGGAACATGTTTTTTAATTTTAAACCTTAAAACTAATTTTCTTCGTAATATAACTTTGCAACTATATTGTAGGTAGGACTTGCTAAAACTCCAACGCAAGAAGTGAGGTGGGAACCCCTTGAGAGTTTTCTCGTTTTAAATTTCTAAAGCTCAACCCGGTCTGGTTTTTTGTAGTTTTTTTAAATGTGAATTTTTAAATAAATAGGGGGATTCAGCCACCAGGTGTTTATACTACGATATGAAAAATTTAACGATAAAATTGTGGGAGAAGGTATTTTATTTTTTGTTGAATATCAAATATATTTTTACCTTTTAAGCCCAGGAAAATTTTTGTTTGTAACACTATTTATTAATAAACTTTTCAATGTCAAGTTTGCTAAAATGATGTCAATAAACTAACTCTCCTATAATGAAAATAGTTTAATATTAAATTAATATTTATCTTTTTGGTTCGGGCGGTTGTTTTTTAAATAAAATTGTAGATTAACCCGTGTAAAAAGGCAATGTTTACAAAATTTTATTTATTTCAAAATTTTAGTTAAAAAAAAATACACCAATAGATATCTTTTTTTACTCTATCCACCTAAAATTATTTTTTTTTGGTAAAAATAATACTTTTGCAAGCTCCCCTTCAAATTCCAGAATATCCCGCATAACCCTATCCAACTGTTTTTCCGTCCATTCTTTGTCGCTTGTTTTATTATAAAGAGTTATTTGTTTTGTAGTACAATTAGTCAAATGGAAGATGCCAAAGTTTGCTTGATCCCGGATTAAAAGTCTCCCAATATTTTTCATGTAGCTCAAGTAGGCATCGTAATGCTTCTTATTCTCAGCCGGAGCTGTTTCACTTACATTATAATAGTATTTCCCGTAATGTCATAGGACCACGATCCATATTTATTTGGTAAGATTTGGCACCATCCTTATTAACATGCAGGTCTACGTCGAATTTTGCAAAATATGGTTGAATCGATTGGGAAACGTTGTAGTTCGGGAATTTAACTGTGTAAAGGTTTTGAAAATAAAAAACAAAATAATAATATCGTTAAACTACACTGGACAACAAAAAAAACACATGAACGATTATAAAAGTATTTTGTAGAGAAATTTTTTGCGATAGCGATTGCGGGTTTAATTTTTTTCCCAATGTCCTTTTTTTTTAAAACGCGTCCTAAGTTCTGAAAAAAATGTAAAAATTTTTTTTAAATATTAATATTTCGAAAAAACTATTGATATATAATTCCTCGTAAAAAACCCACCCATAAAAGGTAATAGCTTAAAAGTATTAACAATTTATTTATAATAAGTTTTATATCAAAAATCGGAATGACAAAAATTAATTTAAAATAAAAAAATAAAAAAATTTAGTATTGAAAATTTAAACGCCTTACTTTAATTTTGAACGTTTTGGTAATTTAAAACTATTTTTATATTTTTTATACTAACCACACGATTGATATAATAGAGCATACCCCAAAATTCTAATAATCTCATCTTTGACATCGAAAACTAAAAATTTGGAGGCATTGGCTAAAATTGTGTTTGACCAAAAATGATAGTTGCCATAAATGATGCTTAAAGTAGTTCAAATTTTGTTGTCCAGTGCTATCAAGGATCTTAAGTGTTGTTGAAAATAGGTAATAATTATTGGTTATAATTTATTTATGGTATTTGCAACTATATCCTAGCAGATTTAATCAAATTAGGATATTACTTTCAAATGCAAAATATCCTCAGATTAAAAACGTAACTTAAATTATATTCATTTTCGGTAAATGAATATTTAGAAAAAGGTCAAATTGTTTATGTACGTCGAAAAAAATTTTATTGCCTAGGGCAATGGTACATATCTTAACGGATTCTATTTTTTGATCTTGTTTTATTTTCAGAGTTTTTAAAAAGGTGTGAATCTTTGTAAAAAATTTTATATTAGCAATTCTATAATTTTTTATATAATGTGATTTTAAAAACCAAAAAACACATTTAATATTGTAAATTTTGATAAATAACCGGTGGTCAGAATAAATTTTCAAGATTACTCTGGGCAACAAAATTCGGAGCATAAGCAATTAGGGCAACTCTCGTTATTGATCAATTTTTTGGTGCTAATTGCGAATATGAAAATAGAATATTTAGCCAAAGTCTCATATTTTTTAGTCGGTGTCAAAGTTGAGATTTTTCTATTTGGGTATTTTGGGCCTTTTTATCATAAAAACTATGGGTGGTAACAAATTTAGATCCTAAATATTAAATTGCAAATATTAAGCTTTTTAGGTAGTTTTTTTTTAAAAATTTAAATATGTCAATAGATTTTTTGTAATTAGTTAAAGAAATTTTGTGAATTTTATTTATCTAACAAATGATTAGATAATTTTATTCTAAAATTGTAACATCAAGCTTCTATCTAAGTTATAAAAACAAGTTTAAAAATCTTTACATTGGAATCATGCAAAATACTTTTTTTGCTTTGAACTTCATTGACACACCCTTCTGGTATTTTATGAAATACTATCTACTAAAATTTCAGCTGTTACAAAATTTAAATTTTTCTTATTCGATTTATTTTTTATATTTTAAGCCCCCAGTTAACTGGCAAAATTTAATTTGAATTGACGGACAGGGATTCAAAAATTTCTAATAATTTTAGGTCTAACCTTATGTAGTAAGTTAATGTACTAAGTAGATAAAAAAGAGATATTCTTGCGCGTTAAAATATTATTATTACAAATTAATCATATAAACATCTAAAAAATGACAATAATACCTCTTACAACCAAAAAAATGTCTTATAAGGCATTTATCGTTAAACATCCCCAAGTTATTTGACCAAGACTATTGGGTAATATTTTAGAGCCCCTTAAATTATGTAAATAGAACATCCATATTAAAAATATGCAAACTTCTCCAATTGCCATTATATTCCTCAAAAAACGGTGAATTAGTTTCGTTAGGGAAGGTATTGAGGGCAAGCAAATCCCATCCATTATACGTTTGGAGGAATTTCATCAAAGGCATACCGCCTTCTTTATCTCGACGCTCAAAGTCCCGACAAGATTTGTAATAGCTTTTGACCGCTTTGGTAGCTATCCCGGCAAACTTTGTCTCGTTGCTTTCTACAAATAATTTTTTTGGGCCATTTCGAAAGTTAATATTTATTTTGGTAGAAAGTTAAATTTAAATTATTTTGTAAATGAATAAAAACTATTAAAAACATTTGGGATTTTGTAAAATAAAATTTTTCTGAAAAAAAATTTAAAATATAATACATTTTTTCAAAATTTTTAAGAATTTCTGAAAATAAAGATAATCATTTGTGTAACTATTTCTCTAAACATATATTTTTTTTTTATGTTTTTTTTCTGTTTTTTATTTCAGAATAAACATATTTCTCGTAACTTGGGCACCCAAACTTTGAAACATTTTTATGCTATTTTATTAGAATAAAAAAAATTATATTTTTTTTTAAAAAGACAAGACATATTTTAAATGTGGCTTTTAAACATTTTCTTGATTTTGTCCTCAAGAAAGAAAATAAATAACATGTGTACACATAATACCACTGTTAAATAACTTCGCATAAAAATTAAATCTCCTAAAAGTCCGAGCAAATATTTAAAATTAAATGCTAATTGAGTTTTTTACCTCCACAAAATCCTTTTGGTCTATTTTTGCATATAATAAACAACACTTAATTTTGTAGAATTCTTTAATGAATTTAAATTATTATAATTTTGAAAGTGGAAATTATTATATTAACTTGGGACAAAGGGATATGTTTAGGGATCCGGGGACAAAAAAAAGGTCCTTTTTATCACAGAACAAATATCAATGTCAGAAACGTGGATTTTATTAAAACATATGCATCCATGATGGCCTGATCTTATATATATTTTTCGTTTTTCTTTCTTCCGTCTTTAGCTCCTTATATCTGTTTATAACGAAAATGGGCTCTTTTTGATCAAATAAACCATCTAAATATTAAGATTTAGAAATCTTTTTTGCATATAAAAATTCCTTGTAAATTGTATTTTTAATCTCAAATAATTTAATCTCAAATAATTTAATCTCAAATAATAAAAAATATATTTTATTTTAATATCCATCTATCTTACATCGGCATTTAAATAATACAAAATATTTTGCGTCAAAATTTACGATTCGATATATTTTCAGATTTTAATGATAATATTATTTGAAGTTTGAATGTAACAGTTAAAATACTTGATTTTTTGAACTTTTTCTTAAATTTTTAATGTTTATAACTTACTAACTAAGTTTGATTAGGAAAAACGGTAAACGGATTTTGATTATTCCTAAGATGGCAGTTTATCTCTGTAGTTAACATATAAATCTCAAAAAAAACTATGAGCTGTGTTAGTTGTGGTTTAAAAATTAGAAAAAGGGGCCAATCGGGGTATTATATATAGGGCGTATTAAATCTTTGAAGAAAAAAAGTTCTGTTAATATTTTGGGGTTTGGGCATTAAGAATATGGAACAATTACTGGTAGACATTTATATTTGGTTTCGAACAATTTATTAATTTTATTGCATCAAATATCGAATCTTCCCTACAATTCCTATACCAAGCTAACTAGAAATAAATACTTATTACCACCAAAAAAACTACAACTAAAAACTAAAATAAATGTTTTTTTTTCTTTTAGGTTTCGTGTGTGTTGGCGTAAGGCTTGTCTACGGTCACAACAATTATCAAATTCGAGATCCAAAAGGCCGCCCCAGCAAAAAATAGGCCAAGCCGTGTATTTAAGGGACGGAAAATTGAATTAGAAAAATCTAAAGTAGAGTTAGTTTTACTGTGTGACATAAAAACTAGCTAGAAATGTCGAATAATTAATATTTAAAATACCTTAATCGGGCTAATCGAGGGGCTGCCTAGCTGAGGGGCTATAATAAGACAAGGGGCTATGCCTAATGTATAAGGTTTCATTTATGGCAAAGAGGAAAATATTTTGTATGACTCTAGTTTTTGACTTTTTTCATGTTCATTTATGTATATTCCGGAAAAAGCGAGTCTATTTTAATCATTTGATCTTATTGACCCTAGGAATAATTTATTTGGTTCTGCACAGCAATTTCAATGTTCCTCAACCAGTAAAAAAACACCTTAAAAAATTTTTATTTTATTATAAAGTCTACAAAATTTATCAAAAAAAGGAAGAATCCACAAGATTGCCATGTCTTTTTAATATTTTTACAATTTGGCTAATCTTTTGATTATAGTTGAAAAAATAGTTAAACTTAGCGAGTGGCTGTATTAGCAAACTCTAAATAGGAAGTAATAAAAATATAACCTGTAATTTCATTTTTTATCTAGTGACATACGTCACCCCAACTAATACTTTATCTAATTAAGGAAAATATTATTTAATTTTAATTTAACTGGTGTAGGATACGATACCTAGTATCTCCATCAAATCACGTGACACACGTTCATCTGCCATTTGAAATTCATCCCATATCCGAACATCTTTTGGTCGAGGCTCAGCCGTGGAAAATTTTCCGCAAGCATACGTTTCAAAATTTTGGCACGGGTCAGTTGTTAGGTCCATATAAGATAAGACCCTTCCCAAATAATTTTGAACCTTTTCTTGGTGGAACAATGAATCATTGCTAGATGTCTCAGTCGGAACATTGCAAGAGTTAATTAATGACCTTGTAGTCGTAATTGTTGCTGCATTTATCGGAGCAATAATACCTAAATAATGATATAAATAGCGAATATTTATGGCAAAACCTTTAACGGAGTGGGGGGGGGGGGTGGAGGATTTGCAATTTTTTTGATGTATCTCTCTTCTTCCATGTTTTTTTTTGGCAAAAAAATCAAAAATATTTGATATTTATTGTTTCTGTATAAACATTTGTTTTTATCAGGCCGGATAGCTTTTTTAATTTAGAAGGGGGGGGGGGGGGGGGGAGCAAAAAAACCATAAGGAGGCAGAAATTTTTTTTTGCCGCCTTCGGTGGCAGAATAGCCGTGACCTTTGGTCACGGCAAAAATATACATGTACACCAATTGAATCCATGTTCAAACTTATTATTAAAAATGTGGCCTCACAACTCGCCGTTGAACAGCCAAACAAACTTATAGAAAAAATGTTAAAATTAGGAAAGGCATCTTTGTAACCATATAAAATATTAACAAAATCATTAGTAATACATTCTTTGTAATTAAGAAGGTTTTTATTAAAAAATATTTTGCTTTCAATTTCTTTAGATAGTGAGCTTTTCTTAATAATACTTATTTTAAAAAGAGGCTCTAATTTATTTATATCTAAAAAAGGGAATATCAAAGGGGAATTTTGAGACTTTTAATTAACGGTAAAAAATTAATAAAAGAATCAAAAAAAAATACATTCTATATCATTAATATTTAAATTATTCTCAAACTTATGATTAGAAAATTAAACCCAGAATATAGTTTTAGTTTTTTCTTATCTAAAAAAATATTTATGATTATTTAAAAAATTATTATATATATCAAAACAATTAAAAAATTGCATGTAATTTCTAACAAACAATGGTGTATTAAATCAAAAGTTTTAGAAATAAATCGTTTTGCATTGAACTTGATCATTTATCATTTATTATAAATAAAATAGTTTTTCAATATGGTCAAAAATTCCCAACGCTTCGGCTTTGACCTGAATATATAAATATATTTAACTTTATAAAAGTATATTACATTTTTATATAGTTTAAAAAAATGGCGTCGTAGTAATTACACAGGAGGCAACAGCCGGGTTATGGACTCGCATTCACTTACTTCCTAATTGCATCATGTTGAAAAAATTTATGAAGGGAAAAAAATAAAAGACAATCTTTTACAATTAGATGCAATCGGTTGTAGCAGTTATACGGGACACGGTATAGCCATGCTTAGAGATACTTGAACATCATCTTTTTCCCCGAACATTAAGGTCCCCCCATCTTAGCAATGCAATTAGGTTTTTTGGTTCTAAAATATATTCTAACAAAAGATTGTCGACAAGTGAGGTCTTTGGCACAGATTTATAAATTGCTTACACAAATATACAGCTTTCTGTAACATATTTTTCTATATTAATAACAACAGAAATTATTTCTGTTATACTTAAACTCATTAGCGGATGAGAAGTTTTGATTCAAAAAAAGTATAAATTTTTTATTAATTTTTAGATTTTTTTAGGGATTAAAATTATTTTATTTTTTTTGGAAGGGGGGGGGGGCAAAAATAATTTTATGTATTTTTTAAGGGAATTTAATTTTTTTAGAAAGGCTAATAAAAATTTTAGGAGAAAGGGGGGGGGGGGGGGCAATGTCCCCGACCCCCTTCCCCAAAAAAGAAGTCTAAAATGCTTTGTTTATAGTGCGAATGCATGATATAGAAGTTTAAATGGGCTGTTCTTGTCTATTTGAATAATGGAAATTAATACACCGTTTATTAGGTACTAAATGTTATGATACTTGACTACCAATTTGTTTATATAGTCTTAAAGTTATAATAACTTTTTAACATATTTAAAAATAAATCCCAGAGAATTTTACTTGCTAATTTAAAAGAAATAGGTTTGAAATTTGTTACTATTTTTCACCCACTTTTTCACTTTATTTATATTGGCACAAGTCCCTCTAAATAGAAGGGTTTAACACTGATCTTACAGTTATAAATTTTTAATGCAAAATTCAGTTCTAATTTTTTAAAGACTTCAAATTTTTAAAATTTATTTGAGGCCATTAAAAGCGTTTTTTTCACCAAAGATCTACCCATAATCAAATTAAACTACCAGTCAATTTTGTATCTTATTAATATAAATTGTAAAAATTTTTTTATATAACCTTATAATTAAATATAATTTATTTAGGTGGGTAAGCGTAGAAAAAATATAATTAGAACAAAAGTTAGTTTTATTGGCACAACTGTCAAAGCTTGTAGTCAAAATATTTGACCCGTTTATTGTGACAGGATAACATATGATATTATATGCTTATGTCATGTACTACAATTTATAGATAAATCGAAATTTTAACATTGGGCAACAATTTAAGGAATTTAAGCATCATTTATGGCAACAATCGTTTTTAATTAAATTTTATGCTAATTACTAATTTAAAATCAAAATTTTAGTCACCATTTTTAATTATCCGGTGTCAAAGTTGAGATTTTTTATTTTCGGGTATTAGGTCTGTATATAATAAAACCTATAAATGATGACACAAATATGTTTAGATTAGAGAAGCATTCATAATTTACGTAGGGCATTTACATTTTATAATTTTTAATTTATTTTTTTTTATATTTGTAAAATTAATGTTTGTTATATAATCCTTTTCTGATCCTCAATAACTTAATAATAAATTGTCAATAATTATAATATATATTTTTTTTTTGATTTTTATATGAAATATTTTGGAAAATTAATAAATTATATGAATTTTTTTATGAACTTTGGAGGCGGTTTGAAATATTGGAGGCATTGGGAAAAAATGGAAATCCGCTTAGGTTATCGCAAGAAAATTCTTTACAAAACCCTAAAAAATCGTTTGTGATATTATTTTTTGTTTTCCAGTGTATTCTAAAATTTTTTGGAAAGGATTTATTATTTAAGTTTTTAATCCCTTCCCTGCTTTATTTGTTATTATCAAAATCCCATAAAAAAATCTCTTTTTTTTATCCCCAACCTTATTTTATTTATTCAAATTTATTAATTAGAAAAATTATAAGTCTGTGATTAAAAATTAGCATTACCATTGATTGTCAGAATAGGTATAAGTAAAACACTTAAGGCTGGTAGTCTCTTGATCATCTAAAATAATTTATTAAAAATTATCTGAACTAAAAACAAAAATTATTTATGAGCAAAATGCAAAAAAAACAACTTTTATAGGGGAAGCCAAGCCAAGCATTACAGTTGGTCAAACAAATTACAAAAAGAATGAGGGTAGATTTTGTAATCAGAAAATTATGATTAATAACTTTCCCTGCTATTATCATTGACCTTTAATAGTGTAAGGGTGCAGTCTAACTTGAAAAATTTTTTTTGCAATATTTTAGTTAAAAAAAACTAAAATATTGTCCATTTGTTATTAAATAATCGTATCTAATAATACCATATTAATAATCTTAAAATACATTTTATATACCTGATTTTTTATGTTATAATTTCTTCTGTTAGCAAATCCTGCCCATATTTTTATTTATTTTAAATTTTGTATATAAAATTAAGTCGTCATGTAGAATCTTAAATTAAACTACTATTCCAACACTCTTAGTTATTCTTTTAACAAAGAACTTTATATACAATAATAAATCGAATGAGTGTTTTGTTTTACAGATCAACAAATTCTTAAGTTCAAACCTTCAATCATTTTCTTTTTACCGAATTTCTGTTTAACTTTAAGCTACAATGATTATTTAAATAGTTAAAAACCTTAACTAGTCTTTTATTATAAACCCTAAGATGGGTCACTTGGTTGAAAAGCCATGTATAATATATTTTGTTAAAGCTAGACTTAACTAAAATTTTATTTCCCACTATTTAAGATTATGAATATAAATAAAAATAATTTATAATTATAACTTTGAACAAAAAAAAAGATTTTTTTTATGGACATAGATAAGTAATTGAAGGCGAAAGAAACAATAAAAGGGAAAGATATATGAAATAAGACCATTATAAAAATATATTTATTTATTTTTAATCAACTTGTTACTTATTTAAATTTAAAGTTTCTAGAAGTATTGTATCATGTCTAACAATAATTACACATTTTTTGGTATAAAATTAAATATTTTTTCTCTATTTTTTCTTTTGAATGAAAAAAATTTATTAGAATCAGATGACCTATATTCTACTTATGATTGACTATCATGAATAGCTTAGCAATTTATTTTTAATGGGACAAATTCTTTAGGAAAATGAAATAATATCACTCTGAAGTAATTTTTATTTTTTTCGAATATTTTTTAATATGCAAAGCAAAGTCCAAAAATATTTAAACTTTTAATTAACTTAATTGAAAACACAAAACATTTGAAATTGTTGCTTTTGCTTAAAAATAAATGAAGAATGACCAATATACTTTTAAAGTTAGAAGTACATTCTATGAGCAAAATTTTGAATTAGAATTAGGAAAAATAATTAAAATGATTAATAATACAAAACCAACAAATTTATTAAGTCATGAGGTAAAAGAGATCAAACCTGCAATCTTTGAAATGTTTATCGTTTTTCTAATTTAATAAAATAAATGTTTAAATTTTAGATAAAATTTATAAAAATTAAAATGATTCAATAACAAAAATAATTTAAAAAATTTTATTTCCAATCAAAACAGTTGTTATTTTAACTTCTAATTTAACTCATAAAATATCGTGTCGCATATAAGTTTGGATTGTATTCTTTAAATGCTGATGTATGGACTTGCTAAAAAACAAATGTTATATCTCATAATTTAAGAATATAAGTTGCAAGGAAATTTTATTTAAAAAAGATTATCTAATTAATTTTTTTAGGTTATTCACAAAGTCTAATTTGTCATTTAAGTCAAAAAAGATCATTTTGATATAAACGGATATAAGGAGCTGAAAGGCCCTACGAAAGCGTTTTTAAGCAATGTGGATTTATGCTTTTATGTTCATCTATTTATGTATTTTTTGTTGATGACCTGTGTAAATGTAATATATATTTTCTATAAACAAATAGGGTAGTTATGATAAACTAATTTATAACATTTATTGGTTAGAACTTAAATATTAATTGCAAATAATTGAGGTTAAAAACTCTAAGTTATTTGTTTTAGGACCTTGTAATACATCTTTTGTATTTTCTTGGCCGTCACTAAGTCACCTATCTATATTTAGTGTTGTCAAATTTGAATAGACTCTGAACAAGCCGAGCTGATATCATTAAACCAAGAAAAATTTTTTTGCTGAATAAAGGATATATACAGTAATATCCGTTAAAATCTGGAAGACTTACAGAACGACAATAACATTGTGATTATGGTACAAGTTAATAAAACGACATAATGACCAACAATACAACAAATATCAAAAATTAACATATTTTTCCATTGGAGTTTGTAGGTCCCGCTGTTCAAACAAAACTAATTTTTCTTTCCCTTATCCATTTAATGCCCACCCTTCTTAGCCCTATCCAAATCCAAACATACCCATAAGTTTTTGTAAAAATTATTGATTTAATATCTAAAGCCACTAACAATCGTGCTCAAAAAGTTTCCCCAAACCTCTATCCCCTTTAAGACAACTCCCGTCAGTTCTTTGTCTCTTTTAATTTCTATGACTTGATTTAATTGAGAATTTATTGTCAACTAGATTTATATGCGTCAGCTCAAAATGACTATGGGATTCATTAGAATTTATCAGGTTCAACGTTATATCGAATATACCACACATACAAGCTTGTAAAAAACCTTTATGATTAGTCCTAAGTACTGTTTAATTAGTTAGAAACAGCATGATACAGCCATATAGGATATGGAAAAAGCCTTTACTCTGTGCCATAGAACAGCTAACAGAAATTTCGGTATATAACACGAGTGATATAATCAAATAAAAAATATATGAAGAATTTGAGTTTATTAAAAGAGGGACACCTGAGCAAACTATACATAAAGTATATATCATGTATAATAATTATCTAGTTAATTAGGGCTACACAGTTTATAATATATGCATTCTGTGTTACAACACATTCCAGCTACACAAATATAAACTATTGATTTTTACCTTTCAAACTTTCTTTTTTTTTATTAAGCCCACCACCTGCTATGTTATCAAATATTACCCCATCGATCGATAAAAACACTTTATGTTCCTTTTGAAAAATAAAAAAATTATGACCCTTAAAAATATTTTAAAATGTTTTTTATTAACACAAGTCAACAATTTGAGAGTTTGAGATAATTATAAAGATTCAACCTGCCATTTTAGTGCATATTAAATCCTTTTACCAATTCCTAATGAAACTATAGTTATGTAGAGGTATTGAAAATTTAAAAAAAAATGGTCAAAATCTACAAAGTTTAAACAAAAATTATTGAAAACTTGATTTCGCATATTCACAATAAGTTTAACTCAAATTTTATATATTTTTTTTTTAAAAACCGATAGTATAAACGCGAAATATATTTATTATCTAAATGCTATAAGAACTTGATATGTGATTAGAAATGTAAGTACAAGGGTATTTTATATGCAAAAAAGAGTTTTAAATCTTTATCTTTTTGGCGTTTATTTAGGTTTGTCAATTAAGAAGAGGCCGTTATGGTGGTTTTGTGGCAGGTACTCCTGACACTGCATACACCGGTTTGAGACTGCGGTTAAACATATTTTTCATATCATTCCACCTTTCTCAATTTACTGATCTATCTGATTTTATTTTAAAAAATGGTACTAGATACTTAAAGTCTATTTGTATATTTGCTTTGAGATCAAATTAGCAAGTTTTTTAACCTTAAACCAAATAAAACATGAATGCCTGACTAGTTATATTAGAAAAATATGCTTGCAGGCAGGTTGTTATGCAAAATTATTCACCACAATATCTGTATTAATTTTAAAAGTGGGAATGTTATCAAGATTAAAAATACCTGGGTCTAAAGTTCGCTCAATGACGCAAAAATATAACCTATTATGATATAGGTATTTTAATATCACACATGTTGTTCATTTTTTTTTTGTCAATTAACATGTATAATAATAGTTCTTTAAAAATTTTCTTAATTGCAATTGTGGTAATTCTAATTCGATAAGAATCCTCTAAGATTTTTTAATGGCCTACCTGAAACAATATTTATAATGTAAAAATTTATTGGCTGTTTTTTAAAAAATTGATAATAAAATTACCAAGGGCTTTAAAATTGATCTCAAAAAAATATTATATTAAATTGGATAATTACATCACTTATGAAAATCATAGTTATTATGGTGCTGATTAATTTTACAGTTCCAGAAATTTTACATTTATTTGATGCAAAGTTTTATTTTGTTTTCGTATTATTCTAGGCTCATTGAGCGTATGAAATTCAGTTAAAAATAAAAAAATTTATAACTTAACACATTACTAGTCTACGGCGTATTGTTCTTTTGTTGTAAAAAAAATTTAATGTTTTTGTAAAAATAATTTTCTAAATGACATTGCTAATTGTTTTTTAGATAAAATTTTACAAGGAAAAACAGTTTTTTGAGCTGGACCCGATTATGAATAAATTTTTTCTTTATTCAAAGACGATTTATCTGTCAAAGCTTTGTAGTTGTTGGTGCTGATTACAAATGTATAATCAAAATTTTTAGCCAAATTCCTCAGATTTTTAGTTATTCGATGTCAATAAATAAATATTAATATTTATTAGTTAAGGGCTTTGTGTATAAACTTGTGGGTAACCAAAAGTTAAAATATATGATCAAACTAAGGGAACATTCATTATTAACGTAAGGAAAATTATTTACAATATTTTATACTTTTATAAAATATTGGTTATTTTCATAAAATCTTTTATATGAGTTAATTTAAAGCAAATGGAAACAATATTTATGGTAACCTTAAAATAAGTTTTTATTAATTAATTAAATCACGTTTTTCTAGATTAAATAAAAAACTTCATGTATATATTTCTCAATTTAAAAAAATATGGATGCAATAAAACTAATGGATCATTATCGAATCACAAAACCCGGCATAAATAATTTATGTTGTTTTTTTGTACAGATATTGTGTCGTGGCCCGTAATATTAATGGATTATAATATTAGTTGATTGATTAATGGGAATTTATCGGTGTCATCATGAATTGCAGATATAATTATTTTATAATAAAAATTTTAGTTTTTAAATAGAACATAATATTATTATTATCCATCTTATCTTAAATTCTTATTTAATAAAAAGCATATATCAAACCTTTTCATACTAATATTCCTAAGAGATATCCTGGTGGCCTAGCCACCAGAATGTAAATTCCCTAAAATTATCCCAATATAAAATCTAACAGGCTATTCTTTTTCTTCCTAATAATTATTGAAACTTGAGATTAAATGCATGTGAAGGACAACACAAAAACATAACAAATAGAGATTTCTCCATTAATCAGAACATTATAATTAAAAAAATTATTTGCACCATAATATGTTCAATTTAATTGATTTTTTATCAGTAATTTGGATAATATTATGCAGTCAATGCTGCTTAATTTTTTTACCAATTTTGTAGGAAATCATAGAGAATAAAATGATAAAAAACACTTTGGCTTACTTAGGACCTAATGTAGCAAGTTCTAATTGTTACTAAAAAATTTGTATAATTAGAAGTTTGGTTAATCAAACAATTTTGTAGAAATTTCCTGAAAAGCAGTGAATCCGATTAAAAGCTCTAATGCTAATAAGAATATTTTTTCAATAATCTTCATAAAGTTTTATTCCTAGGTTAAACAAAATAATAGCCACACTACTAAATTTAACAAGTTTTTAGATTTTAATTGATATTATTGAAAAGTAACAAGGTTATGTTTAGTCTATATAAAAAATTAAATTTAAAAATTTGCCCTTGAGAGTCTAGAGATCTATTACATTTAGTTTTGTGAGATTTAATTTTTTTTTACCTATTTGGACTTATTAATATTTTTAAACACATAAAATCACAGAGGAAATAGATCACGTAAAATTATATGAAGTAATGAACTTAGCTGTTGCAAATTCATATACTTTATTTAGAGACTCAATATTAATGTGTATGGCGCCTTTGTATTTAGCTTTTGAGATTATTTTTTTATACATTTAATCTATCAGTAGAAGAAAAAAACATATATTTGATTTCAGTCATTATTTTCAATTTTTTTTCTTTCTAGTAGAGTTGCTATTAATTTAACAAAAATTATACTTATAGCTAATATAAAATCATTTTAACATCTTAACCCGTCGACTATGCCATCATTACTATAAATTAGCGAATGCGCTACTATTAGATTATGGACCCCAGCTTGTAAATGCTATATTAGATATGTAAGTTCATGTTTTTAATCCGCCATTCATAAAATCCATTAAAATGATGCCGCATCTTCCGGAATATTATAGCGTGCAGGCTTTACAACCTTGGCATTCAAGGCCAGAGTCCTTTACATGCTACAAAAGTACTCCCTTACTACATCCAGAACCGTGTATAGAAACTTTTTTAAAGGGGGCAAGAAGCTTTATTGGAGGAAAGGAACTACAAATTTAATTACAAAGTTAATATAATTGCAAGTTAATTTATAAGGTTGTATATTTTCCAAAAAATAGTAATTTGATTTTTATTCCTTTTATATGAATGATATTTAATTTCAACCGCGAAATACATCATAAAAATAATGAATAATTTTTAAAGTAGGGTAATTGTCCCCTTTTGACAACCCCTAAATACGCTCCTGCCTACTTGAAAGAGACGGCATACCCGCCAGGCATAGCATTGGCCAATATTAATCAAGGTTGGTCCTAATTAAGTGAAATGTGCGCCTTAAATTTAATATTTTTAATCATATTAATAGCACTACTAGCAAATGCAAGTAAAATTTTTTTTTACAGATCTTAATTTTAATATATTAAGGGCACATCTAAACAAATTTAATTAAACTATCAAAATAATAAAAATTTAAAGTTTTAAATTTTAGGATTAAAATTTTTTAACTATTGTTTACCTATTTTTACACTCGTAGTAATTGTTTTAAGCATTATTAGAAAAATAAATTTATTATCTCTATAAACATGGCTGATATTATTTCAACTAGACTTTATAAAACATCTCCTAATAAATAAACCAATATTTTTTTGTAAAAAAGTTTGAAAATTTAAAGAAAGCTGGAAGCGTCCAAACATTATTCATGTTAATAGATCAATAATTTAATTCAAATAAAAATTTATGCTATTTATATAGCACAACAGGAAAATCCAAATTTTATTTAATTTAAATTAAATTATTGCATTTTGAAGAAGGTGTTTAATTCATTAGTAATTTAATTAAATTTTACTCTAGTTTAAAAATTAATACAAAAAATTTATTGTTTATTGTTTGTTGCCCCATTCGTTATAAGATTGAACTTTAGAGAAAAAATATATTAATAGCATTTGAAGTCCGCAAAAATGAATTTTAAAGATGTTAAAAATAGTCTCAGGCACGATTCTATACCCCTTTTGGGGGGGCAGTGCCCCCCAAAAAGTTTTTGATTGCCCCCCCAAAAATAATTGAATTTGCCCCCCCTCCCCCCAAAATACATAGTAATTTTTTGTTTGCCCCCCCCCCCCCAAAAAAAAAAAATTTGAATTTGCCCCCCCCCCCCAAAATACATAGTAATTTTATTTCTTCCACATAATATAATTAAATTTGCTCCGTCAAAAATATCTAAAAAATTTTTAATTGTTTTTATTCATTAATACTTCTCATCCGCAAGAGAGATCAAACTAACAGAAATATATAGAAAAATTTGATTTTACAGAAAGCTTATTTGTGAAACCAATTCATAAATCTGATGCCTAAGAAATTTTCAACAATCTTTTGTTAGAATAAAATCTAAAACCAAAGAACCTGATCGCACAATGCTACGATGGGGCGAACGTAATGCCCGGGAAAAAAATGGTGTTCAAGTATTTCTAAGCAATTAGCTGGACACCATGTCCCGTATATTCACTGCTTTAACCACCGATTGCATCTTGTTGTAAAAGATTGTCTTATTTTAAGTGAAGGGAAAGATTTTTTTGATAATTTTTCTTCCCTTCATAAATTTTTTCAACATGATGCAATCGAGGTAGTTAGTGAATGCGGGACCATACCGGCTGTTGCCTTATTGGTGGTGTGGTCACTACCTGCCCATTGTTTTTTTTTAAAAATTGCACAAAAATATTTAATACTTTTTTAAAAATTAAAAATAAAGAACTTTTATATCTTCAGGTCACAGGGCCGAATCGGGGTTTTTTGACCATATTTAAAATCATCTATTTATTTTTTTGTATTTAATTGAAAGATTATTTTATTGATTAAAAATAATTATAGATCAATTTTAATGCAGAACGATTTATGTTTTCAAAACTTCTGATTTAATACACCATTGTTTGTTAGAAATTAAACAATTAAGACATAAAAGTACATTTGAAGATTTATTCAAAAATTGTTTTGATATTAATATTTTTTTAAATGACAATAATTTATCTATGGATAAAGGAAAAACTAAACCTAAAGATTTTTCTGTTTTTATTTATATTTTAAATATTAATGATGAAGTAAAAAGTATTTCTTTTAATATTATTAATTCATTTATATTTTGATAATAGATTTTTTACCGATAATAGTTATTTAAAATCTTTAGATTCCCTTTAAAAATTTGATTAACCTTTATTTTAGATATAAATAAATTAGAGCCTCTTTTAAAAATAAGTTATATTGATAAAAATTCATTATCTAAAGAAATTGACGTAGCCAAAAATCTTTTTAATAAGAAACTTAAAAATTACAAAGAATGTGTTACTATTAATTTTGTTAATTTTTATAAGATCACAATGATGCGTTTTCTAATCTATTTAACATTTTTCCTATAAGTTTGTTAATTGGCTCTTCAACGTCGAGTTGTGAGGCCACATTTTCTTCTTTTAGAAGGATAATAACGGCTGACAAGTAGTGATCTGCTTAAAGGTGATTTGGTTCTTTTAGAACACGAAAAACCATTAACTAGGGGCGTTTAATTTTTATGAATATTGTAATTTAATTAAAATCCTCTAAGAAAAAATAGTTTGATCAATACAATACACTGCTCATATGCTAATTATTGCTTATTATTTTAACATGGTTGCAAACTTTTTTTATGCGCGTTTAACGTTTATGTCCATGTTTTATTTAATTTTTTACTCTAATATTAATAACTAGTTATATATAACCAGTGTTTTTTCATATATATTCTTCCAAATTAGCATACTTATACATTTTGTTTTCATGATAATCAATCTTATTTCACGTTTCATTTTCAATCCAAAGTTTTATATAATTCATTTATCATTCATATATATCATATTTTTAATTTTCATGCGCAATGATGCCAAATGATAAAATTATACTTACAATTAATTCAAATCTCATATTTTTAAGCAATTGATTTTAGTGAAAACAATTAATTTTAATTCACATATTCAATTTATAAACTCATTTTTTTAATTAAGAATATAATAAATTACTATTAATTTGTTAAAAAATTTTTAACATGGATTCTATTGTTGTACATGTATAATTTTTCCCTAAAATGGAAACGCTAGAATCGGGCCTGAATAGTCTACATATAGCCTTGTCTCTATTATTTTTGCCTTCCTTCGAAAAAACGAAAAAATAGCCTTATTTTTCAAATTGATTATGCAATATGAAAAATCTTTGAGATTGCCATTTTTACAAATAAATATGTTTGAATTAATTCATTTAAAGGGTTTGCTACATTTAGGAATAAAAAGTTAAAAGGCATCTAATTGTATGACAGTTTTATTTTATTTCTTATATGTCAAAGCAAAACCCTTGAGCGCCTAATTACTATAATTTAGATGATGAGGATTAACGTAAAAGTATCGATTATAATTTGTCAACTACATTTTCTTAATTGAGGTTAACAAAAATATTTTTTTAGTTATCTACCAGACATGTCTTAGACCGTACACCTTTTATAATCAAACCTAGTTCGTCAGCTGTGAATATTTTTTTTTCATTGTTAGCTTTTGGCCATTGAAGCAGTGAGCTCTTTCAATTTAAGTCTCCATTTGTTTTATCTCTATCATTTCTATTTAGGTTGTGACATCTCATGCTAGCGTCTACTCTTTGAGACCAGGTGAGTTTAGGTCTGCCCCTTTTATTCTTGCCTACTTCAATTGCATTTACCATATTGCTTAGATACCCGTCTTTTTGCCTCATAACGTGTCCAAACCATCGGAGTCTGTTGATTTCGACTTTATTTTGTATGGGTGTTATGTGTAAACTTCCAAGTATACGATCGTTGCGGATCTTGTCTTTGCGAGTCACCCCGAGAAACATCCGTAGCATGCGCATTTCCATCGTTTGTAGTATTCTTTCATAGCTTTTCAACGCTGTTGTTTCTAAGCCGTATGTTATTGCCGGTTGTACTATGCTTGAGTAAGCCTTGCCCTTAACTTTTATTGGTAAATTTTTGTCTAACAGGACACCTGTCTACGATCTCCATTTTAGCCACCCAACTTGGGTTTGTTCCTAACTTCTTGCTCGACGTTTTCATCGGATTGTAGATAAGCACCTAGGTAGGTTGCTGTTGGCTTTGATTTGAGAGACCAGTCATCGTTAATTACCAGTTGTTCACCTTCTGAGCCTCCAAAAACTATTAATTCAGTTTTGTCTTTGTTAATTTTTAGGCCTTTTCAATCGCTTATCCAATTTTTCAAACTTTCACACATCTCCTGCGGGTTTTCAGCCATTAGTAGAATGTCGTCAGCGTACAGTATGTGCCACGGTGGATTTGTGGCAACGCTCTTTGAGATCACGTCCATCACCGCGATGAATAGTAGGGGACTTAGGGCCGAACCTTGGTGCACACCTTCATTAATTGTAAATCCTTTCGATGTTCCTGACGAACTCCTTACATACGTGACATACATACTCTGAAACAACTTGATATACATCTCAGGAACATTTTCTCCTCAAAGCCCACCATAATGATCTTGAAATTTTGTCGAAAGCTTTTTCCAAATCTACCAATGTGCAGTAGAAATTATATATAATATGAAAAAAAAAACTAATAGATAATTATTAATTTTTTTGTCTTTAAAAATAAATTAAACATAATTTTAACGATATAAATATTGTTTCTTAATTTGAACGTATGTGTTTTTACCCTTATATAATATAAAAGCCAAAAATCTATTACGAGAAAATTTTGGTCATCACCTTTATTTGGCACTGAATGTTTTCATATTCGTAATACAAAAACCCAAAACAATAGTTGCCCTAAATGATGCATAGGTCGTCCAAATTTTGTTGTCCAGTGTAATGCATAAAACTTAAAATTAAACGCCTTGCCTAAAAATATCGATTATTGCTGATTAAGAAATAATTGCTCTAGATAGAATTTTTTTTCTTTTACTTAATTTTATAAGTAAACTATGGATGCTTAAGTTTAATTATGTATACCCCAAAAACAAAAAATTTACATTTAATAAATGAAAATTATTTAAATCCCAACCCGTTTAATTTATCATATCATAAAGAAAATATAAATTAACAAAATGTAAGTAGAATATTTAAAACGCTTATTGCCTATCTGATTTTAAATTACATTTAATTTTGAAGGCTACATTAAAAGCTAAATTAATTTTAAATAAAATTATACAAAATATATCTTTTTATCACCTATTTAATGTGAAAATAGGCGCAAAGAGTTAAAAAAGAAATTTTTTTCTTAATTATTAACCCCACTTTGTAAAAAAATAATGATTGTGGTGCTATAGTTTTCTTATATTACAAACGAATTTGTTCTTAAAATATATATTTTAAGTATAAGCCTTTGGAAATTTTTTTTTGATTTTTTAAGTTTAAAATGAAGACATTTGAGTTTTAACTAAAAAGCTTGCAAACAGAATCAGAAAAAATGAGTTATTTCAGATTAGCGAATATATTAAGGGGTAAAAATTGTCCATTTGCAGTATCAATATCTTTTGTTATCTTTGTTCACGTACAAAGAACGATTCACCGCCAGTCTCTTGAAACACGTCTTTGATTTCCGATAATGAACTGCTTAAAAGCATATCTGCGGAAAATTATGATAAATCTCAAAAATGAGATCAATTATAAATAATATTTTTTAATTTTATTTTAACCTTTCACTATTATAGAACATATATATAGTAGAAGTAATTAGAATTCATTACTCGTTAAAAAAAAATAATTAAATTATAACGCCATTTTTATAAGTATCATTTGGGAATTTTATTACCACAAAAGAAGAAAACTAGTAACAAAAAAACTTTTTTAATATTTAAAAATATTTATATGATATATTAAATCTAATATATTAAAAAATCATCAATTCTAATTTTGCCAAAAATTTTGTTGTAACCATATCAGTCTTTAAAGCAATGTATCTGTCATAGGATATGTCTTAATGAATTAAATTGTTATAAAAAATCAAAAATTTGTTTTATTTCAAGAGTGAAAAATTAACTTAAATGTTTTTTTTATTGTTTTTTAAGCTTGAACTTTAAGCTTATTATTTTTTTCATATTTGTTTTATATCAGTGATATTTAACGTATCAATTTAATTATTTTATCAGCCGGTACTTTGATTTTTTATGAATTAGCATTATTTAAATCAAAATAACATATATATGCGACGAAATTTAAGGGTATCAATCCAAAATTGTAGTCAGTATATTTAAAAAAAGATGAATTGAAAAATTTTACAATTACAAAAATTTGACACAATAAATAAATTCATTAGGTTAGCCAAATACGCCAATTTATGTTTCAAGGCTTTTTTAATAAATGTATAATATTGGCAATAAACAATGTTTTACAATATGGGATTTATTAAACTGCAACGTGCCGTTTCAAATTAAGGAATTCTTTTTCGTACCTAAAATGATAGGTGATTACATATATATATATATATAGGAATGGTAAATTTTTCTTGTATAGAAAAATTAATGTAAATTATTATATTATACTATATAGAGTTGATTCGAACGATAACTACTGTTTAACAAGCCATTGCCTAAGACACCCTTTCAGTATGCTGATATGGTATCAATTTTTACATCCTTCTTTAATTTTAGATATTTTTCGAATAAAAATTTGCTACAAATTAGTACATGATTTTAGGGGTGGCTCATACTTTTCAAGTGGTTTATTATTAAGTTAAATCAATTTGGTATACAATATGAATATATTATAAATTCAATCTGTCTTAGCATGTTGTCAAATTTTAATACATTTCTATTAAGCCATTAGAAAAGCCTCTACCAGGCCAAGATGTTTAAGAGATTAATGCTTTATTTTTATTTTTTTTTAAATCTTAAAATTAAAGTATACACTTTTGATGAAAAAATGGAAAAAAGGAAGAAAAAAGAATTTTTTCGAGCAAAAAAGCGAAGACATGTAATAATATTCAACCAAATCAAGGGCGTAGCAAGTTGTAAAGCTTGAGGGGGGGGGGGGGGGGGGGGGGGGGTTTAAAATAAATTTTTTATAATAATGTTTGTTTAAACAAACATATATGGTATTAACAAAATTATCTTATTAATATATTATATGCAATAAATTTTTATATTAATGATACAATTATGTAATGTATATAATAAAAATGTTTATATTCAAGTACACATCAATATTATATTGGAATATGCTTTTATATTAATGCTACAATTTGGATGTAATGAAAATGGTTTAAGATTTATTAATATGTTTATTAGAGCGCAACAATTATTCAATTTGGAAATTATCTTAATATTTGTATTTAACAAGTATTTTAATTTGAGGGGAAGGGAGATTTTAAAATTAAATATTTAAAAATATTTTAAATGTAATTTAATTTTATATTTAATTGGTATTTTAGTTTGGGGGGGGGGGGGGGGATATGCACTAAAAATTTTCAATTTGGGTGGGGATATGGCATGCTTGGGGGGGGGGGGGGTTCATCCACAAAACCCCCCTTCTCCTACGCCAACGAACCAAAACCAAACTCCTACCCAGTTTTTTTTTAATTCATTATATATTTTTTACCCTTTGGAATAGTTAAGTTGCCAGCTTTATAAATGGAGATAAATACCGCTATAGGGTAAGTTTATATTGTATTTTAAAATATATATTCACGGTTAAAAAATATCAATTTAAGTTATATATAACTTATGTTTAGCTTAAAATTACTTACTATTAATTTGTTTTTACCGAAAATAGGAACCTAATAGATGTTATTAATATAAATAAAATTTCTAAATTTACAAATATCGGTTTTCAAGAAATAAAAATTTGATTTTAATAAACTTTACCCCACAAAAAAAAGAAAAAGCTAAATAAATTAAAAAATTTACTGAATTTTAGGAATGGAATACGGATGTCATCAGTAAGAACTTTTTCATTGTCACTATAAATATATAAAATCTTTTATTATATTAAAATTTCGACATAATTAAAAATATACAAATTAAGTTTTATGTTAGTTATAAACAAATTTACTGAATCAAATACATTGTTACGCATATTAATTTTGGTGAATGCCCAAAAACCTAACTAACTTTTTGAATAGACGTTTTTATTGAGATATATATGCAGCCATATAATGATTTTATAATAAATCAATTAATACAATATACTGTTACATGTCAATATGGAAAGTTGTTCAGATAACATATATTTTTTTATATTAAGTATTTTATAAAGAAATATCAAATTTATAAATGCTTGAAATAAATTTTGACCTTTAATCCATGCTTACAAAACGTGATATTGTGAGAACATTTTTTAACTGACGAAACTTTGTAAAAATGTTTGAATACATCTAATACTATGTGTTTGTTGCAACCTTTTTAATAAATATTTGAAAACATTAATATATTTTTATGTTTCTGTGTTTTAATAATAACCAAAAAAAGCATCAAAAAAATTCATTCAGACCCATAATTTCCTTAAATTTTATTAAAACGTGTTTATAATTTACCTAGGAGGTTTAATATCATTAGAACTATAACCAAAAAGTACCTCTTGTAATTTTTCTGCCCAGTTACAGGCTATTTTAATATTTCGTATAACTACTATAATTAGGTCATTTTTAACCACAAGCATTTTTATAATTTAATAAAACTGCCAAATAAAAGAATTACAAAAAACCTGCATTCTTTCCATTTTTTTCTATCATACAAATTTTTGCACAACTAAATTATATGATGATAAAACATGTCAAAATTAAAAACTATTACATTTTTATAAGGGTGTAGTATTTGATAATATTAGTTTTGTATTACTTATCTCGTTTGGTTGTTCAAATCTCATCAAACTTTGTTAATTTAATTATTAATAGATATGGTAAATAATCCTAAAAACTTAAAACAATTGTCCATAAAACTAACTAAATTCTGTGTAATAGCTTAAACTAGATTATTTTTGTCAAATTTTTACAAAAAATATCTTAATAATTAAGGTACAAAATAATTTTTTTACCATATAAATTAAATTTGAGTTAAACAAATTTACCCATATTATATCTTGTAACATTTAAATTATTAAGTGATTTGCTAGCCTAAATTGCAAATTATCCAGACGTTATAAGTAATTAAGCGTATTTACCCTTTAAAATTATTTTTTCTCATTGAAATATAGTAAAACACAAATTTTTAGCGAAAATATTTTGAATACGAACCATTTTATGCATTAAGAAATTAACAATTAATACGATAAGTACTTTAGGAAAAGAGGTTTATCCTAATCACTCCGGCAGATTTTTTCACACTTATAAGATTGTTAATTTAATAATTTTTTTCCTTTTGCCCCCCCCCCCTCCCCCTAACTTTTATCAATGGTGGTCAGTCTATTTACTAGATTGCGTTCATAATTTCTTACCTTATCAATTAATCCTAACTTCTATCATTCCATCAATAATAAAAAAAAATTCTACTCTTATAATCCAACAGAAAAAGAATTACAATCTGTGTCTTTGTATTATTTTCCACTATATTTATGAGACCCCCAAGTTGAAGGCATGTGCATTCAGATATTAACCTAAAAAAACGCTAACTTGGTAAGCTTAGTGACATTTGGGATAAATTGAAAGTATGTATAATATACAAATTTCTGTCAATATAATCATACATAATGAATATTTACTGCTTGAAATTATATATAGCATCCCAGTACCAAACATATTTTTTAATTCTAAGTTACATAGTATATTATTCGATATTGTTGATTTCTCAAAATAATTAAATCTCCGAAAAATTTAGATCAAAAAACCTTACACCGACAATTTTAGGGCATATGGTATGTATAATATTTAAAAATAAACAACCTTTCGGGTTGAGATTTTTTTTTATTAGGGTTAAATGAAAAATTTTTGAGTAACGTGGAGCCTGGTTAGTAGCTGGATCGGTGATTGTTTAACAAATCCCACAGCCGAATTCCACTTTTTCTGAGAAAACCTGGGCCTGAAAATCAGATAACCGGTGAGCACTCGTGTTTTTATTAGGCAACCTGTTGAAGAATGTAAAGAGGGAAAGGCCTATTGGGTACTATTTCAAATTAGTAAAAGTCTATAGCTAACATTTAAATGACAATAAAAACAAACGGTTTGGACAAAAAAGTTTAATTCAAACTTAAAACGAAACATACAATTTTGGGCATCAATTGTGTTAGCTAGTTTTAAAATAGGTTAAACTCTCCTAATTTTTAGAATTTTAATAAGTAACGAACAACAAAAATTTGAATGACCATAAGCATCTTTTGTGGCGACCATTATTTTTGTTCAAAGGTGCATACGATTAAATATACATTTTAAAATGCCTCTTCTTAAAAAAAAAAAATAGAGATTTTTTCAATTCACATAGCTTAGCTGCTTGCCACTTTTTTAAAAAATGTTAATTGAATGAGCATTAAAACTAGTAAATAGTATATTTGCTGTAGGCTCACTAGATGGTATTTATATGTTGTTTATATGTGACTAAAGCATGGGTATGAATAATATTAGTTCAATAATTTTTTTTGGAATTAAAAAGAAATAAAAACTTTGTGGTAAATTTTTATATCTAATCAAAATTTTATATGTAACTAGTCCGTTTTTAACGCCAAAAGCTATGATTATATATTTCTGCTATGAGGGCTTTGCAAGGGGATGCTATATCAATTTTATTTAATAATATAAATAATATTTTTAATAAAATTAAGGGTTAGTGACATTCAGGGTATCTATATAGGGGAGAGCAGGGCGAGGTGGCGAATGGGGCGAAGTGATTTTTTTAAATATTTTGGGCACTGTAAAATTAAATTGGTTGAAATTGAGTTCTAAATTATATTTTGATAAGCATAACCTGAATATGAGAAAAAAAATTCTAAAAAACCTCTTATTAAATTTTTTGGGCACTTTTTATCGAAAAAAATTTTAATTGTTTTTACATTACGCTTGGTTAAAATATTAATGAAATAAAATAACTAAAATTGGTTTTTTCTATTGAAACAAAGTGTTATTTAACTACTCTATATGTTAAGCCTCCTAAAAACGCCAAATTATTTGTAATGTATTAATTTTATATATCAAAGAGGGTGTGGGGCGATGTGGTTGGGGGTGAGGTGGTTTTTTTTAATTTTTATCAGCTGTTTATTTTTATGAAAAATTACAAGCGAAAAACGTGATTACCAAACGAAAATGCTATACAATTAGCTTTAAAGGATTTAAAAACCCGCAATATTGCAAATATGCCCTAAAAAATCTATTTTAAGAAGAAAATTTAGGCTGTTGCTAGTAAGTACTATGAATATATTTTTTTTTTCCTGAAAAAAGGGTTTAGTTAAATATAGATGAAACTGTTAGATTGGTTTACCCTGTTTTTCAAAAGTAACAAGGAAGTTTTTTTAAGGTCCTAAGGCCAAAGGTCTTGCCTGAGCTAGCAAATTTTTTTGACAATTTTATTAAAATCACAGAAAACAAATTAATCCTGAAAATGCCTGGAATGCTGATGAGACTGGACTGACCACAGTTTAATGTCCAAGAAAAATTAGCCCTTAGACATAGAATTTTCAGCATGTAATTAAGATATTTTTATGAGGATGACCTCGTTCTATGTGCTTAACCTCTGATTTACTTAAATAATGATTATTGTTTACAAACTGGGCTAATAAAAGGTCGTGCATGAATGAATAATGTTATTTGGAGATTTTTATCAAAACATTAACTTCGAGGTTCAGAATATTGACCCGGTAACCGTCATTATCTTGGGATAGAATTTTAATATCGATTTTTAGAGCATCAAAAAGTTTAAAAAGAGTTATAATAGACCCTTTTTTTATATCCCTAAATCTTGTTGAATGGCACATTACCTTACATGTGTCATTGCATAATAGATATTTGGTATTAAGCAACATTTTGGTCTTTTAGAAACCGAACTCAAATCATTCATGAATTAAATTACACGGCGAAATTTCTAGGTTGATTACTGAAAATGCGGGCAAAGAATTATTAGGCTCAAAATTACATTTGTGTAAAAATTTTAAACTTTGAATCTGAGGCAAAAAAAATTAATTCCTTTTAATAAACATTTTTTTTTAAATTTACTTAAAAAATTAGTAGGTTATAAAAAAGTCTATTTAAATACAAGGTGTAACGTATCTTGAAAAAAAAACTTAATAAAATTTTATATATTTGATCTCATAAGGTTGGATTTATTAATAAGAAATATATGGGGCAAGAGTAAAAAAAATTTAAATTGTTCTTTAATCAACTATGAAATTTATTTGTTATACACAATTAAATTAAACTTGCATTAGTGATACAACTTTTTTTACAAATGAGGACAGTTGGTATGATCTAAAAAATGCTAACTTATTATAAGCCGTCTTTGGTAGTGTAAGTCCTTGCTAAATAAACTTTTATTGATGGACCCTTACTTTGAAGCAGTCATAGCTCCGTAAGGACATTGGTGCTCTTTTATCTTGAACGTAAGCGGAGCAAATGTACCCAGTCGGGATAAATATAGTAAATAAGAACAGTTGATTTTATTTTCTATATGTCTTAGGTAATAGGTGAAAATAATTGATGACAACATATGTGTATGTCCAATGTTCCACGAGATTAGGACACAATACTCATTTATCTAGAGCCTTTTTTTAATCTCTAGATAAAATTATTTTCACCTATGATCCAAGACATTTAAAAAATAAAATTAACTGTTCTTATTTAAACTATATTTATCCAGAATTTAATATTTATCCGCTTATTTTCAAGATAAAAGAGCCAAAGTCCTTACGACGGCGTCAAAGAATGAAGCTCATCAGTAGGTGTTTATTTAACAAGTACAAATAACCCTGCTTACAGTTAATGTATAAAAAAATCGGACATAAGTATGGACTATTTACATTATTTTATAATTAATTATACTTGCTCAATTACACACTAATCCATCAAATTAGGAGGTTACAATTTCTAAGTTGATCTCAATCCCCGTATATTGTAAACACGCTTTAAGATCAAGTGAGAAAATTTTTTTACAACATCACCATAGAAGACTTAATTTTTACATTAATGGGATGATATAAATATTTTAGGGCTGGGCAGATTTAAAAACATAGTGAATTCACTTAATCTGTTCTTTTCTATACTAGGCCAATAGCTTAGCAACGAATGAGCCCGCGAGCTATATTCTCACACGTGCCTTTTCTTGTAAAAAAGGTGGTGCAATAAGAGGCATTGGTGAATAATTCTTTCCCATTTTTGCTCTAACACTTAAAATTTTCCGAAAAATATAAAGATTTATTTTAAAGGGCATCTCCGGCGTTATGCCAGAATGAGACAAACCTTTAGGTTATTGAAAAAGCGTAATCATATATGATGTAATATAAACGTTAAAGACTTTTAATGCATGAGCTTCGTGCCAATGATCAAATTATCGATACAATAAATATATCAAATAATTTAACAAAATATCATTCTAACGTGTTATTTCTTTGGCCTTAAATTAAATATTATTGTTGTTGATGCTTCACATCGAATATACACCTATATTCTAAAATATTAAAATTAATGATGTGTTCATATTTTTCGAACCCGTCTCGTATCAATATGTAGATGTATAATAAAATTTATGAAAACACGCTATATCTGTTAAAAGGAAGTATCAAACAAGACCTAAGAGTAGGTCTGCCTCTCAAAAATTTGTTAAAATTTTGATTTTTACATTATATACATTATATATTTGTAAACACGCTATAATTTAGCATATACATTATGTAATTCAAAAAAATGTATAGATGTAGTATTGTAGAAACAATGTTTACCTATCTAAAAAGAGCAAAAATTTCCTATAGGTATCAATACTACGCTAGAGAAGAACATCTTCGATTAATTTTCTCACTAAACAAAATATAGTATTAGGTCAGGAGTCTAAATTTGAGGACTGCCTTGGTTTGGATATTTTTCACATTTATATGAACGTTCAACAATTTTCACCCCGTGAAATACTTGTTATTTCAGAAAATGTTTTTTATGTAAATAAACTACAGCTTTTTTAGACATTTACCATTTTTGGCAAAAAAATTACAAATTCTAAAATTTTTTTGAAAATAAAAACCCGTTCGGCACAAGGCGGCGCTACGTGAGTTTTTCAAAAATTTAAAATAAGCGCAAATTTTTACAAAATTTAATTTAAGCACATTAAATTCCATTTTTAAAAATATATGACCAAAAATAT
>JAUIRJ010000007.1:160658-266402 GCA_030555515.1 Acutogordius australiensis | reverse complement strand
ATTAATATTATTTGAATGAGAGAGTATATGATGATGCTGCCCCAAAGCTTTTATCTAGGTGAGAAACTCAAAAAAAATGAGGAACTCATCAACCAAAATAAATTTACACCTTAGCTATTAATCTCACTTGTATTAAATCATTATTTGATGTATTTACATTTGTGAGTTACGCCAATGTTTTTTAATCTATTTTAGTCAAATGAAATCTTATTTTTTTTTCAATATCACTATCAAAATTCCCTAATAAAAAAAACTAGTAAATTTTAGTAATCACATCACTATACTTTATTTATAAAGAGGGTAGGAATCGCATATTTTAGTTAAATTTAAATTTATTCATTCAGAATCATCCTGTGATAATTAATGTAATTTTTAGAGAAATTATGGGGTGGATATGTTGTAAAATAGACCTTTTACATCCTAATAATATTAGCTTACAGAAAGAATGTTGTTGTTTATTGCCATGAAAAAGGGCGAGATATAATCCATATGTTCTTTATAGAGAACAATAACTACACAGCGTAAACGCGGTATCATTAGAGCCGTTACAAAAAGAAAAAAAAATATGTATAAATGAATCATGAAAAGCAATATGTAACATAAATTTTTTTTTTATTTATAAAATGTAGAAAAGTAAAAGGATGTCATTAAATTCAATCCTGACTCCTAATTATTGTTTCGATCCAGCCTCTATAAATATAGAAATTAAATATATTTATATATAGACTATAATGCCTTGCGCTTAAAATAATTCCCTTGATAGAAATTGATTAAAATTGTTGTGGATTTGCTAAACTATTTTAATAAATTTATTTTAGATTATATGACATTTGTTAGAACCATACGATTAGGGCGTCCTTGTATGGAATAAGCCAGGGGCGTATTAAGGGTGGGTCAAAGGGGACAATTGGCCCCCTTTATATTTTTTTTAAACTTTAATGATGTAACCAGCGCTTGAATTTATATATCAAAAATGTTAAACACGAATTGAAATCAATAAAATTGATATTTTTTAGAAAATACACGGTCTTGTAAAACGTTTTCGCAAATGAAATATTTTAAATTTGTAATTCCTTTCCTCCAAAAAAATTTCTTGCCCCCCTATAAAAAGGCATACGCCTTTGGAAGAAGATTATCTAATGAGTTTTTTCAATAAATACGGTTTAATTAGCTAAAAGACCCCTTTCCAGAATTTTTATAAAAAGACAGCATTTCCACTCCTCTTAACCAAAAATAAAAGTTAAAGTTTACCTTTTTTTCACTGGCGCGCTTGTGGCTAAACCATGTATAAATCTGTTTATCATAAAATAAAAATATAAAAATTTTATGTGATTGAATTTTTTTTTATAAATATCTAGGTTCGGGATCATTTGAAATATTTAGCCTTAAAACATTCTGCTTAAGTTTAAAACCCGTCAAAGACTGACAAATTATCAATGTGTTTTTTAGTTGTGGATTTTAATGTTCGCTCTAATTTTCTTTTTTATAAAAAGGCATTTTAAAAATGTTTATCAAATGGTAAATTTCAAACTCTTTATTATATGTATGCTTAATATATTTTGGTTTGTATCACAGGTCAACAATTTTTTGAGAGATATCAATTAGCTACAGATTAAACTTGCCATCTTTAAATGCGTTTACCGTTTTTCCTAATTAAATTTACTCAGTCAGTTATAAACATTGAAAAAATAATGGAAAAAAAAGTAAAAAAACCAAAAAAGATTCCTAAACAAAAATAAGTAAAAATTTTAATTTTGCATATTCACAATAATTAAACTGTTAAATTTAAACTTCAAATAGTTTCATTTAAAACGGAAATATATCGTGTCGTGTATAAGTTTGGCGCGAAATATTTTGTATTATCTAAATGCTGATTTTAGAGGTTGATATATCAATAAAATTTATTTCTCATTATTTGTGATTACAAATAATTACAAGAAAATTTTATGTGCAAAAAAGATTTTAAATTTTTTCTTTTTAGGGTCTATTTAGATTTGTGAATTTGGGAGGCCATTTTTCGTGACGGATTAGCCAAAGAAGGAAGAATTAAAACGAAAAATTTATATGATATTAGGTCATGATTGGGCTGCATTATTTTATGTTTTCATAAAATTCACGTTTCTGACATTGATATTTGTTAACTTTTGTAATTGCATATTATTGTGATCATATAATTGCTTAACATTGTGGCGCTATTAGCATTTATTTGCCTACAATTTTACTATATTCTCCTGCTAACTAATGCTTATTTCAATTTCTAGATATTTAATATCAAAATTATATATGATAAACTCTCCTTCCTTATTTTTTTCTCCGCCCTACATTAATTTACCATGAATACTTTGTGATAAATAATCATGATAACTTATGTGCACAGGAAAGTTACCCGCTTATTTTTATTTGATATATATATGATGTTAGCACTGAGGTCTTTCATTCATTAAGGAAATATCATTTCTGGCGCCAAGTAGCAATTTAGTAAGGACTGACGCCCATATAATCATACTATGTGCGGTGGCTAACGAAAAAAATATATGAGCAATCGTATCGGATTAACGTTAAGTAGGTGATTAGTGTAAATCTTTTTACCAAAAATTTTAGGTATTCTTAAACGGCCCTAAAAATTAGCATTTTTGGCATTGAACGATATTTTTTTTTTAAATTTTACAATTTAAAAATTAGTATTTCTCACTGCTACATCCAGAAGTTTTGTATTTTATTTTTTCTTGGTACACTGGCAATCCATCTTAATATTCCCGTTTGCATAGTTTTCTCGTTTTTTTTACTGATTGGTCATCAAAATTAATTGATACGCCTAGTATATCCTAACTTTTAATTTCCATTGGTATTCGTGGATTTAATATCCGTTCAAGAGTTCGCCATTTTGGCAGTCCCTGCGGGCGGGGCCTCAAAATTACGGCTCGTTGAAAACACTATTATAAAGTTACTTGAGGTTTAAGCTTGGTTCAAGTAACGGTAGACTAAAATAGCTAAGTGGCCAACCCTACCCTATACGCAGGAGGTTGGGAGTTTAAATCCGTGTACAGGCGTCGAATCACATGTCCAAGTACTTTAAAGTTGTTAAGGTCTTGATAAGACAGGAGGCCCTATGTTTATTTAGTGAAAGCCCGGATTAAAAACTTTAGGTCCCGAGTGTGCAAATTTTTTTTAACTGTCAGCAATATCAATTGCTTTGGGTTAAGCCAGAGCTCGACGGGTAATCTCTGTATAGGAAAGTTATGTGATACATATCCAACCTAATCGTTTTACAATTTGTAACGCCTTATAATGATGCATAATAGTCTTATGTAGATAACCAAGAACTTTTTACTTTGTCATAACGTACGATATTAATACCTTTTTGTTAATGTGTATGGGGCATTTCTATCAAATGTTTTAAATTACCTAATTTAAAACCAAACTAAGTCTTTACAATGTAATTAAAATTTTATGTTGTGTGCATGCTAAAAATTGAGAAAAGGTTCGAGCATGTATGGTTAAGTAGGTTATAGTTAGGTAATAAAATACCTGATTTGTCGATAAATTTAAATCGTTAGCCAGCTTAATTTTTTCATTTTTTGAAATGTATTTATTTCGTCCGTAAGCTTGATTAAGTTCATGAAGTTGTTCTTGAGTGAAAGTGGTAGCTGCTACAAGTAGAACAAATATAGGTAGAGTTAGCTGGCTTTGCTGAAATACATAATGATACGTGAGCAGGCAAGTATAGTAATAATGTTTGTAACATATTTCATATATAATATTGGTGCTCCTTGACTGTTTTATACATGCAAAAAGTCTAAAAATGTATTTTTATATGCTTTTAATGTTTATAGCTTATTTTTTCATATTTATTACTAAATATATAGAGTAAAACTTTGCCAAATGTATTTAATTTATTTATTTTAAAATGAATAATTCACAATTCTTTAATACTAATTATGGTTTGAAAAATATTAATTAAATATAAAATCTATCAAATCATAACATTTAAACAATAAGTTTTTAAAAACAAAAATCAACCTGTTGGCGGTTCTATATATTGTGAAAATATAACGTTTAACGGATTTATTTTTAAAGAAGGCCATTAATTCTGATCATCTAAAAAAAAAACTTTTTATTTTATTATGAAAAAGGTATTTTAGCCCAAGATGGATATTGTGAAATTCAAACGAACGCGTGCACTGTATAACTTTGCAACTATTATCTATAAAATATATTGTTTGAAACGAATAAGAGATATTATAGGAAATATGCTGTACAAAATAAATAATTTAAATTGACTCTATGAAAACCGATTTGTTCGAAATTAACAATATTTTCGATACGTTGAAACAATATACAGTCTTCGTCTATATTGGAGCATACTTGATAATCTACTATTATTTTAATTAAAACAAATAAATAAATATTTGTACCTTATTATAGGTATTTAATTTAAATTTTTTTGCTAACAGATTAATTCATATGTTTAAGTTGTTAAGTGTATTGAACATTTTCCTTTATTTCTCAAATTGTTCTATAACCCCAGGAACACAAATGTTGCTTTACATGGACGCGTTTAGACCTATAATTTTTCTTAAAAGTTTTTAAAAATTTTAAAATTTTTACCTTTTGACATTGCCAATTTTTATTATTGGCATTTATATAGTTTTTCTAAAAAAAAGTTTTTAAAAAATTTTAGAAAAAAAAATAAATTTTTAAAAAATTCAAAATTTTTGTAATTTTATTTATAAAAATAAGCGAGTTTAAACGCGCCATATTAACTATTTAAAATAAAATATAGCTAGACTCATTTTATTGTTTTTTAAATTTTACTTTTCGACATTGAACGCATTCTAACAAAAAGTGGCCAATCTCTGTTATTAGCTTTTAATAATTTTTTTTCTAAGTATGATGTTTTCAAAAAAAATATTAAAAAAAATAAAATGAGTCTGAACGCGAAAAAACAGAAACGTGTATAGTTGGTATTTGGTGTAATCGGAGAAAGCTTATGAGGCATAATAACAAAATAAATATATTTTTGATTTGCCAAAGCTACATTTATATTCTGTACTATTATGTAAATGTTATTGAGGCTTTGTAAGTAATAACTAAAAAAATCTGTAATTATTGAAATTTAACAAAAACGGGAATAAAAAACTTTGGGCATAATATAACGTTGGTTTAAATAAGCAACCTATAGGAAAAATATCAGACTAAACACTCTGGACCGTCCACCTGCTTCGGACAAAATGACACGTTTATGCTTGATAATTAAGAAAATTTGAAAAATAAAGATTTAGGTTTAAAATATATAGAATAAATTTATGAAGGTATTCTTCTTGAGCGCATGCAATATTTGGTGCGTTCGAGGCAGCGTTAGCCTAGTTAAAAGTAAAAATAGAAACTCCATCACCCATTTTTTTAAGCATAGGTCCAAAAACTCAGATCATAACCGTGTGTAAAACCTCATATAACTCTAATTCCTTACGGGAATGGGAAAAAAAGTTTGGAAAGAAATTTTTATTAAGAATTCTTCTCTAGTATAACCAAAATTTTCCAAAATATAGTTGGTTTAAGCATTTTTGCTTACGCTTCATTTTCTTTGTATCTGAAATGTACTTTTCAAAAAAAATATTTATAGCATATTACCTAATAAACCAAAAAATGTGCAAGCGCTACGCTGGAGTCAACCATAGATACTTGAATATATAAACTGTGAAAACTTAGTTTCGCTCACGAGCATTATGTTTATTGAGTTTAATTATTTAAATATCATTACTATTTTGATCCTTGGCTCGTCGGTCTATAAACCATTTCTGTATCTATTAAACACAATGAGGCTATAATAGGTGTGTTTAATTAAAGTTTTACAGAAACTGTGAAATATTTATCAAACATATGCAATTAGTGAAAAAAATAGATATTAGAATTCTGTACAAACATAACGTTTATTTGTTAGTAGTTCTGTATTTAATGGAACCTGATTGTTCTATTTTTCACTCAATATCTCGCATGGCATGAACTAAATATACTTAAATTGAAAAAAATTTTTTTTAAACGGTGATAAATCTTGGAAACCAAAATCACAAAGGTTTTTTAATCACATTTTAATTTATATTTTTTTATAATTTGCTGGCCAAAGAATTATAACACAGGTCAACAAATATTAATGCCAGAAACGTGAATTTTATGAAAACATAAAAGAATGTCCCCATAATGGCCTAATCTCATATACATATTTTATTTTCTTTATTTTTTTTCCGTCTTTGGCTCTTAGATCCGTCAAAACAAAAAATGACCTTATTTGACTATTGACAGATTTAACTAAATATACCCTGAAAAGAAAAAAATTAGAAATTTTTTCTGCATATAAGAATCTCTTGAAACTTATAATATTAATCACAAATAAAAAAAAAATTTTAAAGATATATCAATCTCTTACACTGGCTTTTAGATAATACAAAATATTCCGCTTCCAAACTTAAATACGACACGATATATTACCGTTTTTTATTGAATATTATTTGAAGTTAGAATATAACAGTTTAACTATTGTGAATATGCAAAAAATAAAATTTTAACTATTTTTTTATGGTTTTGAATCTTTTTTAGTCATTTGACCTTTTTTCTAAAACTTTCAATGTTTATATTTGACTACTTAAGTTTGATTTGAAAAAACGGGAAGCGGATTTGATATTCCCAAAGATGGCAGGTTTGATCTCTGTTGTTAACTCATAACTCTCAAAAAATTGTTGACCAGTGTAAGGACCATAGTTTTAAATTAAGGAACCAGGACGGGGCTTAATATATGTTTAGAAGGGTATGCAATCAATTAAAGTAGGTCTTTTAATCAAAATATTGAAAAAATTTAAGTGTTTTTGATTTTTCAACTTTTAATTACATTAACTAACTTATGGTTAATAATGAGTTCAATCTTCTTCAAATTTTTCTGCTACCATCAAGCACCAAATTTAGAAATAAAAATTAATTACAACTCTTTTGTAAAAAAAAATAAAAAATGTTCCGTTACTAAATATCCATATTTTATCACAATAAAAAAAACATTTTTAATAAATTTCGGTTATTATATATTTTCAAAAAATTTTAAATATTTAGTTTTTAAATACCTTTGGGGTTACTCATTTTTCCTTAATTTCAAAGTTTATTTATTATAATTTATCATAGACGAATTGGACCAGAAAATGGTGCATTTGTTACAAAGTTAAAATCTATTTTGATTTTTTTAACATTATGCTTTGAACCATATTTACGTTTTAGTCTGCTGTACTGATAAACTAAAAATTGTTTAACATGAGTGCCTAAAAAAATTATACGAGCATAAGCCGGTCCTGTTATGCCAAATATGAACTTTGACTATCTTTTATTTCACAGGTCAACAATTTTTTCAGAGTTATGAGTTAACCACAGCAAACCTGCCATTAGGGAATTATCCGTTTACCGTTTTTCCTATACAAACTTGGCAGTTATAAACATTGAAATTTATAGAAAAAAGGTCAGAAAACTAAAAAAATTGAAAGGCAAAAATAAATTGAAATTTTTTTTTTGCACAATCGTTAAACTGTTTAATTCAAACTTCAAATAATATTTATAATAAAAACCGATAATATATCGTGTCGTATTTAAGTTAGGACGCGGAATATTTTATATTATCTAAATGCCAATGTAAGAGCTTGATATCTTAATAATTATTTTTATTTGTGATTAAAAATATAACTTAAAAGAGATTTTCATATGCATAGGATTTTTTCTTTTAAGGGTATATTTAGATCTGTCAATTTGGTCAAAAAAGGCCATTATTTGTTATAGATGATAAGGAGTCAACGACGGAATTAAGAAAAACGAAAAATATATATATGTGATTAGGCCATTATGGGGATGCATTCTTTTATGTTGAAAATCGTTTCTGACATTGATTTTATGGCCTGTGTAGACTTCTGTCTTTTAAGGCTTATGAAGTTGACTATCTGTATCTAAATTTTCATGAACTAAATCACATTCTATTATTTTAGTAATTATGTCCTTCTAGGTATTTAAGGCTTATATCTTTAAATATGGATAGTTTTAATAACTAAAAATTTAATTGTTTAACCTGAGTCTCTGTCAACTCTATATCGTTGGCGAGTTTCATTTTGTCAATCCCTGCTATAAATTTATTCCGCTCGTAGGCTTTTACCAACTTTTGGACCTGCTGTCTTGTTAATTCAACTGTGTTATTGTTAAAAAGACATTATGTGTCAAAATGATATAATGACTAATTAACTGGTGTGCTATTAACTAAAATATTTAAAATTTTTCACACATTTTCTAACGTCAACCTATTTCTTTATTTAGGAATTATAGGTAACGCGTATATTGCAATTTAATATGTATTTGAGTTTTATTTAATAAAAATTATTCTTATATAAATATTTTAATAAATTAGCTTACCGTATATTTTATATTTATTAAAATAATGTTTTTTTTGTTGCAAAACATTTATCAATATATATTTTTTATTTCAATTATTTTACAAACTAAAGATTGTTGTCAGTATGGCTTTATCAAATATTTAAAGCTTTGTTAAATTGAAGAAAAAAAAATTACTTTTTTGGTTAATAAAGATTTTTTTGGAATTTGTGAGGCCAAATCAAAATGTTTACTTTTATTTCTTATGAAAACTTGTGCAACTTTTAAAAATAAATAAACGTTTTATCAATTCCAAAATAGCCTTCAATTCGTACAATGTATATAACCAAAAGTCTCTTTGACACGTCTAATAGATATCACCGAGAGGCAAAATTAAGTCTTTGGCTCATTTCGAAAAAATAAAATTTAATTTAGACATGGCCTTATTGTCAAAGGTTGTGATATAATTTAATCAAACAAATTTGTATAAATATGAAATAATAAAAAATATTACAATATTATGTAAAGATTAAAAGGAACATTTTTCTTAAGAGTTTATCTTGAAAAAAATTATAATATTTTTCTCGGATTATGTTTTGTTCTACTTTTGTATAAACATAAAAATATTATAAGTTATTTTTATTTATATTTTTACTTATAATACACAGGTCAACAAAAATCAATGACACAACCGTGAGTTTTATCAAAACTTTAAAGAATAAATTCCCAGCCTTATCTCATATATATCTTTTGTTTTTCTTAATTCCTTCCGGCCTTGGCTCCTTACATCCATCCATATCAAAAAAATAACCTTTTTTGACAAAATTTACAGATTAAAAATAAACTAAAAAAATTTAAGAGTGTTTTTTACATATAATAGTCCCTTGTAACATATATTTATCATATCAAATAATGAGATATAAAATTTAAGTATATCAAGCCCTTACATCATCATTTAGATAAAATATTTCGCGTTTAAACAATCCGACACAATATATTATCATTTTTTAATAAAAGCTTTATTCGAAGTTTGAATTTAATATATTAGCTGCTATAAACATGCAAAGAAAAATTTCAATCTTTTTTGCCTTTAAATCTTTTTTGTTCTTTTGGCCTTTTTTTCAATGTTTATAGCTGACTAACTAAGTTTGATTAGAAAAAACGGTAAATTGAGTTGAAAAACCCTGTATATGGCAGGTTTGATATGTTAGCTCATCACATAAAAATTTGGTGACCTGTGATATACGCCATATTCTACATATTGTTTAACATATGTTACCTGCAGCTGGTTTTTGATCTTCTTTATAATTAAAAGGAAAAAATAATAAGTATGAAGTAGGAGGATTAAAGCATTTAGGTCAAAAGTAATTAAAACACTAAAAACATATTCCATCCCTGCTCGACCGGAAATGGTTTCTTATTTTTTTGTCGGGTTGACATTCGATAGAACAAACTAAAGATTTTGTACTACTAGTTAAAAAATCTTTTATTTAAATTACCATAGAAATGATGCTCATTTGGGTGTAAATAAAATTTAAGAGAGTTAAATATTGCAAATCGGCCTGGCCCATAAGAATTCTTTTTTTGATTTGGGTTAAGATTGCCTAGCCCGTTCTAAATATTGTTGTGATCTAGCTTGCTTTTCAGACGGGTCGGCACCGTGACGTGCTGGCTTTTAAATCTCAGTTCAAGTTTCTATTTAATACCCATGAATTTATTGGCGATTAGGCAAGGAAAGGGTGGAGATTTTCAGCTTTTTTTTAAATAATCAAAATATCCTATAATGTCATATAAACTATTAGACTTTTACTCATTAAATACAGTTTATGTATTAATAAAACATTTTGCATTTAGGTCAATAAGCTAAGCCATAAAAAATTCCAATATGTCATAATGTATTTACACCCATATTTAATTAGCTCGTTTTACTCTATGTAACTCTCATCGATTTATTATTTTACATAAATAAAACTCATTCCTCGATTACGTTTTAAAAGGACACACGCAATGTGAGTTTTTATGTAAAAATTTTATTTTGTAAAAAACGCAAATTTAAAAATGTTGTAAAATTTAGTTTATGCACAGCTTTTTGTAAAATATAAATAAATTTTTTTAATTTTAAAAATAAAAATTTTTAAATTTAATTTTTGAATTACGAAATTAATACTCTGCACGTGGCCAATACAAAAAAATAAACACTTACTCATGCTTTCTTTACGTTGGTCTTTGAACCAAACTAGTACCTGTGTAGTTAAAAATAAATTAAAATAAGCATACAGTTAATTTTAAATTTTTGAGTGCCACTATTTCATCTTTTTTATTTATTTATTGTTATTTATTCTACAAAAAGCCTGCAAATAGTCACACTAATAAATTTAAAATTTAGTTTATTAATAATTCTTGCGTGAATATTTTTCCAACTTTAATCTGATTAAGGTTATAAATAGGTCCAAAAAATTACATTTAAATCTTATAACGTACCTGATCTTCCGACAATTTTATGGTTTTTGCTAGCTCCTTTCGCTCAATTTCACTTACAAACTTGTTTCTCTTAAATGACTCTTTGAGTTTGTCAATCTGTGCAGGGGTGTAGAGGCTAATTAGCAATTGATTACCTAGGTATTAAATAGATTTTATAGGTAAGCAAAAAACAAAACTTTTCTATATAATATTAATTCTGTTGTATTCATATATAGGCAATTTGTATATCACTGTATGAAAATAATAATATTAATAATAATAATAATAATAAAAATGATAATAATAATATTAATGAATGTAAAATAAAAAATAATATATATTTATTGAATGTGATTTCTTTTTATTTATTATCACATTTATTTGTACCAAGCTAGATATAATATTCATAAAAATTAAAACCTAAAAGACAAAAACCTATACATAGGTCGAGTCTAAATTTTTAACAAATTAAAGGATTATTACTTGGTCTGCCATTGCGTCGAAGACTAAACCAGTTTTTGATCTAAACATATAAAATAATATTTGATTCAGATAGAAGAACAGGAAGCTAACCTTTTCCACATGTGTAACGACTTGATCAGGGCTTTGACTTCAGCATAAATCTTATGTTTTGAGGTTACACCAGATTTAAAATTTAGGTCAACAAATTTCTGAAAATTATGGGTAGGCTGTAATTACCACGACCGTAAGCCCTCATATAAGTCTGATGTCATATTTTATATATACCGTGTGAGGCCCACTGCCTAAGCAGGCCACTGAGCAGATTCAATGTTTTTGCACATGTATACTATTTCTCCGATGAATAAAGCATTCTGCTAAGATTCGAACTTGCACCATGTAAGACGTTTGCCACTTAGCTCCACAAAATACTATTACAGTTAAATCCTTTTTATCATATTCAATTAATTTATAGATCAATTAATTTACAAAATAGGACAAAAGTGTCTTTGTTTTTACTTATTTTACTGCAAAAAGGTATCAACTTAAGCAGTTCGGAACAAACGAAACAGGTAGGTGGAAGATTTGGTGACAACACTTTTTAATTTGAAAGCATATTGATAATATTAAAGACAATAAGTAGTTCCCAGAAAATCCGATATGACCATTCAGTAAATAAGTTAAGTTACACAGGTCAACTAATTTTCGAAAATTAAGATCTAACTTCGGCGATCAAACCTGCCATCTAAGGGTTTAAATTTATTTACAATTTTTCTGATTAAACTTATTTAGTCAGCTATAAACAATAAAAATTTTAGAAAAAAAAAAATAAAAAAAAATGGAATCTTTTTTTTGCAAAATAATAACAGTAATAATTCGGACTTTAAATAATATGTAATTAAAAACCGAATATATTACGTGTCGTATTTAAGTATAGACGCGAATATTAAATGGTAATGCAAAAGCTTATAATACTAAAAAAATTCATTTCTAATTATTTAAGAATGTAAGTTAAACAAAAATTTTCTATAAGAAAATAGGCTATAACGATGATACCGTAATTACATGGAGCTCACAATCTTTAATTGCAAATGGTATGATCCATCCACTGTGTAATTAAAATCAACAAGCATAAAAAAAAGATACTTAAGTTTTTTAAGGGTATTCTCGAGGTTGCAAAAGCTGTAAAATAGGTTTTTTTTGTAAGAAAAATGAAATATGGAATAAAGTCATTTTGGAAAGTCATTAAGACCAACTTTGGTACACTAAAATGTTGTTTTGGTAATCGGGGATAAATTATTTTTAAACCTAAGTAATTTGTTAAAAGTCATTTTTATTAACTTTAAACACTCAATATTGATATTCTTTTTTAAAATTTTGTTTTTTAGGAAAAATAATTCTTATTTAGACTTCTCTAATGTCTTATTTGATAATATAACATCGGAAATAATTGGTTTTCTTTTTAAAACTTATAAATTGTAATAATGTTTAACCACGACTAGAAACATAACTTGAACCCAAAATTTGGACGACCCTAAACATCATTTATGGCAGCTTTTGGTCAGGATTTGGCGCGGATCACCAATATGAAATCAGAATTTTGGCCAATGCTTTAAATTTTTAGTTATTCGGTGTCAAAGATGAGATTTCAAATTTTGGGGTATTTTTAGCTTCTATATCATAAAACCTATGGCTACTAGCAAAAGTTTAAAGATATATTTAGATAACGGAAACATTCATTATGAACTAAGGGGTCTAAATTTTTTTACAATATTTAATTTTTTTTATTTATTATTTTCTTAAAATTAGTGGTTTTTGTCATAAAATCCGTTTTTTGATCCATAACTTGAAAGTAAATTGCTAACAATTTTAGATAATAACCCTTTTTAGATAAGTTTTTTATTAAATATACCATTAGATTTTTTAGAAAATTTAAAGTAAAAAAAATTTTGTGAATTTTTTTTTAACTTTGGACGAGGTTTAAATAAAATTGAAGGCATTGGAAAAAAAACTAAATCCAGAACGTTATTGCTAGAAAATTTTCTACAAAATCCTTAAAAAATCGTTAATGTTGTTTTTTTTGTTGTCCAGTTTAATTTATGCGCTCGCTACATTTATTTTGATTTATTAAATATGAAAAAAATTTATTATTAAATTTAAAACAATTTCGATTCCTGGTTTTGCTAAATAATCAAAATGTATGAAATGGAAAATTTTCAAACTATAAAACACCTTCTTTTAAAATAGACAAATTAAAAATGCTTTTCTCTACCATGCACTTCGTACTTTTTTAACCTACCGCCGGTTAAATTGAATGATTTATAATGATTAATTAAAAATTAAATTTTTTATTTAGGTGTTAAAAAAACTAACAAATTTATTTTTTTTTAAACTTATATACATAACTTTTGGTGTGTGTATTACCTTGCATAATAACAAAAACAGGAGCTTATTAGTTGGCTCCTGATTCCTATAAATTTTCTGTGTAGGGCATGTGCAAAATAAGTTTTTACTTTCTGGAAATTTTTAAAATTTTATTTTAACGCAAATTTAAAAAATTTCCCACTGGAATTTGCCCCCATATTTTTTGGGGCTCGTCTTCTCCCCCTCCAAGAAAAGAACAAAATTCGCCCTATAGCTATCGGTTGTTTTTTTTAGACGTCTTATTTCTAAAGTTATATGCAGCAGGATTAAATCCACTTTAGCAAACCTACTGTCTCCTCACCAACTGGGTTTTGGTATAAAAGGGGGCTGTGAAATTGCGATTCACGCCACCCGCCTTACCTTAGAATCAATGAATTCTGACGAATATTTAGTTAAACTGGACTTAAAAAACGCTTTTAATTGCCTAGATCGTTCTTACCTTATCGAATCTTTTTTAAAAATTTTTCCCCAATACCACAACTATATACTTTTAAGTTATGGTATTGATTCAATATTAAAATTTCAGGATGTAATAATTTCTTCCTCACAGGGAGTTCAACAAGGTGACCCTTTAGGTCCGCCTTTGTTTTGCCTTGGGCTTAAAAACTTGATAGATGAAATTTCTAATTTAACAAATCTCCGTTTGCACTTATGGTATTTAGATGATTGTACCATGTGTGGCAAGCTGGAAGATATAAATTTAGCACTTAATATAGCCCAAAGCCACATTTCTGTTTTAAACTTATCTCTTGATCCTAACAAATGTGAGATATATCCTTTCCCGCCATTTACAAATTCTATAGTTGAAACCTTTAATAAAACCTCATATGAGAATTTAATAATCTTAGGTTCACCCGTAGGAGGTTTTGTTGCGGTTGAAAATTTTTTAGAGAATCATTTACTTGTTTTAAGAGAAAAATTGATAATTTAAAAAAATTACCCATTCATCAGGCTTTTTTTCTTTTAAAAAATGTTTTTTTAATTCCTCAATTGCAATTTTGCTTCCGGACATCCGGAGCTTTTGTTTTTAATTCTCTGCTCAAAAAAATTTGAGCACGAATTGATTTTAATTTTTCAAAATCTTTTTAATTTAAAATTTGATTTGAATAATTACGTCCAATTTACCCTACCAGGCAAGCTGGGTGGACTTGGGGTCAGGTCACCCAGTAATATAGCGCTTGTCGCTTTCCTTGCTTCCTTTTCATCCTTCAAGGATACAATCTTTAAAATCACAAATTTTAACTCGGACCCGATTTTTTTTCAAGCCCTAACTACCTGGGCTTTTGAGGCCGGCCCTACCAGGCCATAACCTAAAAAGGGTGATCAAAAAGAATGGGATAAGTGTCTAGCGTTAAACTCTCTTGCTTACCTTTTACAGAGTGAAAACACAACGCATAAAATCCCTTCTTAGATCACTGTCTTCATACAATTCAGGTCATGAATGGTTAGAGGCGTTCCCCAGTAAGTTAAATAATCAATTACTTCCTAACGAAGCGTTTCAATATGCTTTGTATTTGCGTTTAGGAATTCCTTTTTCAACTCCTTACATTTGCAGCAAATGCAAGACTCTCACCGATAGTTTTGGCCGGCATCCCTTACATTGTTTGTCGAATTCAAAGATAAGGCGACACAATAAGGTTAATATCATCATCGCCACTTTTTTTAAAAAGGCTAATATACCGTGTGTTTTAGAACCTGGTCTATCTTTTAATTCAAAAAGACCGGAGGAAAAACTCTTGTTCCCTTCTCTGAGGGGAAACCTTTATTTTGGGATTTCACCTGTGTTGATCCTCTGGCCCCTTTAAACTATAATTTTGATCCAATTTTGAATGTCGAAATTGTAAAGACAAGAAAATATTGTTTTTTAAATTCCGATAATATTTTTATACCAATTGTTGCCACAACTTCTGGATCATTCGGTCCTGAAGCCTTAAAAATTTTTAAACAAATTGGTAAACTAATTAAAAATAATTTTATTTCACCAAGTTTTAGCATAAGGCAAAAAATTTCCATTGAAATTTTGAAAAATAATTATTTTCTATTTAAAAATACGTGGCCGGAAGACTCTAAAATTTAGTAAATATAATATTTTTATTATTTTTTATTTTTTTTTAAATTTATTTTAATTACTTCTTTCATATATTACATTTAATATACCACCTGTTTTTAATTTATTAATTATATTTAACATTGTTAATTTGATATTATAATATATTAATGCTGGAATTCTCATAAATAAAATCTTTTTAATTGTTAAAATTTATGCACTAAAATACTCTTTCTAAAATAAACAATCTTTTAAAAATTTTTCTTTCAATATTTAAATTTTTACGAAAATAAAAAATTACTTTTCCCTTGCCCTTATCTAAATTATTTCTTAATATATTACTTTTTCTTCTGTCAGCTTTGTTTTCTCGGCCAAGGCTTTTCTTTCTTCCCCAACTATGAAAGGATTTTGATTGAATGCTTTTATAAGTTCGTTGAGCTGATATGGCTCTAGGTATTGTGGACGGTTGTCTTTTTCATGGTCAATCACTGTTGCTGAGGTGTGGGAATGAAAACATAAAAATGGTATAGCTCCTAATTTTTGGTGTTAGGCAAAAAGCAATATAAAAATATTAACAAATATGAATCAATTTATTTTAAAATGCCAGCCATATGGTAGAATTTATTGTTACAATTTAAATAACATATTGAAGAGAAATCGAAAGGCAACCAATTAAATGTTATTTTTGTTAGATTAATCTTTATATTTTGTTCAGCCTGTTGCAAACAGAAGTAGAAAGCAATAAGTGACAGTTAACTCCAGACTGAAAAATTTATAAAAAAAAATATAAATTGAAACAAATGAAACGTTCAAGTTGTTATGAACGCATTTGCAAATATTAAATTTAAATTATTATATATAATTATATAATTCAAATTACACAAAATAAATTGTGGTTAGACTAGATAGGATTTATACAAAGTATGATTCATACTTATAAGCTAATTTTTTTCTATTTTTCCTTCTACTAAAATTCTATGCACATTTGTGTTGCTTCAAAATAAAAAATAATAACATTTGGTATAGAAAAAACTCATTAAAGAAGGATATGTTATTTAGGTGTTTAAAAAAAAACTCAAAATAATCAAAAAATAATTAAATTTTGCTTAAATTTTAAGAGTGTAAAATAATTAAATGACTAAGGTGGGTTGCATCAATGGTTTTACACGAATTCATTAAATTAAAATGTTAAACATCTTTTCGTGCTAATAAATATGTTTTTATCAAATTATTTTGATAAGGAGCGGTATTATTATATTTATTTTTGATCCATTCGCCATGTAAATATAATTAATAATATTGACATTTTTTACTAACCCCCACAATGTTTCACAATGGATTGTGCAAATCTTCAATTTATGCTACCTTTTTCCGTTAAATTAGGGTCACCCCTTTTATGGCTAACCTGGCAAAAAAATTTGTGTGAAAAGTATTATGTTTTTAAAAAATAAAGCTAAAATTTACATTTAAGTTCTGGTGGTTAACAAGCACATGTAAAATATGTTTACATAAGGCTAGGCAACGTTGAGCCTGGTTAGTAATTGAATGTGAATCGCAAATCAAAAAGGCTTTAAAATTTTTGATAGCTTAGGCCTATAAATCCCGCGCGTGTTGTATATAACTGTGCGGAACCTAGTGTTATATGTCGTACAGCCAAGCCAGTTTCTATTGTGGAAAAAGGTCTGGAGGAAACTCCAAAACTACATATTTTTTTTAAATAAATCTTCCATAATAATATCTTACGTTGAGGTTTGTTTCGATTTCTTGCAAACCATTGTGCGATCTGGAAGCGTATACAATAACAAACATTTAATTTAAAGTATTTATTTATAATGTCAATTATTTGATTTATAAATTTTTGATTATTTTAAGATACACTAATTTGGAGTATTAAAAAATTTTATTAGTTTTTGTGTTTAGATAAGTATATAGGCTTACAAATTTTGTAGAAAATATGGTTTTAACCAAGGTCTATAAATTTTTTTGTATTTACATTTAAACAGTTATCAAATTGCAAATATTTTTTTTAAAAAACCGATAATAAACTTAGTCATCATAATAAGGTTAAGGTGCCAAACATATTAAAAAAAACTAAATTTTGATGTAGTCATATATTTTTTATATCGAAAAAGTGTCAAAGAACTAAGACCTAATTTTTATTTTATCATACTTTTTAAAATACAATATACTTTAAAATATAGTTTAATCTATTTTGGCAATAGAAAAAAATATTTAGCAAATTAAATATTTTTGCTTTTATTTTAAAGAAAATATCACTTTAAACCTGATCATCGGTCAGCTTTAACTTCGCAGCCAATTCATTTTTTTCTTTGCCAATCAAACGGGGATTTCGCTCAAAAGCATTTTTAAGTTCACTCAGTTGGTAGGCTGTGAATCGGCTTTTACGTGATTCTACATTGTTTTCGGAAGTGGCAGTTGAAGCACTTACTATTAGTCAAATTGATTACTAAAAATTTTGCTCGTCATAGAATGACCAAATAAAAAAAGTTACAGAAAAAAAAAATTTGAATTTTATTTAAAAATGTATGGTTTGATTATCCTAGTATTCACAATCCTGTATTGCACCCTTACAATGCTTTCCCACGACCAGGTAAACGGTTTTGGGAAGGCATTGTTCTGGATGGGTGGGGCATGCCAATGTCACCTCTTTATATTAAATACTTTTATTGCAGTCGTTCACAATTATAACAGTAGCTAGTAAACTATTTTGTCGTACCGACAAATAACAAAAAATAATTTGAATCTAAATAACGAGCCGTCTTAATACTTATTTTATACAATGCATATTTTATGCACTATAAATATTCAATTATTTTAACGTGTAAGTGCGATAAAAAATTTATTTTAGTTACGTTCAAAATTTCATTAGAATCTTCTCAATTTTGCTAAATTTTCTCATGAGCAAGCCTTATTATTTGTACATATTTAACAATATATTTACCCAATTTATATTAATAGCATTTTTAGATTCGTCTTTGATTATTATTTTTGAAGTAAAAGAAAAATTTACGTTAGAAAGAAGGTTAATATTTAAACAAATAAAAGCAGTGCGTTTTTAAAAATTTTCGAAACAAAAGTAATCTGTGCGTTTAAGCTAGATGCGGTTTCTCGTTTATTTTTAGAATTTAAAAAGCTTTTCACTAATATTGAGAATTAAAATGGCTAGGTTAAAAAAATATTTTTAATTCAGGAAAAAATACCTATTCGCTGATTATGTATAATATTTTTTTTTGTTAAGTTTAATTTTTCCAAATTTTATAATAATCATAGCTTTTTGGTCAAATTGCCTACATAAAGCTTCGCAAAAATTATGTTTGTCAAAATTCCATAAATCTTAGTAGTTTTTTTCTTTTAATGGTTATATTTAGTTTGGCCATTTCTTTAACCCTCTAGACATGACTTGAATATATTGTCTTTTATCAGGAGCAATTTAATTTATTAAAAGGAAGATTAAATATATAAAAATGTTTATTTACTTTTTTGCAAGTGTCGTAAACGTTTAAACCAATTTTCGACCTGTGCGTAAAATTAAAATCATGAAATACTAAATGTGATAAGATTAAGAAATTTAGTCGATTAAATAACTCCTTTTGTAATCCTTTGTATTACCATATAAAACATTATTTCAAAAAAAAAATATTTTTTATTATCTTTATGATTAAATAGGTATAAAAAATAAAATAAAAAAATTTAAAAAAATGCATAAAGTCTGAACACCACCCAAGTATATTAACCTGCGTTTCCGTCAGCTTTATTTTTTTGGCTAATTGTCTTTTTGCGTCACCAATTAAGTAATGATTCTGATCATAAGCCTTTTTAAGTTCGCCAATTTGGAAAGGAGTAAATGATTGCCATTGGGCGGAGCCACTAGCTGCATTCCCTGATGTTGAAATTGAAGCAGCTGCTAAATCCGATTTATTAATTATAAAAAAAATTATTTGTATATAAAATACACCTTTGATAGGACAATTTTTTAATGGACTCTTTAATATTTTATGTGTTGTATTTATTACACAAGGGGTCACGGGCCTTGCCGAATAACAATTTAACTGCTCTCAACCTAAAACAGACACATAAATAACTGACCTACATGTAAAATTGATTAATTTTATTTGAAACTCTTGCTGTTAGATTAAATTAAAACATTTAAAAATTTGAGTTTTATATGGAATTGAAGGTATAGTAAGTTCGGATTAAGCACAAACATTATGAAAAAATATTGTGCTTCTGCCGTTCGCTTCAATTACCTTTAAGGTCAGGCTAAAAAAATTTTAGTAAAAAACAAAATGATCAAAATGAATACGCATTAACGGCAAATAAATTTATTTATAAACCTACCATAGCTAACTATCCGCTCAACATAGTTTATCCGACCCACTCCCGTATCCCCTTAAAACAGACTCTGGAATATCCGTTCCCAGGTTCAAATCCGATCGGGACACTGATATCTAGTTGCAAACCCAGAGCACGTCTCAACCCATCTTTAAATAATATCGGCTACGACTGCAAATCAGCATCTGACGCTATGCAAATCTTTCATATATGCCCCAACCGTGGTCTTATTAACTTTGGATCAATCTAACCCTAGCTGCTCTCAAGCTCAATCTTACTACCAAAATCCATCTAATGGGGCAATAAACAACTACAATTGTTTATTTGTAAACTCTATTTTAAATGCAATGTTGTATTTTTCTTTCGATTTTAGGCTAAGCTTATTGGGCCAAATTTGTGCCAAAATTAAAATTTTAATAATTTTAATCTCGATTTTATGTCACTAAATTTTAGATTATGTATTCGCGCCCTATTTGCCTAAAGATTTAAATTTATAAATTTTTATTTACCATGTATACAATGGGGTTAGGGGTATAAATTAGTGGTTTGATATATGCATGCTTGAATAACTGTTATAACTTTTTATGGGTGCGTCTTGTTCATAAAAGAAAATTGAAAAAAAAAATTAACAGCTGCCTGTCTAAAGCTGTCTCGCAAAAAAAAATTCTTAATTTAAAAAAACAGGCCATACATCCATAAAAAATGTATTACAGAAAACGATTAAGATTTTTTATCTTTCATTATCATACACATTAATTATTTACCTCTCGGTGCCGGCTGTAATCCACTTGGTCCTGGTTTTTGCAAATCACTCGCCAATGTTTTAACTATAAAAAGAAATTTGGTGTTTATTTAATTTTAAATTCAATTTTTTTGGTTAATCGCTTAATGTTTTTGTTTTTTTCCAAAAAAATCGCAAAAGAGTTGTATATTTTATCATAAATAATTGCGTTTAAGCTAATTAAACATTTGTTATGGGTAACCAACAAAGAAGACAAAATATGTTTAAAATTAATTGTTATAATAGGGGTAACTTATAAAAAAATTTCTAAAATATATTTTCCTTTTAAGATAAATAAGAATATGTGCATTTTTAATGTGCTACGAAGGCATTATTTGTGATTTTAACAAAAAAGGTATATGAATCTTGGACTTAATTAATTTTTATAAAGAAGATTTTTTGAAAATTACCTTTAACCGGGGGTTGTAGACCAGATGGGCCAGGTATTTGCAAATCAATTACCGGTATTTGTCCGACTGAAAATATAGGTTTTACAACATATGTGAATTTAATTTTATTTCAAAATATTTTAAAGTTTAAAAGCATTTATATAAATATATATATACATGTTAGAGTTTCCTTAAAAAAAGATTTATAGAGCAAATAAAAAGTCAATAATATCCGGCAAAATTGCGCTTATCCTAATTAAATTTTACACAGAGCAATATTAAAGTTAAATTTTTCTTGATTAATAAATAAATTGCTAACTCGCCTACACCATTCTTTTCCAACGTGGCAAAAAACTTTAATAGAATATCGTAAAATAATACATATAGGACTAGCAAAAATCAGGTTGTTTAATTATTTTTTTATAAGTGCTATAAATCAAATTAAGCGATAATATTGATACACAGGTAATCAAATTTTTGAGTGAAATGAGGTATAACGAAGATCAAACCTGCCATCATATAGATTAAATTCCGTATTTATTGTTTTATTTAAAAAAACTTAGATAGTCAGCTATAAACATTAAAAATTTAAAGATAAAATGTCAATAAATATCAAAAAATATAAAATTTAACAATTAAAATGTTTCAAATTTAAATAATAATGTAATAAACTGTTTATATTTATATGATGAGTCGTATTTAAATTTGGACGCGAAATATTTATCAAAATGCTGATGTAGAGCTCGATATACTAAAAAATATTCCTATATTATAAGATGATAAATATAAGAGTAAATTTTCACGTGAAAATATTTTTCAAATTTTTAATTTTTAGGTATTCTCAAGGTCGTAAAATGTGTAATACCTAGTCATAAAGGGTTATTTTTTTGATATAGACGGATTCAAAGGGCCAAAGACGGAGGAAACTGAAGTGAAAATATATATGCCATTATGGGCATGCTTTTATGTTTTCATGAACTTAGTTTTTGGAACATTGATATTTGTTGACCAATGTTATAAAAGTTTTTAATGTGTGAAATAGTTGCTTTTAAGAAAAAAATGTCATGATTTGTTAAAGCAACTATGTTTTGCACGATTTACTAAAATATTTATAGAATTTTTTTTAATCTATGTTTTACACACTTTAAATTTACCTTTTGCGGGTTGTACATTTGAACCAGGCCTTTGCAATTCATTCTCTGCTTTTTGTGGACCTACAAAAATTTGCATGACAAAACGGATTATTTAATTTTCTTTTTTATACTTTTGTATTTCTCGTTATTGTCGAAGTTTTTTTATAAATATTTGATAAATTTTTGGAATTTATATTTAAAACTAAAAATTCTGTTATAAAAATAATGAATATATTTATCATGCCATAAATGCATGCAAAGGCGTATTGGGGGGGGGGGGGGGGTGAAAAGGGAGCAATTGCCCGCATTTAGAAATTTTTTGAAATTATATAATAAAACCAGCGTTTGAATTTATATATAAAACATATTATAGAAATCAATAAAATTGCTATTTTTTAAAATATACAGCCTTTTAAAACAATTTTGCCAATAAAATATCAATCAAAATTTTTGTATCCTTTCCTCCAAAAATTGTTTGTCCTCCTTTAGAAAAGTTTCTGCATACGCCCCTGAATGCATGTATATAAACTTAATTTTTTCCATTTTAAAATTCGCAATCGCATTTAAGCTAGCTGAAAGTAATCAATAAATAATTTTGTATTGAAAAAAATCAGACACACTCAACATTTATCGTAGACAAAAAATCAATTGTAATTAACAATTTGTTAAAACTATTTAATAATTTGCACTTCCACTAATAATCATGCGAGAAAAAAATGAATTAGTTAATAGCAAATACCTTTTCCTGCTTGTTGACTACTCGTTCCAGGTCTTAGTTCATCGTTCTTTAGTTTTGGCTTGGCTAAGCAAATGAATAATCACATATTATATATTGTGCATGGGCGCTTTCAAAGATTATTCGTTCTCAAATTATATTAAAAATTCAAAAATGGTTTTCACAATTAAATTTATAAATCATTGTTTTGTGAAATATTTTATAGCAATTGGAAAAGTTGCTTTAACTAAAAGCAAACAAGTTTTTGAGAGTTATGAGTTAACTACAGAGTTTAATACTGCCAGTTTAGAGATTTTATATTGTTTCTGTTTTTTCTAAATTAATCAGCTTTAATTAAAAGCCAAAAAAAAACAAAGAATCAAATAAATATATTTAATTTTTTTAGTTCAACAATCAAACTGTTAAATTTAAAACTAAAATATTTAATTTTTAACCGGTAATATTTCATGTCGTATTCAAGTTTGGACGCGAAATATTCCGCATTATTTAAATGCTGATGTAAGAGATTGAAATATTTAATAAAATTTAATTCTCAATACTCTTGATGAATAAATATAAGTTCAAGGGTTTTTTATATTAAAAAAATGTCAAATTGGTCAAAAAAGACCATTTTATAGACGGATATAAGGAGCAGAAGGCGGAGGGAAACCGGAAATATATAAGAAATTAGGCTCTCATTGAAAATTCTTTTATGTTTTCAAAAAACTATTTAATTATAAGTAAAAATTTTTCTTACAATTAGTTTGATTACTTCAAATTAAAACATGTATTATCCAATTACCTCGGCTTGTAGATGGAATAACTAGAATGTATTTAACATAGACATAGTTAGATATATAAGTAAATTAGCTGGTGTTACAATTAAATGGGGTATATTACAATTATTAAAACTGTTCTCATTGAGTTTTAAATCCCATTCTTTTAATTATTTAATGTAGAAAATGGCCCAATTTACAAATTTATATTAAGTATAAACAGACAATTATATTTTATCGGGCAACATAATAAAAATGACGGCAAAAACACTAAATTTAGGAAAAAGGCTTTTTTTTTACTTAAAAATAAAATTCAAACAAAGCAGTGATATAGCCCCCCCTCCCCCTCACCCCTCTATCCGCCGTTTTGACATGACCTGATTTGGTGGACATTTTAGGCGGGCCGGCATTATTTTGAAAATACAATCGAAGAATATTATATAACAAGCCAATTATTTTTTTTCTCAAAGCGAGATATGTATACTAACCTTCATAGTGTGTTATGAAATTTATCTAATTCGTATTAATTAGCAAAAATCAGGTGAAATAAGATGTGTCCTTGTTTATTTGTTTGGCTCAGTACCGTTCTTTCCAATTCGACTCGTTTTTTGAGCAAGCCAGAATTATGCCCGACTTTTGGAATCCTTGTGACTTTGATCCTTACCTTACCTAAATTCTTAATGTGCCTGTTTCTCCTTTGAGGTGATTTTAGAAATATATAAAAACAAATTTTTTACCGCTCGTGTCAGTCAAGCTAGCAATTTGTTCCATTAAGAGTTCTAATAATTTAATATTTTAGACGTTATATATCACAAAACAAAATATTACTTATATAATGTATTAATTTTTAGTCGTTACCTTTATAACTAAAAAAGCGCTATAAGTAATCGCTTTAATTTAATATTTCAACATGCGATATACACGCAGTAGGTTTGGGTTCGATTCAGGACATAAATACACCTTTATTCTTCTATAACCGGAAGCATAAAAGTACTGCTAATTAGTGATATGCCTAAATTAGGTCGGAATACATTTAAGTTAATCAACGTTGAGCCTGGTTAGTAGTTGGGTGGGTGACCGTCATCGAATAATAAACCCCTTAATTTTTCTGCGAGCCTAGGCTAAAAAGCATGTCACCTATGCGTGTTAAATCTCATTTAATTTAGCACGGCTTGTTGTAGAATCTAAGGACACAGCCTTAACGGGTATGCCGTTCTATAATAGGAGAAAAAGACACCTCCTTACCACATACAGGTTTTTAATGCTCTTGTAAGCCTATCAAAACCTAGGTCACCGTTGTAAAGAGCAAATAAAAATTTTCTAATCCGTTTGCCGTCTTTCTCAATCAATCAATTGATGTAAAAATGTTTAAAAATGTTATAAAATAAAAAAAATATATAAAGTTTTTTATTATTAACTGTTTATTAAATTTTCCAATTTGAATTTAATATATTGTGTCCTATTTTATTTGGGATCCTAAGTATTTTTGTAGCCAAAATATTGAAATAGAAGCTTGAATTACTAAAAAAAATTGCTTTTATTCCATTGGATAAAAAATTTGAGCTAACAATGATCTAAACAAAATAATTTTATGTTTTTTTTACTCTTTGTGCATTACTCTTGAGGTGATAATGTAATTATCGGCCACAATCGATGTATAACATAAACTTTTGAAAAACTTCGGAAACTAGAAAATGTAAGTATGAAAAAATAAGTATTTTTACCAATTTTAAAATTTCTTTGTTTTTATTTTTGATTTTTTTGTCTTATCATTCAAATTCTAATGTGTCAGCATAAATTTAAAACATTTGTAAATTATTATACTTAAAAATTATTATAAACAAACTAAAATATTTTAGATTTGTCAGGACTAAAAGTTAAGTTTAAATCTTTTGCCATCTTTATATAAATATTATTAATTATTTGTCACAATAAATAATATTACTCAAGTCTACTGGTGATGATGCTATAAATATATTAAAAATAGTCTTTAAATAAGCGTAGACGAAATATTTAGGGCAAATTAGTTGAAATAGATTTTGTATAATTGTTTCTTGATAAAAGATTCACACTAAGTTCGAATTTTACCTACTTAGAAAAGAGATTATTACAAATTTTTTAAAAGAAATTAACACAAATTTTGGAACCACATTTAATTATCAAATAAAGATAATTTGCAGTGATAAAAAATAATGCTTCGTGTTGTAAAGTTTATATATTTTTTTCTAGCTCATATTTATTCGTAATTTTTTTTTAAACATTAGTTTTGTTAAGTTTAATAAAATAGGATATAGTATATATAAGTAAATAATTCATGTATTTTTAATTTTTTAAGTTCAAAACGATATTTTTTTGAGAGTATCTAGATGGGTGTATTTTTTTCCTCTCATTTAAATACATGGAGCATCAAATTTATTGTTCAAAAAAACAAATTTTAGTTTGTACGTGAAGGTAAATGAATAAAACAACCTTCTAGCTAAATTAAACGTTTTAACTTTGAAATTTTAAATTTTTAAATTTTTTGCTCTTTTGTAAGATTTGCTTTCACTGTAAATTGACGCTTTTAAACTGTTTTAATTTAGCCTAGTTTTTACAAAAATCTTTCAATAGGACTATAAAAAGCTGTTGTGCCAGACCCTGTCTCAGTACAAAAATAATATTATTTGATGCGGCGGCTGAAAAAGCTAACAATTTTAGGTAAATAAATCGGTGACTCAATTGTTTTATAAAACTATTATAAAAAATCTCTATAAAATTACGTTCAAATTCCATAGACTCCTCTATGTCGTCCACTAAGCATAAATTAATTTTGTAAATATTAAATATAATAAACGCGAGAGCTCGTTCAATACATCGTTAATTCAATTTAATGAATGGATTGCAAAATTTTTTACAAAATCTAGCAAAATACCTTTTTCTATTTATTATATAAAATGCTTTTTCTAAATTTACTATATTTATTCTTGAAAAAAAAATATTACACAGCTAATGAAAAAGCAGTTTTTTCTTGCTTTACGTATTTTATCTTAATCGCTAGAATAAATAAAAAATTTGACCATTTAAAATTATTTGTATTCAAGTAAATATGGTTTTAAAGATTTTTTGTAATTAATTTTGAAATTATTCTAAAAAGTAACAATAAATACTGGCATAAATATAATAAGATTTTAAACCAGCTTAGAAGAATAGATAAGTTTTAGGTAGAAGAAACGGTAAATTACATCAAATATTTATTTATTTGAAGACTCAAATTTTAATTATATGATTTTTTCTAAAAAAAATAATTCCTTAAACGCGCCCAAATATATATATATTTTAACACAAAGCTTATAAATATATAAAAAAATAATCTGATAGAGGTTATAAAAATTCTGCAAATCAGGAATTTTTTTTTAAATAAAGTTTTATCAATTTTATTGTTTTTGTTTTTTGAAAAGTTAAAACTAAATAAAAAATATGCATTTTAGTAAACAATTGTATTTTTTAAATTAATAAACCGTTAATTAGTTATAAATTTGAATATTATCACATAAAATTCATTTAAAACACAGTTACTTTGCACAGAATTTGGAGTTGTAGGTATTTTCTCTACAGTTTTACCTGTAAAATAAATAATTTTGCGTATGATAATGTATAGCTTTTATATAGATTAAAACTCCTAAACTAAATTTAATATATGTTCGAGATTTTAAAACTCTTACAATAAGTACTTAGTTCTGGAGCATTTTCCTTAATGGTTTCACCTATATAATAAATGATTTTGTGTGATATATTTAAAATATTTTAAAATTAAGCCTCCGCAATTACATTGAATATATGTATAGAATCTATTTGTAATACTTACCTTGCACAGGACTCAGATCTGGAGCTATTTGCTTTATGGTTTCACCTATATAACACATGTTAACAATTTTTGAGGGATATGAGTTAACAACAGAGATCAAACCTGCCATCTCAAGAAATATCAAATTTTATCGTTTTTTCCTGATAACTTAGTGAGTTATAAACATTAAATATTTTAGAAAAGGAAGTCAAAAAAGATTTAAAAATAAAAACTAAATTAATTTTTTATTATTGCATATTCACAATAATTAAACTGTAAATTTCAAACTTAAAATAGTTATTTTATTTAAAACTTTTAATACATCGTTTCGTTTTTAAGTTTGGATGCGAAATTTTTTGTATTATCTAAATGATGATGTGAGAGCTTGATATATTATTATTTATTTTTTACTATTTGTGATTAAAAATATAAGTTACAAGGAATTTTTATATGCTAAAGATTCTTAAATTTATTCTTTTTAGGGTATATTGTCAATTTGGTATAGGCCATTTTTCGTTATAGACGATCTAAACGGCCAAAGACGGAAGAACGAAAAACATATATGAGATGGGGCCTCCATGGGGATGCATTCTTTTATGTTTTAATAAAATTCACGTTTCAGAGATTGATATTTGTTGACCTGTGAAATAAATGATTTGTGTTATATAAAATATTCAAAGATTAGAACTCAGCATCAAAAATCAATAGGTGTTTATAATCTACTTTTACTTACGTAGCACAGGACTCAGATTTGGAGCTATTTGCTTTATGGTTTCACCTATAAAATAAATGATTTTGTGTGATTTTTTAAACATTTTTAAATGATCTTTCTTAACAATCATTAATTATATTCAAAATTTTACCTCCACTTGTTCTTGGAATAACTAAGATATGAAAATTGAATTATTAAGTAGACCGAAAAAGTGACAAAACACATATTTCCGCTAAGGACATCTAAATAATTTTTTTTTATTGAAATATCTGTTCTGTGCGTCACTGAAAGCTATCTTCAAAATGTTTTTTTTAGTTTAAAAAGGGTATTACGTTTTACATATGCTATAAGAATGAGATGATTTGTGAATTTAAAATAGAGATCAAAGGAAGGATCCAAATACCGGTGGCGGTCTTCTTGACGTGCCCCCTAAAATATAGAACGCACGAAAACAGGCCTCCAAAATGTACCTCGACTGGAAAAAAGATTCATTTTGCCTCAATTTTTTAATATTTTTTACGTTGATAAAGAAAGGAAATTATTAACACAAATTGAATAGCGTCATTTGTAAAATCTGTATTTTAATAATATTTTTAAGCAAGCGATTTATAGCTCGTAATACAAAATTTTTTGACCATAAATTCGGGCTGGTTCAGACCTAAATTAAAACTTTTAATTTTAAGATGCACCAAGAATGATGAGCACGGCTCGGTTGCTTAATTTTTATAATTAGATAAAAATATTTAATTAATATAGGCTCTTATAGCAAAACTATGTTTGCAGAATAAAAAAAGGTTTTTAAGAGCTAATAGCCTAAAACTTGAGCCCTTAAGAGAGTTGTTGGCCCTCCAGGGTTTAAAGCGCCTGAAATACGAATTTTTTTTTCCTTAAGTTTGGTCTCAAACTAGTATTTATCAAAAATCGTATCGATCTCAGACTTTTTAATATATAAAATGCGCAAGAAGGCAGAATATTTGTTATCTTTATACAATCCTTAACAAGCGATCGCTAAGTAATAAAAATATATAAATGTTTACTGCGGGGATCAGTCAAGCTAGCAATTTGTTCCGCTAAAAGTCCTTTAAATAAAAAATTTTGTTTTAATATGCGGGATGTAAATCTAATAACTAAAAAATATATTTCAAAAGCCAATAACTTAAAATAATTGCTTCATTTAAATTTTAAAATGCACATAAATTTAACGGGCCACCTAATAAAATATATGCATATAATTTGCGCACTTGTTGCATTTTTTTAGCAAAAAAGCCTAATTTTCTTTTAAACTTATCATACAAATTTTAAAATCTTTTTAGGAGGTGAGAAGCTTTAGGAATAAAACAGACTATATACGAGTAACAATGAAATGTTTTATGTTGTCATGTAGGCCTTATTTTTATTGCATTTTTAAACGTTTAGCAAGGATCATATGTTGACCATGCAAATTTTCCCTCTGTAAATACATTATGATAGCTTTCAACTACCGTATATTATCTCACCTAATAACTGACCTATTAACTTTCATCTTAAATAATTTTCATAGTCTGTTTTTCTAGTCCTAAATAATTACTATACAAATGCTACAATATTACACTTTGATCAATCATAAATTCATATATATATAAACCAATAACCATTTAGCAAAAGTTGCGCCAACAAGCCTACCCTAGTCCCGGGTACGCCATTAACATACATGAATCTAGACATTCTGATAAAAACTAAGTGCACTGTCTTTTATTGGTGGTAAGTAACTTATATTGAACTTTACAAATATGAAAGGGCTTAAAGATTTCTATTTTCCTTTTTTTATATTAAAAATTTGTTAATTTTGGATATTTGCTTTATTAGCTATACCAATCAAATTCGTCCGCTTTCGATAAAATAGAGAAAATAAAACGACCACATTTTTATATTAGGTGAACTAATTAAATAAATAAGTAAATTATGAGTTTTTTGTGCATTATATATTTAAATTTAAAACTTATTATAAATTTTGTTTTAACGAAAAGTTTTTTACAATCTAATGTTTTAAATTCAATAATTTTATCAAAAATATGGTAGTAAAAAATATTTAATTGCGCTTCCATAATTAAATATACAAATTGAAAAAATATATTTCTCTTTGGAAAAGGGCGAATTTCATTGACTAAAACTACAAATTAAAGAAATTAATAATTTTTGAGGAAATAATATAAAAAAAAAATAATATATGAAAATAGTCTTATTTTATTTTCATCTAAGAGCAATTTTCAACGGGAAGAATATTAAATTTACGGCAGTTTATTGAAAATAAAATTGTTATGTAGCAAATTTTAAAACACACATTACAATAGTAAATAGTTGTAACTTAACCGTCTCAATGTATATTTAGAAATATAAATTGTTATAGATTTACTAAATTAAAATACAAAAAAAATTTAAATAAAACGTTGGGCTTGATTTTCCCCCATATCTTTTATTCGAGGGAACACAGTTGTTATGGCTAACTCTTTCCCCAGGCATAATAATTAGTATTGCCGATTGGTAAAATAGTAAGATTTGCTCTCACGTAGCAAATTATGTTTTTAGTCTAGGCCTTTATATTGTGCATATTGCATAGGGTCTACTTTCTTAAGCAGGCCACCCATAAGCTCATTCTGGCTCCACAAGTATACTATTTTCTTAGAAAAAACTTCCTGTGCACGGATTCGAACTTGCCTCCTGCATAAATTCCTAAAAACTTCACTGATCTATCTGAACCGACTTCATTTACTAAAATTATAAATAAAAAAAACTATATAAAGATTTAAATACTGGCCTGATATACGGATGATACATTTTGTAAACAGATAATTAATTATGACCATGATTTTAATCTTTAAAGCATTAAAACGTTTTCTTATAATTTAATTATTACTTAAGTCAAGAGGTGGTGATGAAGCTATATTAAACAAATAAATATAACCTTTCAAGTTAACAAAAAGTTTAATGGGACAATTAGATTAACGATTAGTTTTTTTTTATAAATATAAGCCATTTTTTTTAAATTAGATCTTAAGTTAATTGTTTTTATTTTAGAAAAATTGGTTAAATTCTTTTAATGCGCAATTCCTTTTTTATTTTGGAAAACGTTTAACTTTTATAATTAAATTATCTGAATTTTGGGTTGGCATTATAATTTAATAATAATTCTTACTTTGATCTACTGGCGATAAAGCTAAACACAAATAAAAATTAGCATTAACACAAAAAAAATTAAAATATAATTGCCATTTGTAAAAAGAATGGTTTGCTTATATAGACAACAAGTCGACAATTCAATATGCAAAAATTTTGCAAAATATAAAATTTCTGGTGTTTCGAATCATTTTTGTTGGAGCACGTGTAACAAAATACCCTTGCAGAATACAACGGATTGTAACCATAATGTTGATAGCCTGATTTGCCAAATATTTTACAAATAAAAATTTTCTATATTATAATTAAATCCTGATTTTTTTGAAATTAAAATTCGCTTTTACTTACCCAATTGTGGGAACACATATTTTTTGAAAAAAAAAAGAATTTAAAATTGCAATTGTATGGTATAATATTCAAATATACTCCTAAATTTAGAAAAAAAATGTTAAATTACTTTTATATACTTTTCTTGATTTTTTTAAACCATTTGAAATTACATTTTGATTAAAGCGTTGCTCGTAAGGTTTAAATTTCACATCTTGGCTCTCAATTTTTTATATCGTTTTAGCCTTTCAACGTTCCACACAGACACAGAATTAAGGTTGTAAATGTGTTCTAAATTTTCTTATATGTTATCAAGACGTACACAAATTTAATCACCACACATATATAATAAATTTATTTTAATTTTTCCGAAAAATGAGTGAAAAAAACATATGTCTATAAAAAGGCATATTATATATTGCCTCAAAAATCATAGATCACCTTAAACGTATTTTAAAAAGATGGAAAATTTTGCTGTTTTAAACTTTAAGGCATAGGATACAATGGTTATGTTATAGTTCTTGGATATAATAACGTACAAAAATCTTATTTACAATGCTCAGAAGCTTTCATAATAATTGATTAAATAAAAGATTTGACTTATTCAGCTGTATAGAAATTAATGTATAGGTATATATGTCGATATAAATTTACATTGTTTATCTTTCATTTCTCCCGAATCTTTTCCTGATTCAAAAAAAAAGACATTTTAAATTATACGATATAATATTTATATGTGTTTTGACCAAAAATATAATCCAAAGTTTAAATATTTTTAAATAATCATTATAGATTTTTATTTTAAATAAGAGTTTAATAAATACCATTAAATTTTAAGACAACATATATAGCCATAATAATATATATAATTAAATGTCGAAAAGTTAAAAAAAAATTGTTTTTTAAGATCATATGTTTTGATCTCAGAGCTGTTACAAGATAAGTATAAAAATGCACCTCACGATATTTTTTAATTTATATTCTGTAAAAAATTTTTTTTAAAAAAGCTGAATTTATTAAAAATAATCCAAATTACAGGTTTTACAAAATTAAATAAAGTAGGGGCAAAATCGGAGGCATGCGACAAACTAAACCCAAGATATAAGAAAATTTTTACAAAACTCTTTAAAATTACTGTTATTGTTTATATCTAGTGGAAATATCATTATGGAATGCCCAAAGTTTAGAAAAATTAGGTTTTTAAGCTATCAAAATGCATTGTAATTAACTTATTACCTGGTGGCGATCCAGCGTGGAGACGAGCTAATAGCATTAGACTTGCAATTACAAGTGCCAAAAAAGTTGAACTTTTCATTTTTTGTGATAAACTTTAAAATATAAAACCGAAATGTTGAATTTAGTGAGAAAATTTGTAATATATTTTGACGTACAGCAAGACTTATATAGTCGGCTAAAAAAATAAATGGGTAGGACAGTATAGGGTATTAACACCTACAAAGTGTTTTTTTTGTGGGAAGATATTACGTGATCCGGCCTTTCTAACAAAATTTTTAAATGCTACCCGATCAGCTATGTAAATATTTTTTTTATTATAAAATACTTTGTAAGCAACAATTTTGTAGAAAAACATTTTTGTTTATGCCAAATTTTTTTTTGCTCACATTTCTTCACAACGGATTAGTGCCATAGGTTTGGATCAAAAACATAGGGTAAGTGCGTTTAAACTAAAGCAAATGGTAAATTAAAATCAATACATTTGATGGATCATAGGTCCTTGCAATACATTGTGAGAATGGCCTCTAAAACTTACTTGGATAAAATCTTATGGCTTTACCGTCATTTTTTTGAGTGTTTATAAATTTCACAGGTGTTCGGGATCTCAGATTTGACCCGTGATGGCCCTGTTTCTATACAACGAATCTTACTTAAAATGTTTAATATAAGCTAACCTATAACTCGAACAAGAAAAATTTTTTTGATTTATTTTTTAGTCAATTATTCTAACCCTAAAGTTTACGAAAGCGCTTGGTACACTACAGAATTTTATTATTATAAAAATGAATAAAAGAAATTACAAAGGAAAAAATATCATATACTTAGTGTTCCCATAAAGCTTTTTAATATTAAATTATACGACAATTTGTCGTTTATTTTGTGTAGTGGTCTCAATGTTTAACGGCCATGGCCATAGCAATATTTCATTAAGTTTAAAATGCCCAGAAGGTAGATCAAAAATTCACATACCACACCTTTTAAAACGTGACGAGGTATATTTCCAATAATTTTTAATTTTAATGTCGGGCTACCGCTGAGATTATTGGCCCTGTTTGCGTGACACCAAAAAACATAATGACTTAACTAAATAAACAAAAAAACATATAGTTTTTATATGGCTTAAAAAACATTTACATCGTTAATCTCCCACAGGCTTGTGGTAAAGCTAGTGGGATTCATAACATATGACTAAGCGGGCTTAATGTCAATATATAGTTGTGACATTAAGTGGCTTATGTCAACAAAAAAATGGTCCCAAAGCCATTGACCAACATATTGATTATTAATCCCAAAAAATTATCCATAATAAAAAAATTTTTATAACATTTGTTTCGAATGTTGTAATGTTTTTTATTAAAAATATGTTGCCACCCTAATCGTGACGTCCACTATCTTAAATATGGATTCAAAAAAAAGATTATTACAACAAATATTTGAGAGCATTGAACTATCTGCGGAGATTAAACCTGCGATCTTTTTTTTATCCGTTTACCATTTTTTATAATAAAACTTAGATAGGCTATTAACATAAAAATTAATAAAAAAAAGCCAAAAAAACAAAAGAGATTTGAAAGCAAAAATAAATTGACTTTTTTATGCATATTTGCAACAGCTAAACTGTTTAATCAAACTTTAAAATTGTTATTAAAAACCAAAAATATGTTAAGTATTTAAGTTTGGACGCGAAAATTTATTATCTAAATGCTGATGTAACAGCTTGATTACTAAAAAATTCATTATTTAATATAATAAATATAAGTTAGGAATTTTCATATAAAAAAAATCCTTAAATTTTTACTTTTTTAGGATCAATCTGTTAATTTGGTCAAAATAAGCCATTTTCGGTATGGTCGCATGTAAGGAGAAAAGGCCGAAAGGAATTAAGAAAAACGTAATATGATAATGCCATCATGGGAATAAATTCTTTTATTTTTTTTAAAATTTACGATTGTGCCATTGTTATTTGTTGACTTGTGTCATCATACGAAATATATAATGGACTTAATTTTATGAATAATTAAAGTTGGTACTAGAAATCCCCCCCCCCCCCCCCCGGCCTAATAAGATGGCCAGGTTTGATGTAAAATAGTAAAAATAAATTTATATTATTTTTTAATTAAATTTCTTATTTTAACAAATTTAAAAGGTAACGTTTTTGGAGCAACAAAGTTTGAAATATTATTTTTTTTATACTTAATAAATTGAAGCCCTCATCGCTATAGGCCATTAAAATTGTCTTCTCGTTTTACAAAAGCATGTATGATTAATTTGTCTCACACAAAATTTATTATATTTTATGATGTAAAAATAACCTTAGTCTTATCAAAACTTATTAAATCTTAATTATATTTTAAAACTTAGCCTAACATTTAACTAATTCTAACCTAATTTTAAATCTAATCTAAACCAAATAAATAGGTGCAATTACAGTAAAAATATTAGGTATATGCATTTTTGCATTGTCTATAGGTATAATTTAGTCCTAACAGCCATTATAACTTAATATGTCTTGGGTAGGGGAAGGAAGTTTTTTCAAAGTGTATGTTGATACCCCAATTACAATCCTTAATATTCCTGAAGTATTGGAGTTTATGCTACAAATATGTTTTTAAAAAATTTTGGCCCTCTTTAATTCGAATATAAGCTATGTTTAATACTAATAAAACTAAAAAATAAAATTTTTTTTTTTTAAATTTTTGAGGGTTAATATCAAAAATGAGAATTAATATTTTTTTACGTTTTAGACTATGCCTAACAAAAACTTTTTAAAAAAAATTATTTTGCCAAAAACTCTTCTTATTTAAGCTCATTGGCACACTTTCCTGCCTTACACGCAGGAGTTGCGAGTTCGAATCCGTGCACAGGAGGCTTTTTTTATCCGAAAATCGTATATTTGTGTAACCACTTTAGCGCTGCTGAGTGGCCTTCTTAGGCAATATGCCTAAGTATGAGCGGCTAAAAACCTAGGTCGCCGGCGTGCGAACAAATTTTACAATTTAACCCGTGGGCAATATTAATTGCTTTCGTCGGGTTAAAAGAGTCAAAGGCCTAACGTGTATGGCGCCTCTTAAAAGGGGAAAGGTATGAGCGAAACCCCAAAACTAATTGTTTTGGTTGCCACCTTAATGTTAATCAAATGCGTATAATTTTTTTTCAAAACTTTATCACTAGCCACAGCCCTATATGGATTTTTTGAATCTATTTTATTGAACATAATACAAATATTCATCAATATAAAATATTCAAATTTTAACTAATTTTTTAAAAATATTAAATATTAACGTAAAGAGTAAGAAAGAAAGCTTATATTATGATAGATATACTTAAGCATTTTTTACAAAGGTTCAACAAAATTATTTTAAAGAATAAAATTTGTTGCCTTTACTAGCGATTAGCACTGTGGGGTACATATGAACCCCATATCCTAAATTTTCAATAATAATGGGTCAAATTTTTGTGAACCCGCATCTAGCACTGTGGGGTCCATATGCCCCAGCACATGTTGATTTTTGAATATCTTCAGAATATTTTATATACTATGCGTCAAGTTTTTGTTTGAAAACTAAAAATTTTAATGGGGTCCGTATAGACACCTGTCAAGATAGGACATATAATAAGATAAAATGTAATAGATATCTTTGTTCAATAAATAAAACGGATGACAATACCCTTTAACCAGAGAGAATTCAAGCATCCAACTAATTAAAACACAAGTCAACTAATTTTTGATCAATGGCGTAGCAAGTTGTAAAGCTTGGGGGGGGGGGGGGGGGGGGTTTCAAACAAAAATTTTTGCCGCCCTCAGCAAGCATGTTAACATAAACAAAGATTAAATCTTCAATCTGCTGTTAAATTTTATATCTAATAAAATTATTTTTGGACTTTCAATCAAAATAAGTTTGTTTTTTATATAACTTGTCTCAGCAGAACCGTATTCACGCCTAGGCAAAGGGGGCCATCGCCCCCTTTTAAATTTTCTTTTTACAATTTTTATGCTAATCCTTAATTTTGATATAACAAATTTAAAATTTTAGTTAGCCCATTTTAGTAAATATAATTATCATTTATTCATTTACACAATGATAAATAGACATCTGTATTCTACTCAAAAAAATTTCTTGCCCCCTTTAGAAATCTCTTGCCCCTCTTTATAAAAGGTTCTGCATACGTCCCTAGTTTAGAGCGCAACAAATTCAAAAATATAAAAATCTTAATATTTTTATTTAACTAGTATTTTAATTTGAGGGGAAGGGAGATTTTAAAATTAAATATTTAAAAATATTTTAAATGTAATTTAATTTTATATTTAATTGGTATTTTAGTTTTAGGGGGAGGGGGGTGGTATGCACTAAAAATTTTAAGGGTGGGGATAGGTCATGCTTGGGGGGGAGTGTTCATCCCCAACTCCCCCCCCTCTCCTACGCCTATTAAACCAAACCTGTCATCATAAGGATTTTCCAATCCGTTAACCATTTTTTCTAATCAAACTTACATAGTTAGCATTAATATTAAAAATTTTTAAAAAATCCAAAGACAATTGCTAATATACATAATATATATGTTGAGTGGATTTTTATTAGCATTTCTTTTCAACCTTAAAAAAATGTTATTAACCCGCGATTAGCACTCTGGGGTCCATATGCACCCCCCTCTCAATTTCAACGTCAAAAACCATGCTATTGCCTTTAAATTAAAACTTAAATATCTGCAACCTACTATTCTAGTTATTTTTTTAATTAATTTTTATTATTAAGTTAATTTGTATTGTTTAATAATGATATAAATTATTTTATCTTATAGTATTTTTAAAAGCCAAAAATAATTTTTTATATTAAAAAAAATTTTTTTTTCATAAAACTCTCTAAATATGTTCTACTAAACGTGAACAATTTGATCAATAATATTGATAAATTTTCTTCAATGACAGGATTCATTTAATATAATATAAAAATATAAAAATTTTAATTTTCCAGATTTATTTCTACTTTGTGTCAAATAAAATTTGCAATATTTATTAATAATAATTTATATTAGTCTTTGATTCAAAAGCACGTATTTCTCTTTAAAATATTAAGAAAAATAAAGATGATAACTTTAAAACTATTGAAGCTATAGAAGTTTAAAATTCGGGTAAATGTGAACCCCATCATAGCATTTACGTTACAAATTTCACACCCTACCATTCACGAAATAAAAAGTTAGCTTTTTGTTATTACATGTTTCCTTCTAATCACCTCAACATAGCATTTTACAAATTTCACACCCTATCATTCACGAATTAAAAAATTATAAACGCTTTTTGTTATCACATGTTTCCTTCAAGTCACCTCCTTAAATTTTTGTGTCCTTTAGGTTATAAATATAGGCTTAACCCCGGTACAGCAAAATATTATTTTTGGCACCGTGACTAAAAGATCTGATCTATCAATACGAATAAAATTTTTGGTCAAAAAATTTTATTAGGCTTAATTGGAAATTTACACCGTATGCCTGTATCTTCTACCATGTTTTTACAAAAAGAGTGTAATGAATATATTTCTTCGACCGCCACAAAAAAGTGATATTAGTTTACTTAAAAGGAGGTTAAAAAAAATTTATCATGAAAATAGATGTGGTAGACCCAAATTTATGCGAAATAAAAATTTACAACAATAAGATAATTTAGGATTAGGTTAAGGGCAGATAGTTTGGGCTAATTTTTTGATAGGAATTACGGTTAATATACGACTTTTAGGTTTGTTTAGGGTTTTGGACAGGTTTGCTTTTTACGGTCGTTTAAATATTAGAGTAAGGGAAGTTTAATGCACAGGTAAACAAAGATTAATGTCATGAATTTAAAATGCATCCCCATACTTAACTTACATATATTTTTCAATTTTCTTATTTTCTTTCGCCTTTAAATCGACCATATCAAAAATTACCCTTTAATAGTTCGACCCCGAGAATACCCTAGAAAAAAAAATATATTTTTTTTATAAAAAATCTTTTGTAACATGTATTTATCATCTCAAATAATGATAAATAAAATTTTTTGTTAAATTAGCTCTTACGTCAGCATTTAGGTTATACAAAATATTTGCTTATATATATATACACAATATTTTATCGGATTTTAATATAAATGTCATTTAAAGTTTGCATATACCAGTTTGACTGATGTAAATATGCTGAAAAAATCATTATATTTTTGTTTTAAATCTTTTTTTCTTTTTTCGACATTTTTTCCAAGAATTTTTTAATGTTTATAGCCGACCAACTAAATTTGATTAGAAACGGTAAACAGATTTAAAATCCCTAATATGACAGGTTTAATCTCTGTAGAGCTCATAACTTTCAAAAATTTGTCAACTTGTGGTATTAGGGTGTGCTTGAAAAAAAGGCCTAAGATGTCGACCCAAAGCCAATTTCTTTAGTGTTTCGAAAATTGGTCCTTTTTTTTACCATCTCTTTTTCATTGTACAATATAATAATCTAAGTTTTGACTCACAAAAATTTATGAATTTCACCGTAAATTATAAAAAAAAATGGTGGCAAAAAAATAACAGTTTTTGGCAATTCTTTCTCTTAAATTTCTTTACGGATAGTGTAAGAAGTGCAATATAACAAATTATATTCCCTTTATTATTAGATATTTGGGAATATATAGTATAAATATTAGCATAGAGATTCATCTAAAAATAGAACATGGATGGTATCTGTGTAAGTATGGCGCGAATTTGCGTAAGTATAAATTTGAATATCTACAGATAGCGTCCCATCCTTATCTAAGGCCGAGAAATCTGAACGGAAGAAACGCGAAATAGAATGCACAAATTACTGCTTTTTAAGTTATGCGAAATGCCTGGTCTCAAGCAACAATTAATGTTGTATTTAAAAGAATTTTTTATATTAGTGTATTTTAAGAATTTTTATTGACATATCAAATTCCCAATTTAAAAGTATCAATTTAACTCTGGACAACAAAAAAAACCAGCATAAACGATTTATTGGGGTTTTGTTAAAAATAAATATAGTTTTAAATTTTTGTTACTACCCCCAGGTTTTATGATAAAGAAGCCCAAAATACCCCAAAAATCAAAAATCAATTTTGACACCGAATAACTAAAAATCTGAGGCATTGACTAATATTTTAATTTCGTATTTGTGATCACAAAAACTTGACCAAAAACCATATTTGCCATAAATGATGTTTGGGGTCTTTCAAAATTTGTTGTCCAGTGTAATCATATATATGTTATAAGGTTATTTGTATAAAAGGCAGGCATATGTCATATAATTTTATAGAAATTAATTTTAGAGGTATTCATTTATAGGCGTACACAGGTGAGAGATTAATTCGGCATAGCAATTTTTTGAGCAAACAATGAGGTAAAATATTACTCGTTCAGCCTCGCCCCTGGACTTGTGTATTGATGCCCATGTAACTTCCTAATCATAAAGGTATACAACCTAATAACACTCAAAGCGTTAGCACTAAAATTGAAGTAAATATGTAAATAACTAAAAAATGAATCATAAAGAACGATTAAAATCGTTATAAAATTTATTTATTTTATAATATATATATTAAAAATTGATTGCAATTGTGACTGCATTTTGTAGTTGGCTTGAATTACAATTTTTTAATTATTGTCGCGATTTTGCGTCTAATATAAAATAAATAAATATAATATATTCGTTTCTTTGAATAAAGTTTGTAAGGCTGCAAAATTCCTGAAAAAGAGGTGTCCTTTTAATGGATATTAAGGCCAGATAAACGCACACAATCCTACTGCGAAAGTTATGAAGGTCGTCGCACAGAATTTTAATGATTCCCACCCAATCAATAAAATGAAAAATTAAATAAAAACTACCATATTGTAGATTTGATATTTTTGTTTAATTAATGTATTTTTGCTTGAATGAAACAAAATATAAATAAGAAAAAAACGAGTTTTAATAAAATAAATATTTAGAATTAGCTTTAATATAATCAATAAAAATATATTAAAGGGTACATGAGATATACCCCATATAATATTTCGACGCAAACCATAAAATTTTTAATAAAATATTTGTATATTTTTCTTTATGAGTAAGCTTACCGCAATTACAAAAGTCTTTTTCATATAACAGTCTAAATTTATTACATTTTGGATATTACTTGTTTAAAATTCAAAAAATTTTACCCTTCATGGAATAAATTATATAATGATAGCAGTATAAGCATAGATTATAACCAGGATTTGTGTTTACACTGGTTAAAGTAACCATTTTAGCACTTTTTACATTTTTTAAAGGCTCTTGGGCTCTTACTTGACATACCCCAAATAATAAACTAGCTAAGTGACACAATGATAAAAGCGACCTTTAGAACATAGGTAATAAAATTTTTGAGAGTAAATAGCTTACTACAAACATAACACCTGCCATCTTAGATTTTCAAATTCGTTAACCTGTTATTCTAAACAAATTTACTTAGTCAGCTATAACATTAAAAAATGTCGACAAAGTTTCATAAACAAAAATAGAAAATTTTTTTTTGCCCATAAAATAGTTAAATTAAAATCAAAACTTCAAATAATATTTTTATTAAAATCCGATAATATATCGTGTCATAAACGCGAAATGTTTTGTATTAACCAAATGCCAAGTATAATAACAAATTTTATTTTTCATTATTTGAGATATTAAATATAAGTTACAAGGGATTTATATATGAAAAAAAATTCTTAACTCTTTTCTTCAGAGCAAGAGTTGGAAGAAGTAAGTAAAAAAACATAGATGAGAGGCCAGCATGGGGATGCAATTTTTTTAGGTTAAAATATATTGATATTTGTTGACCTATTTAATAAGGTTTTCTAAAATATATTGAAATTTATTTTTTAAATTATAATTTTAGAACTTAGAGTGCTTAATTATAAATGGATCTTAGAAAAATATTTATATGAATATGTCAGGGGACATAAAAAGTTAAAGTTTACACGTAGGTAGTATCATTTGAAATTTAGATAATTAGATTGAGCCTAATATTATGCGCCTTTTGTATTTTTGGAATACATTATATTCTATATATTTTTTTTACAAAAGATGGAAACCTTTATTCGCAAATAAAATTTAGTCTGGTCCGTTTTTAAATTTGTTTAAAATGAAGGTTATTTATTACATTCGATTTTATTGCCCCCTTTATTAAATAACATGCTCAATTTTACATAGAAAATATATAACAACTTATATTTGACCCCAAACTTATTTACCTCCATAAAGAAATGTATTTTGTTTATACTTCTTTTCATTTATATGTCGAATTCCATTAACAAATCCCAATTTTTTTTAACAGTTAATGTTTAGAGCTTCTAAATTATAGGAGATTAATTTGGAACCGAAGGAGATTTCAGTTTATGCTTATTTGAATTTTTTAATTGTGAGAAGGGGAAGGAAGGGGAGAGGGTAAATAATATTTGGAAGAATTTTGGGTTAATTAAAATAAAACACGCTTGTTACAACCACTTTTAAGCTGCTATGTGGTTTACATTGGCAGTTATGCCCTAAAAAGTTATTCCTAAAGTGGGAAACAACTATGGATTGCAAACGTGGGAGCATTTTTTATATAACCTTTTATTAGATATTATGTTATTGGCGGAAATACACATTCTATTTTTTTGATACCTAACATCGCCACAGCCTCACTGTTCCCTAGCCCAAAAATAAAATTAAGTTTACTTTTTTTTCTTGGACGCGCCGGCGATTAAACCAAGTGTAAACCTATGTATCATAAAAAAGAATGTAATGATGAATTCTTGATTGAGATTATTAAAAATTTAGCCTTAAAATTAATAGCTTTTTAGTGTAAAACTTGTCGAAACATTATAAAATATGGGTTTTAGTTGTAATTTTTTTATAATCGCTCTAGTGTTCTGTGCTCAGGTACTTTGTAACCGGCCTTAGATTTGATATTTTTAGATATTTTTATTATGTGGACATACATCTCTGGCGCAAAGTAGCATATTTGGTAAGAATAAAATAGGTTGTGGCTAGTGAAAAAAATCAAAGTATTGAACAATAAATATAAAAAGGTGCATTGTATGTAAAAAAAATTTTAGCATATCCAAAAAACAGCAAAACTACATTAATTCTCATTTTTTAATTTTAGCGTTATATTTTAGTAGAAATTTTTTTTTACAATGAAAATATTAGCCGCAATTATTTAATAAAAAACGTCCGATATTACTTGACGCTCTTAAAATCGATGGCCATCAATAGCTAAAGGATGTTAAATCTTTGCATAATCTTGGGAAAAAGAACACATTTCCAACCACTTCAAAGCTGTTTTGCCCTCCAAGAGGCCATAAACAATGTGCCTAAAGTGAGGGCCTAGGCTTAAAATATAGGTCGTCGGCGTGCGAGATAATGTTATTAACAACAATATTATTTGCTCCGCTGGGTAGGTGCCAGGGTCCTTAACGGGTATGTCGTCCCTAATTAGGGAAAGGGGGGGGGCGTATGTTTTAATGTTGGATAAGAATGATGTCGATGACAGTTGCTTTCATTAAAGCCCACGGTGACTATTCTTAAAATAATTTTTAAGATAATATAGTTTAAAGGGCTATTGGTATCTGTTGTTAAATTAATACTTGAATTTAAACCAAATTGACATCTATACGACAAATTTAAACTTTTGGGAACATGTTGTTAAATTCTTCGTAAGATTGTAAAAGAGGTTCTTAAATTTATTTTTTTTTCATAAAATGATTTCTCTTTAATAAATTTCCTTTCACTATTTTGGTAACTGTTTTTTTTATTGCTTTGGCAACTTAGCCATCATTTAGATATTTAGACTAAACTTTGGTCAAGCCAGTACGATGGATTTAAATTGCATCAAAATTTATTGGGTGATATCAGAATGCAGGTTAAATTAAAAAAAGGTAGGGGAAGCGTGTTTTTGAAGTTGCAAGATAAGCTAGGGTTAAATTAAAGGTAGGTTAGGCTTTAGGATTTAGGCTTATGCTAGGGTTAAGGTTTATATTTTAAAAATTGCGTCTGTTTAGCATTGTATTTAGTTTAAATTGCCGATTAAAAAATTTTTAGGGGAGACGAAAAATAATTTTTTTATAAAAAAGGATAATAGCTTTTCAAAACAAAATACCTGATTTGTCGATAAATTCAAATCGTTGGCCAGTTTAATTTTTTCATCCTCTGTAATGTGTTTATTTCGTTCGTAAGCTTGATTAAGTGTATTAAGTTGTTCTGGATTAAAGTGGGTAACTGTGTGAGAAAATAGATCATAGAAATAGAGTTAAATAGTATAATACCCCGGTTTGGTTTCCAACAGCTTCTCAGTCCAGCCTCGACATCAATCGGCACAAAATGGCGCCCTGCGCACCATCACGGGCTGCCTTAAAATTACCCCAGCAGATTACCTTCACCAAGAAACACAGATTCTTCCAATCAAACCTCACTCTCAACTACTATGCGATCAGTTTTTGGCGTCCTGTGTTTCTTCCGATCACCCATGTCACGAACTATTTCATCTTGATGCCCCTGCTCAATCGATGAAAAATACTTTGCCCTCAATCAGCTTTCCACGCATCAGTCATCTAGACTTCAACCTAACAACAAAACAGTTGCTTAAACAAATTCATACGGACGCATCATAATTAAATCTTATAAACCTCCACCCATTTTTTTAAATGATTGGCCTCCTCCCATATCACAATCCGAAAAAACTCTCCTCAGGCGAGAAAAATCTCTATTATTTAAGTTAAGATCAGGCTTCTGTTATCTACTAGCAGACTTCCGTAGTCGCGTCTATTCAACAGACGACAAGTGCATCCGTGCCCCTCATGTGGGAACTCCATAAATCCCCTAGATCTATGGACAAACCCCATTTTAACCGCCTCCAAACTCGCTCACACCCCAGAGCCTCCCTCATCATTTTTCAAGCGCACGGGTTAGAAACAACAACAATAGTATAATAAGTAGTATAGGCTAAAATTTAAGAAGGAAAATTAATTTAAATGTTTACAATGTATTTTATATAATTATTTTCATCCTTTTGACTGCTCTAAACATTTAAAAGTCCAAAAAGTGACAAAAAACGTTATAGCTTTGTTTGTTATCGTTAATCATGCAAAAATAGAAGTATGAGAGGTTAAACATTCTTATCCTACAGCATTTGTCTAATTTTGATGTATTTGTTATTAAATAAATGAATTCTTTACATCTTATATGTTAACATTTTTTGTTTCTAAAGAAAGAGTTTTGAATTTGAAATTATAAAACTTGAGCATAATAGATCAATAAGTATTTAACAAAATTTCCAACCTTTTGGCGGTTCTATATATTGTAAAAATATAACGATTTGATTTACACCATATGAATATATTATTTATAAAAATATTATTCAAAAATCAATTTAGCTAAAAAATTTCCTAGAATTTATTTTGCCAATAACCAACGATGATTAAGGAAACTTGCTGAAGTTACAGATCCTTGACAGGTAATTCTTATAGGAAATTAGGTATGAAGAAAAACTTAACTAAACTTTAGGTAATTTTTGATATTTTGCATAAATGAATATAATTCATTATTATATGTAATAATATCAATCTGTAACTCTTAATTATAATTTCGCTAAAATACAGTAAACTAAAACAATTTTGCATGCGTCTTTAAAATGTCATTTAAAAAAAATGATTTGCACCTACTTAAGAACAAAAAATTAAGAGCTCACTGCTGGTGTCACTTTAAATATTTTAATTTTAAATTTTAAACAAATTTTAAGCATAAAATCAAATTTAATTTTGTTAAAAAATTTGATAACAGACTGTTTAATATTGTAATACTATAATATAGTTTCTTACTATTCTGTTCCTTGGCACGTCGGTTTATAAACCAATTCCGTATCTACAAAATATGATGTATTTTAAGCATTCCATAGTTTGTAATAATATTTATATATGCAAATAAATACGAATTTTTATATAATTGCTAACAACGGCACACGATTAAATATTATCGTGACAATCAATATTTTATTTTGTAAAATGCATTTATATGTACCTTAAATATAATTAGCCTTTGCAATAAACGGTAATTTAAAATAGTGAAATTGTCAGGGCTTAATTATGAAATTTTTGAAATTTATATATTGTTGCCATTTGCAATTACAAGCCTCTAGTTTTAGTTTAGGGAACTAACTAGTAAGGCACAGAGCGGGTTATATTTAGACGGGTATCAAGTCTCTTATGGAAATGTGGTTGTGTCTATATATTCGTCAGTGCTTGTTAGCAATTACACTGTAACATTCTTAAGAATGAGGCCTTCAATTTGATGCTAATATTGGCGAAAAGACTAAGTTAATTTTATTGGAGCTATGATTAGGACTATGTTGCTAAACATTTTTTTAATTCTTCTCAGGCTGTAGCTAACACTAATTTCAAAATCATAAAATTGGATGCATTAGAATGAGAAATAAGCTAAAAAATGAAAAAAAAAAACAATTTACTTTGTTTAATTTCATAAATTTTAAACATGCAACGTTATGGAAAAAAAAAGCTTTTAATTATTTTTATTGACATTTTTTGTTCATGTGCTATTATAAGCATTAATAAGATCTATTCAATTTTTAATTTTGTTGTAAACAAAATAAAAATAAATGTTTTGTTACCAAATATCATATCAAACTTACAGATTGTTTTATTCTAATATGAAATAATATTTTATAAGTTTTTAATTATTATTTAATTATGTTCTTTTTCTCATTTAAATATTTTTTAATCTTATTTGATTCAGCATTTTAATTTTTAAATTTGTTGTATCTAGTTGTATCCGTAAAAATGATGACGATATTACAGATAGAGTTAGCTCTAATTTTACTCATTTTATATTGTATAAAAACTTTTTGAAGACCGGGTAAAGGGCGCCGCGGTAATACACCTACAAATAATCAGATTCACAAAAAATTACACGTATTCATTTATACTGGGCCGGCATTTTTGTGCTAAAATTTGAATTTTAATTGTCGACATTACATTAAATTAACATCAAATGAAGAACCAAATAATTCTCTATGTTAATAATACATATGTCAAACATGGTATTTAAATATAAGTGTTCTTTGCTTATTTCATTCACTCATTTTATAATAAATATGATAAAACGGAAAAATTTAAATCTAAAAATACCTGTTCTTCCGTCAACTTTATATCATTGGCAAGTTTCATTTTGTCAACTGTAGAAATAAATTTATTCCGTTCGTAAGCCTGTACCAATTTCCTTACTTGCTGATTTGTGAAGCCAACTATATAAATATTAAAAGGGCATTTAAAATCAGCACAATAATTACAATGATTAATTATATGGAACATGCGTAAAATTTTTTTAAAATTTTTTATACATTTTTATAACGATAGCTTTTTTTGTTAAATAGCTTAAAAAATTATGGGTAACGCATTTATTGCTATATATATGATTGTACGTTTTACCCAAAAATATTTTTTTTATAACTTCCTTATAAGTTAACCTACGATTTATTTTTTTTGTTAAAATTATGTTTTTTTTGTTTTAAAACATATTAAAATTAAAAATAGATGTTATTATTATCAAATTAGTATCTTTTTTAATACTTTGAAAAAAAAACATTTTATTTTGTGAAGCACTTACGAACTTAAAAGGCAATGTTGCATAATTATTTCCACAATAACTTAAACTTTTACAAGTTTTTTAATAAACGTTTTAGTAATTTAAAGGGCTAAAGTTTTGTTAATTTTGAGCAATGTATATAACAAATGTATTTTTAAGGCTGCACACACCGGGGCAAAATTAAGCCTTTATAGTATGATTTGGAGATCGTGATATTCCCACAGATAATAATTTTGTTAATGACAAAACTTTTTGTTACTTTGATTGATTCTAAGATGGGCTTGGCAAATTTAGTTTAAAAGGACATTAATTTATATGTTTTATGCCCAATTTATAGAAAAAAAAAATTAAATCAGGCATGACTCGACAAAAATATTGCAATATTACATTTAGATATAAAAAAAACAAGAGTTTTTGAAGTTTATTTTGACTCTTAAAATTATAATAATATTTAATGACATTATAATTTGTTTTACTTAATATATTTATTTTATTTATATTTTTATTACAGTGTACGCAATATATTGCCTTTATAGTTTAATGTAAGTTACCTTTAGCTGGCTTTTGATTTTCTTAAAAATAATTAAAGGGAAATCATAATATATATATATGGTCAATTCCACCTCAATCCAGCAAGTCCGGGAAGGGTACCCCTTTTGATTTGGCTGAAATTTTGCATGGAGGTAGTATCTAAGAGTATCTCATAATCTGGAAATTTTTTTTGACCGGAAGTGATTTTTGACGAAGATAGGGGCAAAAGAAATAAAAATTGCAAAGTGAATTTTCACATTTAATGCAACTTTGCGAGGTTATAAGTCAAAAAGTATTATAGCTAGAGACTTAATTTTTTTTTTATTTTGAAGAGGACAATAAGGGCTATCTTGCATGTGTTTATAATTTTAAAATTATTTTTTTGAAATTTTACAATTTTGTAAAGAACATTCAATTTAATATAACTAAAAAAACGTATTTTTGAATTTCTTAAAAAATTGCTGAAATACAGTCCTTAGTATTCATTATTAATATGTGAACTCAAAAGTATGGGACCGACTAGACTTTTTAAAAAATTAAAAAAAAAAATTTTTTTTTTTTGAATTTTAGACAAAAATTTGCTCCCTGTACTATATTAAAATATTTAAAAGTGCCAAATTTGTTTATATATAAGAAGTTAGACATAGGGGAAAATATGTTAGGCTATAACAGTTTTATTAGTTTGATTCAAACTATTGTCAATTTTGGAAAGAAAAGGGGAACTTTAGAACAAAAAAATTGGTAATTTTCAGTATTTTACTCCTATCTTCTAAGCCGACTTTCTGGGTCACTACCAAACCAATTTGAAAATTTAAAACTGCATTTTATACATAAAACATCACTATATAACATATATTTCCCCCAACATTTTTTAACGTACCCATAGCTTTTTATGAAATAAAAACCAAAGTTTGCCAGGTTTTTTGAAATTTTAAGGTGTAAAAAATAAAAACTTAAAATTTTTATGCTAATATATGTTAACTTTTACTAGTCATTTTTAGTTTGATGAACAATATTAGAATATGTACATAATTCTCAATATTTATCCTCGGCAAAATTCAAAAAATTTGTTAAATTTATTGGATAAAAAAAATTTAAGAGGATTTTAGAAAAAATAATAAGGTTAAAAAAATTGTAAAAATTAATTTTTTTCTATTAATTAATAGTTTTTAAATAAAACAGCCTCAACAACGTTAAATCTGACAAAAATAAGTAAAATAGAATATATTTGGCCTATTTAGAATATTATGATTTAACAGATTTTCTTTTTTTATGATTATCAACAAACTTAAAATAAACGTAAAAAGTCAATTATTTTATGAAACATAGTTATATGGTTTTTTAATATTATAACTACATAAAAGAAGTCAATTTTAGGGTTAAACAACCTTAAATGATTAAAACGGGCAGAATTAGCTTCAATGATGAATAATAAGACTAAATATTAGACCCAATTTAATATAAACAAAATATAGACATTCAGTCTTTTTTACTAATTTTTACAAATGCCAAATATGTTTTTGAAAGGCTATTTAGAGCAAGGCACACCATATATATCTAACTGACCCTAATAAAGTTAAAAAACCAACAATTTAAGTTCCAATTACATTTTAGTTTTATAATATAGACGCACTAAACCTATTAAAGAAAGAGGAAATATTACTGTTACTTGATTCTATGGGCATATAGATTTGGGCTTTGACCTAAAGTTTTTTATAACTAAATGCGTTCCTTACGAGTTTTAACACAAAAGTGTGTTTTAATAAATACATTTAATTACAAATTTAATAAAAATAATGAAATGATTTATTAATCTCATTTTTTGATAATTTACCTATCTAGTTCTTTTAAGATTTTCTATACATAACATATATATTATTTTTTTAACACTTTAACAGGCAAAATATGACTGATTATATAGGTTCTAGATATTTTTAGATAATTTTGCCAAAATAATAAAAAAATAAGCTTGCACAGACGAATACAATCTGCATTAGTTTTTTGACACCTGAAAATTTGCTGTTTTTTGGCAAATTTAGGTATTTTTATTGTAGAAGCGTCAAAATCGAGTGAAAAAAGGTGGGGCTATTATATGTTATTAAGCAATATTTTATCTATAAAATAAATGTTAAATATTAAAAAAAGGTTGGCTGGTTAACCAGAAAGTCGATTTTGAAAACAGGCAAAATTTTCACTTTTTTCGGTTTTAAGGTTCACTTTTTCATTGTAAATTTAATAATGGTAGTAATTAATTAAATCAAACTATTATGGTCTAACATAATTGCCCATATGTCCTGCTTTTTGAATACTGTCAAATTTGGCACATTGGCATATTCTAATATAGTGCAAAGGGCATAAATGTGTCCCAAAATTAGTGCAAAAAATTGATTTTTTTAAATTTTGTAAAAAGTCATGCCGGTCCCAAACTTTTTAAATCATATATTTATTAACATTATTAAGGGCCATATTATATAAATTTTTCAGAAAATTTATAGATACGTTTTTTGAGCTATTTGTGTCTAAACTTGACTTTTATTTTTTGGTAACTTAAAAAAAATTTTTTTTAATATTTTTTGCATCTAAGGTAGCCCTTATTACGATCTTCAAAATAAAAAAAAAATTATGACTCTAGCTACAATACTTTTGATGATACATGCGCGCAAAGCTGCCTCAAATTTTTTTTTTGCAAAAAAATGTAAAATATTTTTGCTCATATCTCGGTCAAAAATCGCTTCCGGTCAAAAAAAATTTAGGTTTTTATCAGCACCCTAGGACCCTACCATTGTACCAAATTTCAGCCAAAACTGAGACTTCAAGGGAAAAAGTTTGTCGATTTGAGGTGGAATTGACCATATATATATATATATATTATTTTGCAATTATTATTTGTTTTACTAATAACTTTTCTTTTTAATCTATTTTTAAATAAACTCAATATTTACATTTTAACATAATATATGGCCTTAATATTCTGGTCCGGTTGTTCCAATATATTTCTAAATTTAGGTTTTGTCTGATTGATTATATTCTCATTTTAGGCCGGGCTCGTTTAAAAATGAAAGTAACACTCAAAAATTATAGAACGCAATTTAAAATATTTTTGTTTTTAAATTATCAAAAAAAATGGATATAGAAGTTATGTCTGTTCTAGTGTTGTCTTAACATATTCAATGTAACTATTAGTTAAAAATATAAGGCGTTATTTGCCCGGTCCGTGTGCCATCTAGTCTGTTCTAAATATCAATGTGGTCCTTCTTTGTTTTTAGTTGGGCAGACATTGAGTCGAATGGCCTTTTGGGTCCGACTTAGATTATCTTACCTATATGTTATAAAGCTAAACTATTAAATCCTTGGAAAATGCCTATAAATTATGTACCCAATTTAAAATAGGCTAGCTACATAACTCTCATCCATTATTTTACATATTTTTCAAAAACTTATTTAAACATAATAAATAATACTACTTACTCATGCTTTCTTTTCGTTGGTCTTTGAACCAAACTAGTACCTGTGTGGTTTAATATAATCAAGAAATAATTATTAGATATAAATATATATAAATAAACACTAAAGGTTACAATATTTAAATTCACAATTTTCTATTTTTTATATGCATATTTAATCACAAACTTAGATATGCAAAAAAATAAATTTTAAATTTATTTTTATTAAATATTGTGTGAAACACATTCGTATTTAAAATTAATGCAAGGTTAGATTTTAATCACAGATAATAACGTTGAAATAAAAAATAATTTAATAAATTTGATAATGTACTTGATTTTCAGCCAATTTTAAGGTATTTGCAAGCTCTTTCCGTTCCATTTCACTTACATATTTGTTTTTCTCAAATGCCTCTTTAAGTTTAACAATCTGTTCAGGAGTGTAAAGGCTAATTTGCAATTGTTCTAAAGGTAATTAAATAAATTTACAATCAAAATTATTAGCTCTGATATCCTTATTTTGCTTTATTTAATTACATGGGCAACCATGTATATCCCTTTGATTAAAAATATTAAATTGTAAATAAAAAATAATAATTTTTTATTTTTTAAATAAAGTGTATATTATCAAACTTATTTGTACATTTTTTGTACAAAATTGTCAATTATAATAAAAAGTAAGAAAAACTAAAAAACTTCTATATTATATGGGTCAAGAAAAAGAAGATTTTTAAAAGCTAAATGAGTATTACTTTGTCTGCCTCCTTTGCGTTGATAAGTGAACCAATTTTTAATCTATGCATTTAAAAATATATTTATTACATAGTAATGGTAATAAACATTAAAGTGTTTAACTAATCTAGGTTTTTGCATCAAGCTCTTTTAAAATTGACCTAAAACTTAACAAACTTGCCTATAGAAATAGTTTTTATGATTCGAACCTACAGGTTAAGCTTTTCACTGGACAACAAAAAACATAAATTTAAAGATTTTGTAGAGAACTTTTTTGCAATAATAATCCCTGGTTTGGTTTTTTTCTAAATGCCTCCAATTTTTTAAAAACCACGTTCAGAATTTAGAAAAAAACTTATTTTTTGACTATTGATTTTTCGAAAAATCAACTGGCATTTTTATCTTTATAAAGAAACATATCTTAAATAGGTTATAGTTTAAAATTATTACTAACATTAAAAAACAAATTTTATGCATAATCCCTAATTTCATATAAATATGCCTTATGTTAAAAAAAATTTTAAACTTTTTACTGTCTAAAGCGCTAGAGACCCAAAACAACACAAAAATAAAAAAGTCTCAACTTCAACACCAAAAAACTAAAAATCTGATTGGATAAAATTCTAATTTTACAAACAATTAGCATTAAAAACTTGACCAAAAACGTTAATTTTGATAATTTAGGCTTTTAACTTCGTGCAAATTAATTTATTTATTGGATGTGCAAAATGTAAAGTAGCCCATTTTTTTACAATCGTAAATCTAGCTCATTATTTAATATCGTGTAGCCATCCCCATCTGACGAAAATAAGCCCTGCCCTTAAACAAAAAATAATGTGGAAATCTAATTTTACATATTTTTACTAGTGAATTACACATCAAAAGCCGTATATTTTTTTCTGTAATTTTAATAATTTTAATCCAAATTTTAATTTTATCGAAATTGTATTCTAATGTGGTAGTGTTACATATAAATGTTGATAATATTGAACTTTGTACGTATATTATATATATCTTTTTGAATGTAACATATTTACAAAAAAAAACCTTTAAAACTTAAAAATATGAATAATTTCTCATACTTCAACCAATTAATATTTCTCTTTATACCCACCACTGATAAAATAAACAACCGTCGAGCCAGGTTAACAATTACACAGGTAACCGTCATTGGATTTAGAATGTATCTTTTAAATTTGTCCTTAAAATTTATGTCATCGACGATTGACTCAACGCGACCACCAGCTGAATTAAAAGGATGCAAAGCACAAGATGTGGATTCCTTGGGGAAAGGCTTGCAGGACTACTCGCGTTATATTAATGTAACGTCCCTACTGTCAGAGTTTTGTATCCTAACTTCAGCTCGTCTCGCGTTAAGTTAACCACCTTGATGACCTAGGTTCTAATAGACAAATTTAAAATAAATGGCAATCACCTGTCTAAATATTAATCTGGCTCATTTTTAGGCTCATTTGAAATTTTCATTATTTAATTTTTCAAAATTTGAATAGGAACAAAAAACAAACTATTGATTTGAGGTTTCCCCCATATCTTTACCCACTTAGGACTGCCATACCCGTTAGGGGTTTGACTCTTTAACCCGAACAAAGCAATTAATAATGCCGACAGGTTTAATAGTAAGATTTGTACGCACGCCGGCGACCTAGGTTTTTAGCCTAGGCTCTTACTTTTATACATATAGTTTTAGACCTACTGCTTAAGCCAGAAGTTTTAAAGTGGTTGCACATGTAAACTATTTTTCCAAAGAAATAAGCCATTGTGCATGGATTCGAACTCGCAACCTCTTGCGTCTACGGCCGAAGGTTTGGCACTGAGCTCTTACGATTATATGAGTTGGAAAACACAAAAATTATGGAAGGAGTCATTTTGTATAATTGTTTTGGCACCAGTGTAATGAATAAATTTTTAAATTAATTTTAAATTTTTATACTTTTTCCTCTGTTAGCTTTGTTATCTCGGACAGCTTCTTCCTTTCTTCCCCAGCTATAAAAGGACTTTGTTTAAATGCTTTTTGAAGTTCTTTGAGCTGATAAGGTTCTAAATTTCCATGTGAGCATAGAGGTGTACCAATGTCATTGCTAATCATTGCTGCTGAGGCTTTTTAAAAGAAATTATTAATGTTGGTAGGAAAACACAAAGATATGTAACAGTTTTTGAGCGTTAAACAAAAATATAGTAAAACCAATAAATTAATTAATTTTTATAAAATGTGACAGTCAAAAATCGTGAATTAAAATTTTAAAAAAATAATTAATCTACAACAGAATAAGTCTATAAATTACATTATTTGTATAATATCTTTTATGTTTTTAAATAATTGTTAAATTAAATAAATTTAATTTGGGATTTAAATTGGATTTATACAAAGGTAGTTTTATACTATACTAAAGTTAAATATTTGTTTGTATTAGTATTCTATGAGCATAGCCTTAAAAACAAAGTCACAATTGTGACCTCGAAACATTAGAACTTAATAAATATGTTCAAAATTTATGTACATAACTTTTTAATTATTAAACATTTTAAATTTATCTTAAAGAGATTTGTAAAAAAAATTGATTGATAAATGGAAGGATTTACATAACCACAACTAGATTACTATAAATTTTGAATAAACTATCCACAGTATAAAACTATTTTTTACAGGTTTAAAATTATTACATTGTTTACAAAAAAAAATTATTGGCATAAATGCACAATAATATAAATATTATTTAATTTTAAATATAGGTTTTATCTATTTTTTTATGAAAGGATAAGAGTCACTGAACAAATGATTTTATTTTGTTTCTAGCTTTTTATTGGCAAAACAGTTAAAATGTTTTTCATTATTCAATTCATTTATGTTAGTTGTCTTATTTTTACAAATTACCCCATTTGAGGCTCACCTGGCATAAACGTTTTTTCTAGTGAAAACATCTTATTTTTTATAGAGTTATATTCATAATTTTTTAGTCAATCTATGAGAAAAATTTAATTATCTTCCCCATTTAAATATTACTTTGAGGCTTTTTCCGATTATTTTTGAACCATTGGGTAATCTAAATAGGATAAAAAATAGTAATAAATTTATTAAATAATTTTAATATTTTAAAGTTGACTGTATGATTAGAAGAATGTTTTTTGTCTACACATATTAAATCAAGATAACCAATAAACTTAAAAATTAATCAAAAAAAAAATTTAGAAGTTTGTAGCCATCAATTATAAAATATAAAAAAATTAATAATGACCTTTTCTTCGCCTTATAAACAAAACAAAATAATTTTTGATGTGAATGGCCATCGTTTTCAATGATATATAAAATTTATGCTTTTTATATTAGGAAAAAAAATAATTTTGCATTTTAACTTTTTTGATAATAGCTTAGGAAAAATAATTATAAAAACAATGACGCGTTTTAAATGCGTTTTAATTTTGGAGCCAAAACTTTGAGCCATATTCCTCAAAATAATTAAAAATCATAGATCCTCTAAAACTTTTCGGGAGAATCAATACTTGATCGTTATATACAGTTACTGTAAATTAAAATAATTTAACTAAATCAAGCATTTTTATAAAATATTGATGTAGCACCATATATGTTTTTCGCTTCTTATAAACTAAATATATACTTGTATTGGCGTAAGCTTTAATTTTTCAACCAATTCCTTTTTTTCTTGTCCAATTAAGCGAGGATTTTGAGCAAAGGCCTTCTTAAGTTCACCCAGTTGGAAGGCAGTAAATAATCGGCTTTTAGGTATTTCCAAATTGTTTTCAGATCCTGCAATTGAAGAGGCTGTAGTTAAGAAAAATACTAAAAATGTTTTCACAATCGGGTTATATGTCAAGTCTTGGGAAGAGGCCTTCCCTGAGTTGTCGGGCAGGTATTTAGTCATAATTACGAGATATAATTTTAATTTTTCCAGTCAATTTTTGGAGGCTTGTGACAATTTATGTCAAATTTACAGCATTAGTTTATAGATAACCAGCCGCCTTACAATTTAATTACTTATAATTAATAAATATTTTGTGTATTTGCTTTGGTTTTCTATCCAATTTACTAAGATGTCAAAAAATTCTATAAAATTGCTTTTTAAAATAAAATACAAAAAAATAATATAAAATTTTAAAATCTACGTATTTAGATTCTATAATAAAGTTACAAATATAAGTTGCTTACGTTCATATTTAACAAAAGTTAGAAAAGCTGAATTTTTTTTTATAAAACCACAGGAGAGAGGTGGGTTTTTAAAAAAATTTTGAAAGTAAGGTAAAAAATTAAAATTAGTATCTAATTAAAACCTTATACATATTATTTTACATTGTTGTTTGTAAGCCTTGTCTGTGCAATTACTTAAGGTTTTTAATTAATAAATTTACAGTAGTCTTTAAGGATAATAAAAAATTTATTCTGTATGTTTAACATAGGTCTTGCAACATTATTAAATTTATTAAAAAATATTTAATGAATCGCAGGAAGACGCAAATAAATTTAGAGAAAGACCTAAAATTTTTTTAACATAATCTTAAACCTGTTAAATTATAATTATATACCTATCACTGCTGTCAGTACACCACTTTGTCCTGGTTTTTGCAAATCACCCGCTGGCGGTTTAACTGTAAAAGAATTAAAATTTAATTTTGTCAGTAAAATAAAATACATCAAATTTTTTAACCTATTTTTTAATTTGATTTTTTGGTAAATTGAGTCAAATTTTTATTTTCTTTCAATACTTAAGATTTTTCACGAGTGACAAAACATGAATAAAATAATAAATGTATGCGTTTAAACAAAATTTAAAACATTTTGGAAAATCCAAAAAATATGACAGAATTTAACATTAAAATTATTGTTATAATTAAATTTTCAAAAAAATGTTTTTCTTATAAGATTAGTAAGTAAAGGTCCATTTTTGATGTGCTAAGAAGCTCTGATTTAATTATTTATTTTTATAGGAAAGTTAAATTTTTAATACATGTGTCTATTCAATTACCTTTAATTGGGGGTTGTAGACCAGATGGACCAGGTATTTGCCGATCAATCACCGGTATTGGTCTGACTGAAAATTGAGTTATACAACATATATATATGTCAAATTTAATTTAAAATATTGTTAAGTTTAAAAGCAAATATCATGAGTTTTCTCAAACAAATTTTGATTGTAGCAAATATGTGGTTTATTATAAATGGCAATATTAAATTTCCTAACTCTTACTTTTGTTAATTGAAAAATATCGACAAGTGGTTTGCGATTGACGATATCGTTAGATATTAGTGAGTTTTTTTTAAAATCCCAATCAAATTTTAAACCTATAAAATTTTGCCCTTTTTTACTAGACATAAGTAAATTGCACACTATCTTTCAAATAGTTTAATTGCATGTCACTTTTTATTGACTTCATATATAACATTATTTATAAATTTTTCCATTAATTATTGTTTTAAAACTGCATAAAAAGTGAGCCAAATACTTATTTACACTATCAAAATTATAAAATATTTTTAAAATTTACCAAATTATGTTTTATAAAAAAAAGGGTTGTTAACTTGCCTACAAATATCTTTCACAATATGGCAAAAAAACTGGAAGATTATAAGAAGAGTACATGAAGTACAAGTAAAAGTCAGGTGTTACACTGTTTTGTATTACAGTAATCGATATGTGCTACAAAATTGCACCCTATATAAACATAAATAATTTAACTATGCGATATAATTAAGAGGCAAACATTTTGATTATAAGATAACTAGGTAGGTCATATCTGCCATTATAGATAACAAATTGCTGTTATTTTCTAATTAAACTTAACTATGTAACATGGTATGTTTAAAAATGCCAAAATAAAACAAAAAATAATTCAAAAAAAATTGAAATTTTGCATATCCATAATAGTTAATGTTAAATTTAAAATAATGTATTTCATTAAAACTGATAATATAATGTGTCGTGTTTATGTTTGGACGCAAATATTATCTAAATGCTGATGCAAGAGCATAATATACTAAAAAATTTATAATTAGTTGAGATGATAAATATAAATTAGAGAGATTTTTAATAAAAAAAACTATTTGAATTTTTTAGGGTGTTGCAAAATCTGTTAATGTAGTTAAAAATTATTTTGCTAATATGGACGGATTTATAAAGCCAAGGGCGGAGGAAACTACAAAAAATTAAAAAATATTTAAAATGTCATCATGGAACTCTTTTATGTTTCATAAATTTATTTTTGTAACATTGATTTTTGTTAACATGTGATATATTATGAATATGAGATGTTAGCTGTTTAAGCCAGTGATGCCTATTTTAATTTGCTATAAAAACTTTTTTGCAATTGTTTAGGCTTTGTTAAAATACGTTTTTATTTTTTAACCTACGTTCTATTGTGATAATTCATATAATTACTCATTGTTGAGGCCTGTTAACCTAAACCAGACCTTTGCAATTCCATTTCCTCTGGTATTTTTTGGACCCGCAAAAAATTGTTGTGTTAAATGGCAAACCGGGTTATTAAAAATATTTTCCTTTTTGTAAATCCGTTTATTTTGTCAAACTTTTCACAAATCATGACAAATCCTATTTTTAAATTCAATATACTTCAGTTAAAAATTGTTTGTTAAAAAAATAATGATGGATACAATTTATTAACTGCAAACATGTCAATAAACTAAATATGATCCATTTTAATGTTAAATAAACGCTTCTAAGCTGAAATTTTGGATTAAATAGTATGAAAAACAAGACATTGACAATAGTAGATATAAAATGAACCATAAAATTGTTTTCTTTAAAGGGCAATATTAAATTCAAAGTCTTTTTAATAAAAATAAATATTGAATTTTACTTGAATGATTGAAATTTAAACAAAAGAAGTGCAAATTTGTATAAGCTTGTCATTTTGTTTTTTTTAACTAATTATTTTTGTTCGGATTGCTGAACCAATTAGAGTCGTTCCCTTCAAACTAATTACAAAAGATGAGAAACACCAAATGTCAACTAAATATGTTTTATACTAGCAGTTTTTTGACTTTATTTTTAACATCTGGAGTTTGTTATATTAGTTAGCGAATTATTATCTATTAAATAGAAAATATGGTTTTTTAAATACCCTAATTATATTACAATTTAAAAAATTATTTGATTAATGGCACTACAATAAATAATTGCAATCAAAAATCAATAAACTATTAGCAAGTACCTTTTCCTGCTTGTTGTACACCACTCGTTCCAGGTCTTGGTTCATCTTTCTTTTGTTTTGGCTCAGCTATGCAAATGTAATCACATATTGTATTATTTGTTTGTATGGGCGCTTCAAAAATCATTCATTTTAAAAAAAACTCTAAAAATTCAAAAATATTATTATTGAACTTTTTTTTGCAAACTCTCAACAAACTGTTAAATTCGAATTTCAAACAAAATTTATCTTCCCAACCCGATGTAGGCATTTTTATGTTAAAAAAAATCTTAATTTTTTTCTTTTTAGGGTAGACTAAATTTTGTCAACTTATTATTCGTTACGGGCAAATTTAGAGCCGAGTGGGGAAAGATAAACGGAAAAAAATTTATATGATATAAGGCTATCATGGAGATTTGTTTTTTGCTTAAAACTAATTTTTATTGACATTGATTTTTGTTGATCTGTGTTATTTGAAAGATCTATCTATATTTATATCAATCCTACTTAGCCATTAAAATTTGTATAATTCTTAAATGATTTTCCCCAAGTTTTAGGAAGTAAAAATTTGATGTTGGCTAAAATAGTCCCAATTATTGCATTTTTAACTTTAACAAGTATGATTGTTTTGCAATAGGGAAGGGGAGACGGGTGGTGCTTCCATATTGCCCCTCCCCCTTTCATCTAAAGCAAATTAAAACGACCATATTTATTAGATGTATATTTTCCATACAATTAATTTAAAATCTTGTAATAATTACCTCTGCTAGTAGATGAAATAACTAATATATGTATTTGACATTAATAATTAGATTTAGTAATATGGGTGATTATTGAACCCCGAATTTGGTAATCACAATTTTGTTAAAGTTTAAACAGACAATCTTTTATTGCAATAAAGGAACATGTGGCGAGCAAACATGTTATATAAAAAATAAGGACAAAAACACTAAATAAAGGGTTTTTTAATTTGAAATATAATTTAAAGAGAGGCACTAATTCACCCTTCCCCCCCTCCCAGTTTTTAAAGTCAATGCAACTTTGATCTTTCTTTAATAGAATTTTAAATTTCCTGTTTTTGAGGTGAAAATTTAAAACAAATTTTACCGCTAGTGTCAGTCAAGCTAGCAATTTGTTCCATTAGGAGCTCTAATTTTAATAAATATTTTGAAAATTATTAATCTATTTTATATAACAAATAGTTAAGGTTCGGCTCTGGTCATACTTACCACTATTATTCGATAAAATAAAGGTATATAAGTACATTGAATTTGCTATCAAGTGGCCTTCTTGTAGTAGATCGGACAACCTTAAACACATGTAATCTTGGCTGTGTTCTACATTTAAGTTAAGCAACGTTGAGTCTGATTAGTATTTGGGGGACCGTCAACGATTTATAAAACCATTTATTTTTTTGCGAGCTTAGGCTAAAGCCTGTCACAAATGCGTCTTAAATCTCATTTAATTTAGCAGGGTAGCTTGCTATTGAATTGAGAGAGTTAAAAATAATGGGCATGCCGCTCAGGAAGATGGAAGAAGGATAAAATTTTCTTACCATAGGTTTTTTTTGCTCAAAGTAAAAAGCCTATAATAATAACCTAGGTCGCCGGTGTAGAGCAAAAAATTCAGTTTACCTTTTTCCATCAAAATGTGTAATTGCCGTAAACGTTTATAATAAATTTAAAACAACAAAAAAGATTTTGAAATCAGAAAAATTATTTCAAAAATTTTTATTATTAGCTGCTTTTAAAATTAATTTTAACATGGCAATATATCGTGTCCTTGAGTGGAAGTTATAAATATTTTGTATGGCCAGAATATTGATATAAGAGCTTAAATTAATAAATTTTTATATTAACTTAGGCTAATAATTTTAATAAAAAAAATAATTTTAATATTCTTCCTCTTTATGCATATTCGAGGTAATGTATTAATTTGTTCATATTTTGCCACATAATCGATTTATAACATAAACGAAGTCTGACAAATTTTGGAAAACAGAAAATGAGTAATAAAATTTTTTACCAATTTTCAAATTTAATTTATTTAATCTTTGATTTTTGTCTCTTATCAATTGTATAATAATGCAGTCTCAGCATAAATAAAATTTGTTATATTAATTACTGATTTTAACAAAAAAAAATATTTCTCTTTAAATTTGCCAAAATTTAATTTTGATGGGAACAGTCATTAAATCCTTATACCATATATAAACTGGTTTTAATATGGTGTCAATTTTATAGTTAAGTTTGCAATCATTCGATTGTATTTACACAATTAATAGTAATACTTAAATCCACTGGTGAGGATGCTAAATCAAGCAAATAAATATGTTTATTTTTTATTAAGGTGAAATATTTTGGGGAGGCCAATCTAAGATAATTGACTAATTTTATTAGTGATTTAATATTTTAAATTAAGTTAAAAAGGTTTCCAAATTTTTAATTTGGATTTAATGCTAATTTGATGTGCTTCGCATTGTAAATTTTGTGTATTTATTCTCAGGGTCACATTTTTAATTTTATTTTAAAACAACATATTTTATGATGTTTTTTCGTTTTTATAGCTGCTCATTTTTTTGTTTTGTTAAGTAAAAAACAATATATTCTTGATAGATTTAGACTTCATTCTATTTTTTTCGCTCATTTAAATAACATAGAGATTAATTTAATTGTTGCAATAAGACATTTTTCTTTTTTTGGAGTTGTGTAAATGTATAAAAGAATTATTTATTATTAAATTAGAAAACGTCCAAACTATATAATTTAAATTTTTTTTATAATTTGTAGTTATCCTGTAAGATTTGCTTTCATTGTAGATCAACTCTCTTAAACTGTTCTCCTAATTTAGTTTATATTTTAAGAAGATTTCTTAAATAGCCAAACTCTGCCCACTACAAAAGAAATATTATTTGATGCGACCCCTGAAAGCTAAAATTTTTAGGTTAAGGACCCAATCGTTTTTTTAAATTATATTATTTCTATTAAATTACGTTCAGATTCCATAGATTCCTCTATGTCTTCCACTAAGCATAAATTAAATTTATAAAAATTAAATAGAACTAACGTGAGAGCTTAATGTATTACAAATCCGATAAAATTAAAATGGGACTGTGATATCGCAAGAAATTTTCGACAATATTTGTGGCAAATAAATTTTTTCTATTTATTTTTAAAATGCCCTTTATTTGCTCTTTATATTTTTTAAAATAGAATAAGACACAGCTAAAGAGAGCCGTTTTTTGCTTTGGGTATTTTATAAAGACTATTAGCTTATAAAGATATTAAATTTGATATTTGGTCTTAAAACATATTTAAGCAATTTAAATTTAGTTTAGATATTTTTAACATTAAAGTAAACATTTATTTCCGAAGATTTTTAAATATTATTACATTAATATATTAATAAATATTGAACATGATAAAGTTATTATAATGTACCACTCGGGAGTGACATAAATTAAATAAGATTTTTAAACAAGCCTAGAAGAAAAAAACAGTTCTAGAAAATATTGGGAAATACAAATATTTATTTATTAAACTCAAATTTTAAAATTGTTAATTTAATTATTTTTTAAACAAACAAATAAACCCTAAACTTGCCCTAAGAACCAGATATATTTAATTTGATAAATATAAAAAAACAATGTGTTATGTAGCTTTCAAATATTTTGCGAAAATCAGGTAGTGCTTTTTTGTTTTTTTTTGTAATTCCCTTTTTTAACAAAATTTTTTATCGTTTTCACTTTTAAAGGCGCAGAGAAAATTTTTTAAATTTTAAAAATTGTATTTTTAAAATTAAAAAACTGTTTTGAAAATTTTAATATCGACACATAGATTTAAATTTTAGAACCACTCACGTTGAACGGGATTTGGAACAATTGGAGGTGTTTGCTCTACGGATTTACCTAAAAAATAAATGATTTTTGATATATTTATGGCATTTATATAGGTTAGAATTCAGTTGAATTCAATATATGTTCAAGATCTATTTTATTACTCTTACGTGGAGGACTCAGTCCTGGAGCTATTTGCTTCATGCTTTCACCTATAAAATAAATGATTTTGTGTAACATTTTCAAAATATTTAAAGATTAGAACTTTGCAACCACATTTGATATATTATATAAATTACTTTGTACAGGATTCACTTTTGGAGCTATTTGCTTTACGGTTTCACCTATAAAATAAATTATTTTGTGTAATTTTTTAACCATTTTTGGGAAAATTTTTTAATTACAATCTATAATTATAATAAAAATATATGTATTACCTCGACTTGTGCTTGGAATTACTAAGATATATAATTTAAAATTAGAGCGAGTAAAACAATGTGACAAATACATTATTCCGCTCGTTTTAATTAAATTATATGGTTTCTGCATCACAAAATCTTTCTTTTAAATAATTTTTTTTTAATTAAAAATAAAAAATTTTTTTATGATAATATGGATTAAATTTAAAATGGAAATTAAGGTTGGGACAAAATTTGGACCGGTGCGGTCTTCTTGACGTGTCCTTGAAACGCACTCAGCTAGGCCTCCAAAATAATGTAACTACCTTTGGCCAATTAGAAATTATCTTTTTTTAAATTTTAGATTTTTAATACAATATGAAAGGATAAATTTATTATCACACAAGAAATTGTGTTATTTGTATAATCTGTATTTTGATGATAAAGTAAAGCAAAATAGCTCGTAAAATACTAAATATTCTGGCCACAAAGTTCGAGCGGGGATATATTTTTAATAAAAAACCTAAAATAACCAAAAAAGGCTAACGGGATAAGTTGGTGGATTAGACAGGTGTATAGCACAGCTCGGTTCTTTGATAAAACAAAAAAAATTAATTAATTTTATATAGGCCCATATGGCAAATTTGCAGGCATAGAAAAGAATTTTTAAGAGCAAATTGCCTGAATTTTAGGCCAGTCCATTAACTACTTGGCCCTTTAGGGTTTATAGGCCCCTAAAGACGACCTTTTTTTAAAAAAAAGTTGGCCTTAAAACCTTAATGATTATTATAAATCGTTTAGCGCTCTCAGACTTTTTAATTATATAAAAATGTGCTCAAGAATCTTTGTTCTTTGTATACAGTCCTTAATAAGCTCTCCAGTTAGTAAAAAAATATATAAATGTTTACTGCGGGGATCAGTCAAGCTAGCAATTTGTTCCGCTAAAAGTCCTTTAAATAAATATTTTATATGGGGGATGTAAATCTAATAGTTAAAAAATATATCCGACAAGCCCGACAATATTATAAATGAGATATATGTATAATATATATGCGCATCAAACCCTAAAAAATTGTTTCAAATATTGCAAAATGAACATAAATTTAACAGACTACTTAATAAAAAATAACACAAGCACATAATCTGCTCGCGTGTTGTGATCGTTTGGCAAAAAAGCCTAATTTTCTTTTCACCTTATCAAACAAAGTTTAAAAATTTTTAAAAGGAGAGATTCCTCAAGAATAAAATAGAGTAAATAAATCTTTTGATTATATAATAAGTTGTTTTATATTGTCGTATAGAGGCCTAGTTTTTCTTGCATTTTTAAACGTTTATGAAATGGATCGTTTAGCAAAAGGGCAGCGCAACAAGCTTACACACCGGGTACGCCAAAAACATTTATTTATATAGATATTTTGATACAAACTTATTATTGTTTGTTTTGGTGATTTTTAACCATTTTGAATATTAATTTATTAAAATATAAAAGGGTAACACTTTCTCCTTTTTTACTTTTTTTTTCATTTAAATTTGTAAATTTTTAATATTTGTTTTACAGGCATAAAAAAAATAAAGGATAACTTATCGAGGATAAACTGAAAAAATCTCAAAGTTATAAGGAGTTCATTAAGCTTTAAAATTATTTTATAATAATTTTAAATTTATTTGTTTAGTATCAAAGTATTCTTATATTCATATGATGTAAATATCCAAGATTCGTCACCATTATTTTACAATGGTAAATATCTAATAATTTAGATATCTAAATCAATTGTAAAAAATTTAAAATCTTTTTTTAAGCTTTTTGCCTTTATGGAGACAGTGAGCTCCTTCAGTTTGATTTTTCAATTGGGTATTCATGCACTCTTCCTTATTTAAATTGTAACAAATATGTAATTAATGTAATGAGCAAATTTCATTGACCCAAAAAATAAAACAATTCAAGAAATTAATGATCCTCAAAAAAAAGAAAAAATAGGCTTTGATTTTATTATTATCTAAAAGCTATATAATAATGTTTTACACACCTTTGTTAAAAAATGAAAATATTATTATTTGTTCAAAATAGAATGACGTGTCAATAATTAATATTATTGAACGACAAAAATTAAATACTATAAAATTTTAAAATTAGATTGTTATGGAGAAAGATACAAATCACACTTCACAATAGTACAAAAAAATAATTTTTTAAAACCGTTTTACATTTACAACTATACATTGTTATATCAATGTTAATTAAATTATCACTAAACACCCAAAAAAATTTATCTAGTAATAAAAAAAACCTAAATACAGCTGTCGTCCCTTATTTGATATCATGTGTTCATTTATTTAATCAAAAATTAAATTTTTTGCTCTAGCTTAAGTCTTAGGAGTACATATGCTAGCAATTAATATTATTTTCCAAAATTTAATTATATTACTTAAATCCAGAGGTGTTGATGAGGCTATATTTATCAAATATATATAAGTCAAAGTATATATTTTAATAAATATAAACAACTCTTCTAAAATCCGCCTATAATGGCTGTAAGTTAAACAGACAATATAAATTTTATTTTAAGCATAAGTTTAGTTTATAAATTAGTTTAAATATAAATTAAAATCCTAATTTGAATAAAAAAACAAAACAGGCCACGTTCTTTACTGATATGTGAGTACACAAATTTTTGAGTTTTTTTTAAAATAGGAAAAAACTGTTATAAAATATTTTGGAATCAAAATGGCGTAAAAGCCCATTTTTGCCCCGAACACAAATCTTAAAATTTATAAAAATAACAAATTGGAATTAGACATAATTTAACAAAAAAAAATGGTGAATTTATCTACAAAAGGACAAATATTTTTTTAACCAGAGCAAAGATCTATTATAACTTTTGGGTTATAAAAACTTTCTCACGATTTAAGTTTAATTTTTAATTTTTTTTCTTTTAGACATATCTTTTAGAGATACTGCCTAACTTTTCACTTGAATTTCTATGATTTCATATTAAAGTGGTTACATGAGTGCTAATTTTTCATACCAGTGTAAGTTTAAATTAGAAATGGTTTTGCTTGCGTGTATTACCATGGCTTATTTATTCTTTTTTCCAAAAATTGATTATAAAAACACTTAATTCTTTATATCAAGACATAGCTCATTAATGTCATGGCACCTTTCATAGAGCGGGTTAATTTTTTTTATCAAAATATTATATTTTTGAAATATCCAAAAAACAAACTATTTATAAAACATAAGGAATTATATTGGTATTATAGCGATTATAAATTGTAACTACATATAAATCCAAACCCTTCCTTAATTATTTTTAATAGCTTAAATATGAGAAGAAGGTTTGGCTTATTCCGCTAACAAGTGAATTGAAAATGTTTAACACAAATTTTAAGTTTACATATGAATTCAAAATATAATTTACATTGTTCATCATCCGTCATCTCGCCTGAGTCTTTTTCTGATTTAGAAAATAGATATTTTAAAAATAAAATATTAAAAATTTATATTATAGAACAACATTAATTATTCCAAAGCTTAATAAACTTAATATTATTAAATATTAAAAGTTTATTTAAAAAAAACAAAAAAATTTGAATATATTTAATATAAATTAACTTTTTATTTTGAGTAATTTTTATTTTTTAGAGGCGAATCATTATATTCCTTATAATTTCTATCTTAAAAAAAATTAAAATTAAATTATATATTTGAATAGTATAGTAAATGGTGCAATCCTTGGGCACGCATACACTCTCGAAACATTATTCCGATCAAGCATACGTTTAATTTTATAATTTTTTTGACTTTTATTAGTTCAATATCCTATATTATAAATTACATTTTATACAAATGAGGTTTGTGAATATGTTTTTTATTATTTAAACGTAACTTAAAAAAGGGAAATTAATAAAATAAAACAACAATAAACAACTCAAGCATTATTTTTTTAACTTTTTGTGGTAAAATCAATGCCTCATGATGTCAAAAATTAGATTGTAACTATTGTGGCTTTATAAAAACAAAATCTATAAAATAAATATAAATCAACGACATTCATTAGCACTGTATTTTTAATCTTATAAAAAGGATTTTATCATAAATCTTATTTTAGAGCTTAATATTTAGGTTACTGATATTCGTTCATATAATAAATTTATTCGTTATAAAATATCTGAATATGCCAATAGATATTTATATAATACTATAACTAAAAAAAATCTTAAGGTTGAAGCCAATATAAAGAAAAATTCAAGGCATTGGGAGATGATTAAGCCCAGGTTTAAAATCGCAAAAAAAATTTTAATAAACCCATTAACCTACACCCGATAAAAGTCTGATCATAATTAATCTTAAGCGAACATTAGAAAAATTAGGTTTTCAAACCATCAAAACTTATCTGAAATGCAAAAAAAAATTTATTACCTGTTTGTGGCGATCCAGCGTGGAGACGAACTAATAGCATTACACTTGCTAATACAAGTGCCAAAATAGTTGAACTTTTCATTTATCGTAAAAAAACTTCAATATAAAATTGAAAAGTTAAGTTTAGTAAAAAAATTTGTTTATAAAAAATTTCAGCTGACAGCAAGATTTATATAGTCGGGTCAAATAATGAATTGGACAGTAGGGCGGTTTGGGGTATTGACAACTAAATGTTTTTTGTGGGAAGTAAATATATATGTTTTAAAAAAATATTATTTTCCTTACCCAATAAAATATTTCAAAGCTATTGAATTTGTTATGTAAATATTTTTTGAAAAACATGCAATAATTTTGTAGAAAAATATTTTTGTTTATGCCATTTTTTATGTTTACATATTACAGTAGCGAATTAGTGTCATAGGTTTGGATTAAACATGATCAAAGCGAGTTTAGTCTGAAGGCAAATTTTGAAGTAACAGATCATAGATACTTGAGATAGCAAATATACATTGAGTGAATGCTGAAACCTTTTTTATAAAATTTTAAAGAATAATAAAGCTTTTCTCATCCTAAACATAGGATATAATCATATATTTTTTAATGTTTTAAAATTTCATAGGTGAGACCCCTCCACATGACTCGTGTTGGCCCAGCTATTATTTCTCCATATCAATATTTTAATGATTTTAATTAGTTAAGAAATGTCTTAATAAGCCCATACAATATTATCGTTAACTTTACGACCCTATGTCGTTTAGTGTTCTTTTGTTGTCATCCATACTCAATGATCAATATGGAAATGACCATATCAAACTTCTATTAAGTTTCGAAATTCTTGAGGAAAATGTTTAAAATCCACATAACAACACAATCTGATACATCTTTTAAAATAACGTGACCAGGTGTATTTCCAACAGTTGGCGGTTTTTAAAGTTAATGGAATGTTATCGAGTTTGTTGGCCCTGAATGCGTGACACCGAAAAACGAGGTATTTTTTTTTTGGCTAAATAAATAAAAAACACATAAATTCATATGGGTTAAAATATTTATTTAGTTAATCTCCCAGATTTTTAAATGTGGTAGGCTGCTGTATCAATAACCTGGATTTGCCTTCAACTTTGACGTTTATGTCACAGCTTTGACCACACATTGAGTATATTTTTTTGATCGCAAAAGTTTGATCATGATGCAGGAAACTTTTTCAGTTATTACAAAGTTTTCTCACTAATATATATTAAATGTTTATGTTTTCTATTAAGCCTGGCTCGGGTTTTTCCTCCTCGTCCCTTACTAACAATTTCGATAAAATTGCCTGGCAAACCCCTCTAATCCCAAAGGTTGGGTTTTGCCAGATTAGCCAAATAGTCCATCTAAAATATGCAAAACTCTTAAATTTTAAGAACTTCTATAATTTAACCTTATGTAAGTTAAACTCTTAAAACTGATCCGTGACCTATCTCTACGCCAAACAATTCTAAGCGCCTAATAATCTTTTTTGCAATAACACAGCTCAACTATTTTTTGAGAGCTATGAGTCAACTACAGAGATCAAGCACATTGAGATTATCAAATCCGTTTACCCTTTTTCCTAATCAAACTTAGTTAGTCAGTTATACATTGAAAAATTTAGGAAAAAGGTCTAAAAACCAAAAAAAGATTCAAAAACAAAAATAAATTAAAATTTTATTTTTCCATATTCTTGATAGTTAATCTGTTAAAACTTCAAATAATATTTTCATTAAAAACAGATAATATATCGTGTCATATTTAAGTTTGGACGCGAAATATTTTGCTTTTAAATGCCGATGTAAGAGCTTGATATATTAATAAAATTTATTTTATATTATTTGTGATTAAATTATAAGTTACAAGAGATTTTAAATGCAAGATTTTAAATTTTTTTTTATAGGGTAAATTAAGATCTGTGAATTTGCTCAAAAAAGCGTTTCCTTATAGATGGATCTAAGGAGCCAAAGACGGAAGAAACTAAGAAAAACCAAAAATATATATGAGACCATCATGGGGATGCATTCTTTTATGTTTTCATATTCATGCTTCTGACATCGATTATTGTTGACCTATGAATTCCTATTAAATTATATTTTTAATCACAAATAGTGAAAAATAAATTTTAAAGATATGCCTTTAGCGTTGGCTCAGCAAAGGATATTTTAAAAAGTCTAAATTTTTTTTTATAAATTCATACAAATATATAAAGTCGAAAACTAAATCCTCCATTTCTATGTTAATCGGGGCTAACAAAAAGGGGACCAGGAGTATTTTTTATGGGTAAGGAGCATTGAAATTGATATGCTGCGACATTCATAACCCCGTTTAATAAGATTAAGGCGCGTCTCCGCCAATACCAAGCAGAAAAATTTTTATTAGATTGTCAGTGTGACCTTTATTTAATGGCCTAAATTTTTCCCCTCCAAGGCATGTAAGTTTACTATTTCGTAAAATTTTAATTAAAAAAATAATAAATTGCTCGGTTCCATGCTGTTTATTCACCGCTTCAAATTTTTAACCTCTAATTACTCAGCGCAGATAGAAGTTGCTTATATTACTAATGGTACTAACTTAATGTTTATTTTTTATACTAACATAACTAATGAATATTTGTTTTTTATTGATGTTAAATTTCTTTTTTTTTAGCTTGTTTCTCGATTCTAGCTTGTTTTTTGGTTTGCCTAGAATTTTTATAAATTATAGCTTGTTCTACTTTTTAATGGGTTATTCTAGCTAACTTAATTTACTTTGTCTTTATTGCTTTTTTTTTATACACCGTGTTGAACCAATAGTATATTCAGGGAGACATTATATTAGCCTTCTTAAAAAATACCAGCTTAATTGCATTTCACCATGTCTCAATCTAATCAATACCCCTAATACTCTAAACAATTACAAAGAGCCCTTCATAAGCCATATTGTAACAAAACACGGCGAATGCGTATCTCATTTTTCTGTTTTTTTTGACAGGGCCATGTGCTTATCCTACCTCATATATTTATTAAATAATTGAAAGGATTTCAAAAGAAAATAACACTTCTGTCAAATTTTTTGTTAAAAAAATTAGAAGCTTAAAATTTTGTCACTTTAAAATTTTTGTACCTCAACATGCTGCTAAAAAATTTGGTAAAATGATTAGGAGTAAAAAATTATCTAACTGGTCATTAAGAGCCTCTATTAGTGATAAAAAACATAAATTAGTCAAAAAATACTTATTAAACTCTAAAAACTCAACTCAAACAAACTTTAGTGTAAATTAAAAATTATTTCTTATAATATTAATAGCTTAATTAACAAAAAACATGAGCTAGACTTTTTAATTAACAATGATAAAAGTATTTTTCTAATTTTAGGATTACAAGAGACTTGCATAATGGAAAATCATTGGAGAATAAATTTTAATAACTTTAATTGCCTTGAAGGGTTTTATAACAAAAATGTAGCTGGAGAAAGAGGAGTGGCTATAGCATGCAGCAAAAATATGTACTTAGAACAAATAGGTGAAAGTTCTGGCAACATACTATGGGCCAAAACTATATTTAATAAACAAACTCTGATTTTAGCTTCAGTTTACATATCTATTAAAACTTACAAATTTGAAAGAATTGCTGTAATAAAAAACTTGATTAACAGTACTGTCAAAAAAAGTAATAGATTTAACTGGCCAATTGTTATAATGGGGGATTTAAATATGGGGAAAGATGAGGCACAGGTTCTTGTAAACAAAATTAATTCTTACCTAAATAGGGACATGTTTACTCTTGTTGAAAATACCAGAGTGAGTTTTTGTAGAAAACACTTAAAAAATCAAAGAGTTTCCACAGTGGATTATTTCATTGTAAATAAGCATTCTTTAAATTTCTCTCCTGTAATAACTGAGGAATCTTGGAATTTATCTGACCATTTTCCCATTAGTATTGAAACAGAAGTTTGCTTAAAAGATAAATTTCAACAAAAAATAACATTGGGCTCCACCATCAGGTTTTGTAATACTAAGGTAAAAGATAACTATTCAAATATTATTCACCATAATAAATTTAGTGTCTTAGAAGATTTAGGGGACTCTCAAGATTTAAATACTGAAGGACTTAATTTGACTAACACTATTTTAGAGGTTGCCACTGATTTAAAACTTACTAAAACAAATTCGTTTAAAAAGATAAAATTTTTTCTGTCAAAAAAACTTAGAAACAAAATTCTTTACAAAAACTGGTTACATAAAAAGTGGTTTCAGTCTAAAAATAAAAAATGCTATGTTGAATATTTGAATATTAAAACAGAGGTAAAAAATCTTTTAAAAGCAGAAAAATAGGTAGCCTGGAATAAATTTTTATTAAAAGGTGTTGAGGATAGGAAAAATAATCCAAAAGCTTTTTTTAAATGGTTTAAAAATTTAACTAAAGGTCAAAGTACACTTAGCACTGGCCCAATTAGAGATTCGTTGGTGTTTTACAATCAGATTAAGAATCAATTAATTTATGTTGGAAAAAATATTATACCAATCTTCTCAAAGATAGTACTGGCCACAGTGGGTCTAAGGAAGCGTGGGCCAATGTCTCGTGTAAAGTTAATTCTGTATGTCTGATAGATACCCCTTTTACATGGGGGGAGATTATTAAGGCAATTTTATCTATACCTTCTTCCAAAGCCCCAGGCCCCGATTCTATATCAGCTGAAATTTTCAAAAGTTTAAGCTTAGACTCCTCGGCCCCAACACCATCGTCATATTTGGGTAAGTGCGTTTTTCGGATTCTGAATAAAATATATACTCAAGGTGCAGTACCAAACCAATGGAAGCTCGCCAAATTAGTTCCTATTCCAAAAAAGGGTGATTTAACTTTAATGGACAATTATCGCGGTATTTCTCTTATATCGGTTGTTTCTAAAATTTTGGCTACTTTAATTAATAAAAGAATCGTTAGCTTCTTGGAGAGTAACAATTTAATATGCAGGGAACAGGCTGGCTTTCGTAAGAACGAAGAGTGCATAGGTCAAGTCATTTCATTGTTTGAGAGTGTCATTAGGCGTAAGTATTACAATTTGTCAACTCATTTAGCCTTTATCGATTTTAAAAAGGCATATGATATGGTACCTCATCAAGCCCTTTTTAAAAAACTTTACTCTATAGGAATAAGGGGAAAAATTCTGGCCATAATTGAGGACATGTATCGAGGTAGCGCTTTTCTAACGCCTTTTAACGACTCAGACCCGGTCATACTAGAAAGAGGTCTGAGGCAAGGCTGTCCGCTATCACCTATTCTTTTTAATATTTATATAAATGATATTTTCAACGATATACCAAGTAATTTAGGAGTTAGTGTCCCAAATGTTGAGAATAAGCTTAAAGGTTTATTATTTGCCGACGATCTGGTTTTTTGCGCAGAGTCATGTGAGGATCTTAAAACAATGCTCTACCATCTTGAAAATTGGGCTAATAAGTGGGAAATGGTAATTGGAGCTGAAAAATGTGGCATTATGATAAACAATCCCTTAAATATCTGGGTCTTTTAATAGAGGACTTTAATATCGACAAGATTATTGAGGAGCGGGCGTTAAGGGGAATGAAGGCTATTCATCTCTACGGTCCGTTCCTGCGGTCCAGCTCCATACCAATAAATGTTAAATCTCATATTTATGTTTCAGTCATTCTACCCATTCTAACTTATGGAGCGGAATTATTTGGTCTTTTCTCTAATAAATCGCTGTCCCCGCTTTCTAAGACTCACGATCAAGCCATTCGCTGGATGATCGGAAAATTTGGAAAAAGACTAATTGGGCCTAAACTTCATTTGTACTTAGACCTCAATATTAGTACTTTTGACGTTTATGCAAAAAAAAAATCCGTGCGTTTCTTTTTAAAATCTCAATATAGTAAAACATTTATAAAAGATCTAGTCCTATCAAAACCTAAGTCTCGCAAATGGACGTGGGTTTCGCGTTGCTCTAGGTATTTTAATAAAAACAAAATATCATTTAATGGAGACCCAAAAATTATTTCAAAATCATTTGGCCTAAACCTTGACAAAGCTAGTCTTAGCGAAAGTAAGTATAAAAATGACACATTGTTTAAATCGTTCAGTAACCCTTTTTATCTTTCTTTAAAAAAATTAAAAAGTATTGATTGCATTGAGTTTTCTTTCGGCTGCAAACTTCTGCTTCATATGAGGACAGGTAATTGGTGGAATTTTAAAAAAGCAAGACTATTAAGATTGGTTACAAGTGACTTCGACTGTCCGTGTTGTAAATCAGTAGTTGATGACCCACTTGTTCATTTCTTTCTACACTGCTCTGCTTTGCATGAATTTAAACGCTTATACTTGCATGAATTAATATCTTCAAATAAATGTGATAATATGTTGTTAATTGATATTTTAGGGCTTTCTGATCAGTCTCAAATTTTAAATATAATTAAATATTGTCATTATGCTGGCCGAAGATTCTTTAGCTCTTGGTCTAGGTTAAGTGATTGCCTAGTACCCGACAGGGCTAAAAGGGGCTATGCCCTGACGGGTATGCCGTCTCTTTCAAGAGATGTAGGGCAAGGGGGGCATTGTTTTAGCAGGTGAATGATTCTGGCCTTCGACTTTTGCCAGAGTTGTAAAGCCTGCATGCTATAATATTCCGGAGAGTGCGGCGTCATTTCGATGGATATTGTGGTATTAGCGGAGATACGCGCTTGATCCTATTGACCCTAGGGGTTATGAACGTCGCCGCATAGCAATTTCAATGCTCCTCACCCAAAAAAAAATATTTTGGTCATATATTTTTAAAAATGGAATTTAATGTGCTTATATTAAATTTTGTAAAATTTGCGCTTATTTTAAATTTTTGAAAAACTCACGTAGCGCCGCCTTGTGCCGAGGGGGGTTTTATTTTCAAAAAATTTTAGAATTTGTATTTTTTTTGTTAAAAATGGTAAATGTCTAAAAAAGCTGTAGTTTATTTACATAAAAAACATTTTCTAAAATAACAAGTATTTTACGGGGTGAAAATTGTTGAACGCTCATATAAATGTGAAAAATATTCAAACCAAGGCAATCCTCGAATTTAGACTCCTGACTTATTACTATATTTTGTTTAGTGAGAAAATTAATCGAAGATGTTTTTCTCTAGCGTAGTATTGACACCTATAGGAAACTTTTGCTCTTTTTAGATAGGTAAACATTGTTTCTACAATACTACATCTATACATTTTTTTAAATTACATAATGTATATGCTAAATTATAGCGTGTTTACAAATATATAATGTATTCAAAATTTTAACAAATTTTTGAGAGGCAGACCTATAGGTCTTGTTTGATACTTCCTTTTAACAGATATAGCGTGTTTTCATAAATTTTATTATACATCTACATATTGATACGAGACGGGTTCGAAAAATAGGAACACATCTTTAATTTTAATATTTTAGAATATAGGTGTATATTCGATGTGAAGCATCAACAACAATAATATTTAATTTAAGGCCAAAGAAATAACACGTTAGAATGATATTTTGTTAAATTATTTGATATATTTATTGTATCGATAATTTGATCATTGGCACGAAGCTCATGCATTAAAAGTTTTTAACGTTTATACTACATCATATATGATTACGCTTTTTCAATAACCTAAAGGTTTGTCTCATTCTGGCATAACGCCGGAGATGCCCTTTAAAATAAATCTTTATATTTTCCGAAAAATTTTAAGTGTTAGAGCAAAAATGGGAAAGAATTATTCACCAATGCCTCTTATTGCACCACCTTTTTTACAAGAAAAGGCACGTGTGAGAATATAGCTCGCGGGCTCATTCGTTGCTAAGCGATTGGCCTAGTATAGAAAAGAACAGATTAAGTGAATTCACTATGTTTTTGAATCTGCCCAGCCCTAAAATATTTATATCATCCCATTAATGTAAAAATTAAGTCTTCTATGGTGATGTTGTAAAAAAATTTTCTCACTTGATCTTAAAGCGTTACAATATACGGGGATTGAGATCAACTTAGAAATTGTAACCTCCCAATTTTATGGATTAGTGTGTAATTGAGCAAGTATAATTAAATATAAAATTATGTAAATAGTCCATACTTATGTCCGATTTTTTTATACATTAACTGTAAGCAGGGTTATTTGTACTTATTAAATAAACACCTACTGAGAGCTTCATTCTTTAACGCCGTCGCAAGGACTTTGGTTCTTTTATCTTGAAAATAAGCGGATAAATATTAAATTCTGGATAAATATAGTATAAATAAGAACAGTTGATTTTATTTTTTAAATGTCTTGGATCATAGGTGAAAATAATTTTATCTAGAGATTAAAAAAAGGCTCTAGATAAATGAGTATTGTGTCCTAATCTCGTGGAACATTGGACATACACATATGTTGTCATCAATTATTTTCACCTATTACCTAAGACATATAGAAAATAAAATCAACTGTTCTTATTTACTATATTTATCCCGACTGGGTATATTTGCTCCGCTTACGTTCAAGATAAAATAGCACCAAAGTCCTTACGGCTATGACGGCTTAGAAGTAAGAGTCCATCAATAAAAGTTTATTTAGCAAGGACTAACACTACCAAAGCCTTTTTATAATTAGTTAGCATTTTTTAGATCATACCAATTATTTGTCGTCATTTGTAAAAAAAAGTTATATCACTAATGCAAGTCTAATTTAATTGTGTATATTAAATAAATTTCATAGTTGATTAAAGAACAATTTTAATTTCTTTTACTCTTGCCCCATATAATTCTTATTAATAAATCCCCCAACCTTATGAGATCAAATTTATAAAATTTTATTAATTTTTTTTAAGATACGTTACATCTTGAACTTAAAAAGCCTTTTTTATAACCTACTAATTTTTTAAGTAATATTTAAAAAAAAATGTTTATAAAACGAAAGAAATTTTTTAGTTTATGCCTCAGATTCAAAGTTTAAAATTTTTTTACACAAATGTAATTTTGGGCCTAATAATTTTTTGCCCGCATTTTCAGTAATCAACCTGTATTCGTCGTGTAATTTAATTAATAAATAATTCCTTTCGATGTTCCTGACGAACTCCTCACATACGTCAAATTTCTTTCATACATACTCAGAACCAACTTGATATACATTATAGGAACATTCTTTCTCCTCAAAGCCCACCATAATAATGATCTTGGAATTTTGTCTAAAGCTTTTTCCAAATCTACTAGTGTGCAGTAGAGCTTTTTATTCTTTCTCGTGAAGCGTTCTGCCATGTTGCGCACGGCATGAATCGCGTCAATTGTCGACCTTCCTTTCATGAACCCGCATTGCTCAATACCCCTATATCTATTACGTCTCTTAATCTGGCTTTTATGACTATTCGAAAAGTTTGAAAGTATGTGATATTAGTTTGATGCCTCTGTAATTGTGACAATTAAATGCGTTGCCTTTGAAAATTGGAATAATTTAGCTTTCTTGCCAATTCGGAGGTATTTTCTAATATGGTAATATCGAATTGAATAGAGTCGTTAACATCGAAATTCCCCATCTCCTAAAAATTTCATCACTCAATGGGTATGTTGTCGGGACCTGTCGCTTTCCTGTTTGAGCACTTTTTGAGCTGAAGGCTGACTTCTGATTTTGAGATTGGTGGTATTAGGTTACAGTTGGGTATCTCCTCGAGCTCAATTCTATTTGTGTCGCTGTTCAGTAATCCATTGAAGTATTCTTTCCAACGCTCCACTACCTTTGTTGTCCGGGGAAAAAGGTAAGGTTCAAGTATCTCTAAACAAAATGGCTAAATACCGTGTCCCGTATAACTGCTACAACCGATAGCATCTAATTGTAAACGTAGTCTTTTATATTTTTTTCCCTTCATAAATTTTTTTTTAACATGATGCAATTAGGAAGTAAGTGAATGCCCGGCTGTTGCCTCCGGTGTAATTACTACGACGCCATTTAAAAAAAACTACATAAAAATAATATATACTCTTTAAAAATTAAAAATGTTTTTTTATAGGTCAGGGCCAAAGCGTCGGGGATTTTTGACCATATTAAAAAAATTATTTTATTTATCATAAATAATTGATCAAGTTTAATGCAAAACGATTTATGCTTCTAAAACTTTTGATTTAATACACCATTGTTTGTTAGAAATTAAACAATTAAATACAAATACATTTTATTTATTTGAAAACTGTTTTGATAAACTTTATTAAATGACCATAAAAATTTTTATAGTTAAACTATTTCCTAATTTTATTTATTTTAATCATTAGTTTGAGAATAATTTAAATATTAAAGATATAAAATGTATTTATTTTAATTCTTTTAATAATTAATTTTAAAATAGAGCCTCTTTTAAAAATAGATAATATTAATATGAATTCGCTATCTAAAGAAGACGTAATATTTTTTAATAAAAACCTTTAATTACAAAGAATTTATTACAATGGATTTTGTTAAATTTTTATATGAGTGGAAAAATGCGTCTCCTAATTTTAACATTTTTTGATTTGGCTCTTCAACGTCGAGTTGTGAGGCCACATTTTTAATAATAATAAGTTTGAACATGGATTCAATTGGTGTACATGTATTTTTTTGCCGTAACCAAAGGTCACGGCTATTCTGCCACCGAAGGCGGCAAAAAAATTTTCTACCTCCTTATGGTTTTTTTGCCTCCCCCCTTCTAAATTAAAAGCTATCGGGCCTGATATAAACAAATTATTATGCAGAAACAAATAATAAATATCAAATTTTTTTGATTTTTTGTCATGGAAGGAGAAAGATATATCAAAAAATTGCAACTCCCCCACCCCCCTTTATGGTTTTGCCATAAACATTTGCTATTTATATTATTTTTAGGTATTATTGCTCCAATAAATGCAGCAACAATTACGACTACAAGGTCAGTAATTAACTCTTGCAATGTTCCGACTTAGACATCTATTCCTATTACCAGCAATGATTCATTGCTCCACAAAGAAAAGGTTCAAAATTATTTAGTTAGGGTCTTATCTTATATGGACCTAACAGCTGACCCTTGCCAACATTTTAAAACGTATGCTTGCCCAAAATTTTCCGGTTGAGCCTCGACCAAAAGATGTTCAGATATGGAATGAATTTCAAATGGCAGGTGAACGTGTGTCACGTGATTTGATCGAGATAAGTGATTTGTTGGAGATACTAGGTATCCTACCCCAGTTGAAATCTTTAAATGATATGTTCCTTAAGTAGATAAAGTATTAGTTGGGGTGACGTATATCACTAGATAAAAAATGAATACAGGTGATATAAATACCTCCTATTTAGAGTTTGCAAATACAGCCACTCGCCAAGTTTAACTATTTTGTCAACATTAATCAATGAATTAGCCGAGTTGTAAAAATATTAAAAAGATTTGGCAATCTTGTGGATTATTCTTTTGTTGATAAATTTTGTAGACTTTATATTAAAATACGAATTTTGTAAGGTGCTTTTTTACTGGTTGAGGAACATTGAAATTGCTGTGCAGAACCAAATAAATTACCCCTAGGCTCAATAAGATCAAGTTCTTATATCCGCCAAATTTCAATTAAAATAAAGTCGCTTTTTTAGGAATATACCTAAATGAACATGAAAAAAGTCGAAAACTAGAGTCATTCTCTAACAAAATATTTTTCTCTTTGCCATAAAGGAAACCGTATAAATTAGGCATATAGTCACTTGTCTTCGGTTGCAAAGATGCAAAAAAAATTTTAATTTATTTTTGTTTAATGTTTATTTTGGCATATTTTTATAATTTTCAATGTTCATAGTTGACTAATTAAGTTTGGTTAGAAGAAATGGTAAAGATTTAAAAATTCCATCATTATAGTTAGCTCATATTTTTCATAAACTTTAGTGTAATCCCATTCTCCTCATTGGTTTTTAGATCTTAATATTATTAAATATTGTTGAATTGAATAGATTAAAAAAAAATGGCATTTGTATTTATAACATTTATTCTTTTATGTTTAGATTCTATTATATATTTGTATTTGTATTATACCAATCACCAATTATGTTTGAATTGTCTGAAACCTTCTATATTTAAAGGCTCATCATAATAATAGAAAATACATTGAAAACGAAACATTGTTTAGCATTTAAAATGCACAATGGTTGCTATAAGTGTTGCAGAGATTAATTTAAAAAAAAACCCACCCTCCCCCCAAAAAAAATTTATGCAATAATAGTTGTAAGTTCACTCCTATATATGGCTTTATTTTTAAATAGCACATCTAAATAATACCACGTTTGAAGCGTCGTCTTATTGTCTAAGTAGGAATAACTAAGGCGACCCTAGAGGTAATAATATGCATTTTTCCAAAATTATTAATTTTAATCAGCATATCGACTGTGCTAATAGTATAGTATAAAAATTAAAAGAAAATTGTAAAATTATAATTTATTAATTATAAAAAAGTGCCTAAATAATAATTTATTTGTATTCGTGATGAAATTTTATTTTGAACGAATAGGCTTATCAAATTTTGTTGGAAAATAGTATGAGGGAAAAAGTAACTCTATTTTTCCCTTTTATTCAAGGCTAAAAAAAATAGAAGCTAATTTCAGAGTCGCATTAAGGACCGTTTTTACAATCAAACTAATAGCTATAAACATTTTGGAAAGAATGTTAAACAAATTAAGAGGTTTAGAAAAAAATCATATGACTGAGAAATCCAATCTTAAAGAATATATTAAGTTTTTATTGTTGTGATATATGTCGATGCAAAATACTTAAAAATTTAATTTTTTTATTATTAAAGAAACAAAAAGTTTTCTAGAATAAAAGCTGCAAATAAGTCAATTTAGTCAGACTTGGGCTTTTTTAATATTACAGAAGGCGAAAGTTATACTTGTAAAACAATATAAGATTGTAATTATTTTCTTTTCATAATTTAATATTTTACGTGTTTTTGTTTTACCTATGTCCTATATCCACTAATTTAAACAGTTAATTTAAATTTTCCTATTTTTCGTATTCCCCAACTAAATTTGTGATTTTTTATCTAAAAATGATATTAGGGCTTAGTTTAAAATCATGGCCGAGGTAGTAATTTAAGAATTATACCTCAAACTAACAAAGATATTGTTTCTTTTAGTTTTTTTGCCTATTTTTTGCGAATATAACATTTAAACTTAACCATTATCTTAACAATTTTATTTTGAGTTCATAATTTAAATTTTGCACCAATTTTTTTTAGTTTAAGTGTGGTTTTACACTAAAATTTATAAACAATTTATTATTTTAACCATAAAGTAAATATAATGTTTATAAATATAATTCTATTCAAGTTGCGTAAATATTACCAAAAAATTTACGTGAATAAAAAACATTGGTTAATATGAAATTGTAAACTTATACATATCTCATATAATTCAGCATAATTTTAATTTTTAAATATTGGAATGTAATAAAACTTTGTCATTGTTGTAATCTATTAAATTTTTTGTTTTAAAGTTTTATATTCACGAGTATAGAATTTTTGTGTTTTTTACTATTACATAAAAGAAAATATTATTCATATAAAAACATAAATAACACTGGACAACAAAAATAAACAACATTAACAAATTTAAGGTTTTGTAGAGAATTTTCTTGCGATAACGATTCCAAGCTTAATTTTTTTTCCAAGGCCTCCATTTTTTAAACCGTATTTAAAGTTCAGAAAAAAATTCACAAAATTTTTTTAATTAATAATATAAAAAATCTAATTATTTAGATTCCAAAAATAGGGTATTACCTAAAATTATTAACAATTTACTTTTAAGTTATTTAGGGACAAAAAACGAATTTTATGACAAAAACCACTAAACTTATAAAAAATAAAAAAAATTAATATTACTAAAGAATTTAAACTAAAAATAAATGTTTCCGTTATCTAAATATATTTTTAAACTTTTGTTACTACCCATAGGTTTAATGTAGCCCAAAATACCTCAAAAATAAAAATCTTAACTATAACTAAAAATATGAGGCGTTGGTTAAAATTCTAATTTCATATTTGTATTTAGCACCAAAAACTTGACCAAAAATCATAGTTGCCTTAATAGATGCTTAGGGTGGTGCAAATTTTGTTGTCCAGTGTAATTTAACTATTTATGATTTCTAGTTGTGAATTGTAGATAAAAAAAACTTACCGTAGATGAATGTATCTCTTGAGTGTCTGAGTTATTGTACCCATTCGATGACCAAAATTGAACTCTATAGAGCCTAAATTCTTTGACAATTGGTTGTCTTATCTCATTCCATCTTATTGATATTGAGGTATTGAGATCTTCCATATATAATTTGTCTTTGCAAAATCATAAATCAAATTTAATTATTTTTGGGTGGGTAAATGGCATAATTTTATATAAAGAATGATAATTTTAAGCCTTTTAGGGCTAGATTAATAAAAAAAACACAGGTCAAAACATTAGATGAAGCACTTTAGGTTACCACGGTATGTATAACCACCTTTCTACTTATGTATTTGACAATAGATATATAAACAATTACAAGAATATTCTGATTAACAGCACCAAAAACTGCTAAAGACACATAAAATTAATAGAAAATAAATAGATATAATTTAAAAATAATAAATTATAAAATAAAAAATTATAATTATTAAACACATCGATATTAAAACATAAAAAATCTTTTATAAGCCTTATAATTCGAACATTAAGATCATGCAGCGCAAAATATTGTTCATAACCTAAATTTAAAGGTGAAAGTTGTTGTTTTTCTAGAATATTTACTATTTTGATATTTCAAACGGAAAACTAAACTTTAAACTGTTAAAAAATGAAAATAATTGTGTGCAAAATAATATTCAACATTTTAAAATTTTAATATTGCTGATCTTAATTTTAGAGGGAAAATGAAATTAAACACCGTATTGCCGTAAAGTATTTGACAGCCAACTTATCATTTCAAAACAACTTTTGTAAATATTATTAAGATATAATTTTTATGGAGAGTGAAAAATTGTTCCTGTTTAAAGTGTTAAATTTACTTTGCATCTTTCTACGATTCATATGTTTATAGGAAGATTAAGATTTCTTTTTAACCTAAAACACTAAACACATTTCTCATATAGTATATAGAATTTTTTATATATCTCAACACTATTTTTATTAGAAAGTTTTATTGGTTCACCAAAAAACTATTAAAATATGATTATAGCGACATTACCCTTTAAAAGCGATGTAAAATTGTAATGTAATTTTATTTTGAATATAAATATTAATCGTCAAATACTTAAACACTATTTATGCTTAAAAACTAAATGGAAACAAAATCAGTGTGGTCTGCCCCAAAAAAGAGATAATAAAAACTAAATCAATTTTTTGGCTAGGTTTGGGATTAAACGAGCAAAATCTTCCGCCTCTTTACGATAAAACATGCATAAAAACACATATTTCAACAATTTATACTATCTTAGTCTAAGCATGATTGATACTGCTAAAGGGCCTTTTTAAAAATCCATATTTTTACCAAAAATCAGGCTTTCATCTACACATCACTTGTAAAATCGCCAAAAAATAGTTTATGGCCTTAGAAAAATATATTTTTAAAATAAAATATATTATTTATTTTATTCAGAAAAATAAGTTAAAACAGACATGTGACGATTTCTGCAATTTAAAAAAAAGGAATTGTATTTATGTCCAACTTCCAGGCGAATAACTTATATATAATAAAATTATATTTAGTTTTTTTGGGTAATGTAGCAAAAGACCTAACCTCTGAAAAATAGGGCTTCCTACACCGACGATTAAATTTGAACACCAGTCATACAACCATTGCTTTTGATATAAATTTAGTACTCATTGCAAATATAAAATTGGAAGGGATTCTGTTTTTTAGTTACACGGCTAAAAATTGATCATATGGCAACATAATATGTCGTCCAATGGGGAAAAATAGTATAATAAATACATATTCAAATAAAGAAACATTTTTGTTGTTTTGAGATTATATATAAAATCAAAGTTTTATTTCATTTTACTAAAAGGGCACGTTTGATCTCGGTCGTTAACTCCATTCAAAAAATTGTTAAACTGAAAGCTGTAGTTTTTGTAAAAAAGTTATTATATTTCTAAAGATGTGGATAACACTAATCAAATCAATTATTTTTTCTAATCCATATTTGGTATCGCCTCCCATATTATTTATGTCATAAATATTAATTTTTTTATTTTTTAAAGAAGTCATACTCAAAATTACTAGCAGAATTATTTCTATCAGGTTATTTGATGGCAATCCTAAATTAAAGAAATCCATTTACCGTTTTTAATCAAACTTATCAGTTATAAAGTTCAAAAAAAAACAAAAAAGAATCAACAAAAATAAAATAAAATTTTATTATTTAATATGCACATAGTTGAACTGTTAAATTTAAACAAATAATCTTTTTTTCAACAATACTATATCGCGTCGTATTTAATTTAGGACGCAAAATATTTTGTTTTATCTACGGATGTAAGATTGATATATTGATAAAATCTATTTTATTGTATATGATTATAAACATAAGCTAGAAGATTTTTATATACAAAACAAATTTTAATTTTCTTTATAGGGTATAATTAGGTCACTTCGGTCAATGAAAAAAAATTTATGTTTTAGACTTATCAAAAAATCCAAAGGCGGAAGAAACTAAGAAAAACAAAAAATATATATGGAATTAGGCCATCAATGGGATGCATTCTTTTATGTTTTTATAAAATTCCTGACATTGATAATTGTTAACCTGTGTTAAGTGAAATTCTACAAAACAAAACCATATTTCAACCAATTAAATTTTGAAAAATATTTTTGAGCTCTAAAATATTAGGTTATTACTATTTAAAATTAATAATTTTACATGCAGGATTTTGGTATGTATAAGATGTTTCCCAAAGTGAAGTCTCGTTACATACTGTTGCTCGTATCCGGAATCTAGTGAATCCATCTAAAAATCCATATAAACAAGCTTCTTGTACTATTAAAATAAAATTTGTTTTAAAATGCAATATTAAACCACCAACGATTCTATTTAAAAATTATCAATTTTTTTAGTTTACTCTAAATGACTGTTATATTTATTAAAATAGATCAATAATTATTTTATGCTGTTTTTTGTATAATTAATTATATATTTATAATCGTTCATTGTGTTTTTCTTTTAATTACTATACAAGTGCATTCTCTACAATTTAATTTACATATTAAGTTAATTCAGTTTTTAAAAATAAGGAACAAGATATAGATTAATATTTGAAAAATGTGGAAATTATTTTTTGATCGGATTTTACTGCCAAAGAATTATTGATTTATAAAACAATGTTTTATAAAAAAATTTACATAAAGTGAAAATTATTATAATAATTTTTTAACAAGTCATAAAATTTTGCTAAATTCGGCAAATTTTTTTAATTAGTGTAATTTAAGGATTTTAATCTAAAAAATTGGCATTTAATGATCGTACATTGTTTGCATCATAAACTTTGCCGAAATATATAATTTTTAAAGTTCAGTTTTTTAAATTATACCTTATTAAAAAGGTGTTATATAGATAGGCAAAGATAAATTTTAAAAGCTCTTTTTTTATACTTAGACATTTATCAATAAATATCTTTATTTTTGTTGTTTGTTTTTTATTAATGATTACACAGCTAATTAAATTTATTTAAATATGATTTAAAGACCAGATATTATTTTTGTAACCACCTTTAAAATTAAAAATAAAATTTAAAATAAAATAAAAGTCAAAACAAAAGTTATAATTGTTTTTTTAAGGTCTAAATCAAACTTCTAATAATGTTTTTATTATAAATCAATCGTCTTTTTAAAGTTTTAAATTTTTTGCAAAACCTATAGACAATTCCTTATTGACATTACAAGTTATATTTCTTGGTATTCAAGAAGTTTAAATTTCATTAGTTTTTATAAAAAAATATTTTAAATTTTTTTTTCTTGAGGTATTATTGAAAGTGCAAACCTTTAGACAAATTTAACTATTTTTAAAATTGTTTTTTCTAGATATTTTGCCGGTAAAAAAAGTCTTAAAATTATTAGTATATTATTCTCTAAATTAATTATTCAAAAACCAAAGAACACACATTTATGATAAATAAAAATAATATAAAATTTAGCCATAATACATGTAGCAACGTATTAAAATTCCCCATGACATTGACTATAAAATAAAACTCTTTTCAATAATAAAAGTAAAGCATTCTTTTAACATGGCCATATAGTTTTTTTTGCCGTAAACTTCATTTAAAAATTTGTATATTTTTTCCTAAAATATATATAAACATATTTAAATACATATACTAAAAACTTATTAATTAAAATAAACATTAACTTAAGTTTAATAAAAATTATAATTTAATTTATAATTAATTAAGAGAATTTTTATTATAATTAAATCTAGTTTTATACATTTTATTATTAGGACATAATTCTACAGACTCACAAATTAAAAAAAAGATCCATTTTTACAAAAGCTAATTTCTACCTGAAAATTTTTGAAATGCAATTTCAAACTTATATTTAAAGTATATACATTAAAAATTCTAGCAGAATTTATGGTTATCGTTCACTATATTTTTGTAGACCTTAAAATTGACAAATATTTTTATATGATTTACCTTGAGTCGTCCTAGTTAAATTATACGTTCTCACATTAATTAAACTTGCAGCAATTTCCGTCCAGATTCCATATTTTTCCATTTCAAGTGTAAACCTGTTTTTAAAATTTTTAGATGGGTAAATTATTTTATTCAAACTCATATATATCCTCTTTTGTTACCGATATTACGAAGACAAAAATTCGTCAAAATTCTATATAAAATTTTTATTTTAAGGTATATTAGGCAACAGTAATCTTGAACCTTTTTTGATAAATTACTATAGGATAAGTTTTTTTTAATTATTTTGCCCAATTTTATATTTTTTTAAATGTTTTTTTATTTTTTTTTTGAGTGAGGAGCATTGAAATTGCTATGCAGCGACGTTCATAACCCCTAGGATCAATAGGATTAAGCGCGTCTCTCCGCCAATACCACAATATCCATCAAAATGACGCCGCACTCTCCGGAACATTATAGCATGCAGGCTTTACAACTCTAGCAAAAGTCAAAGGCCAGAGTCATTCACCTGCTAAAACAATGCCCCCCTTGCCCTACATTCTTTGAAAGAGACGGCGTACCGGTCAAGCATAGCCCCTTTTAGCCCTGTCGGGTACTAGGCAATAACTTCCCCTAGACCAAGAGATAAAGAATCTTCGGCCAGCATAATGACAATATTTAATTATATTTAAAATTTGAGACTGATCAGAAAGCCCTAAAATATCAATTAACAACATATTATCACATTTATTTAAAAATATTAAATTCATGCAAGTTTAAGCGTTTAAATTCATGCAAAACAGAGCAGTGTAGAAAGATGAGCAAGTGGGTCATCAACTACTGATTTACAACAGGGACAGTCGAAGTCCTTTGTAACCAATCTTAATAATCTTGCTTTTTTAAAATTTTCCAATTACCTGTCCTCATATGAAACAGAAGTTTGCAGCCGAAAAAAAATTCAATGCAATCAATACTTTTTAATTTTTTTAAAGAAAAATAAAAAGGGTTACTGAACGATTTGAACAATGTGTCGTTTTTATACTTACTTTCGCTAAGACTAGCTTTGTCAAGGTTTAGGCCAAACAATTTTGAAACAATTTTTCGGTCTCCATTTAATGATATTTTGTTTTTATTAAAATACCTAGAGCAACGCAAAACCCACGTCCATTTGCGAGACTTAGGTTTTGATAAGACTAGATCTTTTATAAATGTTTTACTATATTGAGATTTTAAAAAGAAACGCACGGATTTTTTTTTTGCATAAACGTCAAAAGTACTAATTGAGGTCTAAGTACAAGTGAAGTTTAGGCCCAATTAGTCTTTTTCCAAATTTTCCGATAATCCAGGGAATGGCTTGATCGTGATTCTTAGAAAGCGGGGACATCGATTTATTAGAGAGCAGACCAAAAAATTCTCCATAAGTTAAAAAATATCGAAAAATGGCTTGTCCCCTTTTATTACCTTTAATCATTATAAATCTCTAAAAAACTACACCATTAATATAAAAATTTATTTAATAAATTGTATTTAAATTTAACTTCTTGTTATAAAATTAATAATAAAACGCCCCAAGCTTCTAAAATGGAATTCTCCATTTGTTAAAATAACTAAAGTGTTAAGGCATAGAGTTAGTTTTTTTAATTAAAAATCAGCAAAATCAAAGTTTGTATGGAAATCTAATTATTAAATTCGATCATAAAATTCATCGATAATGCTATCCGAAAATACAATAAATATAACAATAATTATTGAATAAAAAACTAAACGGACTATTATACTTTCAGGATTACAATTTTTTAAGAGTTATGTGTTATCAACAGAGATTAAACCTGCCATCTTAGGTAATATATTTAACGTTTTTCCTAATCAAATTTAGTTAATCAGTTATAAAATTTTAAAATTTTAAAAACCGACCAAAAAAGATTTAAAAACAAATATAAATTAATTTTAATTTTGCATTTTCACATTAGTTAAATGTTTTTTAAATTTCAAATAATATTATCTCTTAAAACCAATATATAGTGTCGTATTTAAGTTTTGAAGCAAAATATTTTGCATTATCTAAATTCCGATGTAGAAGCTTGATATATAAATTAATTTTTTTTTCATGAGGAAAAATATAAGTTACAAGAGATTTTATGCAAAAAAGATATTAATTTTTTTTAGATATTTAGAACTGTCAATTTGGTCAAAAAAGGCCATTTTTTGTTATAGACCGATTTAAGGAGCCACTGAATAAGAAAATCAAAAAATTTTATATGAGTTTAGGCTATCATGGGTATGCATTCTTTTATGTTTTCACATTCACTTTTGTGACATTGATATTTGTTGACCTGTATAATGCAAATTTAACCTAGTACCCAATAAACTAATATTTAATCATACCTCTCAATGTTTTTTGATTTTGGATAGTACCAATACACTTGTCTTAAAACATTGTTAATTTTTCGTTCGTATAATATAGGGGATTGATCTAAAAAAATAAATTTTAAAAATTAATTTTGAAATATACATGTAAAATTATAAATAACTTTTAACAAAAAAAGTTATTAGTTTAAGAGTGCTTAAGCATAACATAATTTGGAAAGCTTTATTAATTACAAGTCAGCTTTTTTTATAAAAAAGAATATAAATTATATAAAAATATTCTAGCATTTGATTATATCTTTTCCTCTTATCAATCTTAGCAAATTTCCCCATTTTTGATTTTAGGAATAGTTCGTAGACTGTAAAAATGATATTATTTACGTCAAAAACAATTATAAAATTTTAACCAATTACATGTGTGTTGTTTTACATTATTATAATTTTTAAATATTTCTTATTTAGTTATTTTACCCTTGTACGTAAATCAAGATTTTGCACCTTTTTAGTTTTATTTTTTTTCTTATTGTGAGCTTATATTTTATTATCTACGATGAGCAGATTTCGATCCCAGTTTATTTATAGGCTAACTTTGAAATCAAAAGAATAAATTTTTCTCAAAAAATAATTTCAAAATGTAAAATCACGGCCTATATAAGTTTCACAAATTTTATTTAACCTTCATATTTATTGTGTTGCGTGAGAAATAATACAAAAACAAACTTAATAAAAATTTATTACTTGTCCAAGTCTTTATATCCTTCAAAAAAATCTCCATCCAATAAGTCCCGTTAAATAATTTTATTTTGTAACTAGAAATACCGCAAATTTCTGCCTCTGTGTCAATGAACCAAGTAATATTCTGGAAAAAAATTTTTAAATAAAAATATTTTAATTGATTAATAAATTTGCTATTTGGCGTTTGTCAAAGGCAGTAATAAAAAAGAATTTACTTTATAACCTAGTCTTCAATTGTTCTCGTTTAAAAAAAAATTATAGAGTTTAAAATTAAAAATTTATGTTTTTTTTAAGTTTAAAAAAATTTTATTAAAAATAAAAGCATTAATATTAACATAATAATAAGCAATTTTAAATATAAATAGTAATTAAAAAAACAAGATATATTATATAGGTAATGAAAGGAATAATAAAAATTATAAACTTTTTAAATCTGATTAGGAATAATAAAAATTATAAATTTTTTATTAGATTGTTTAAGTATATATAAATATCTTTATCAATGTATATCTAAGTCTATAATATAATTTTAATAATCAATTTTGAGATTTATTAATTCACATTATCGTTCATAAATTATGTTGTTTATAACTTAAATCAAATAAATAAAAAGGTATTTCGGTAACAAGTAGTTACCTTTTAATACACAATTTTTTTTTCTAAAACTTTATAATTTATTAAAACAATTTTATACGAATAAAATTCAAACGACCCAAATATTTTTAACTAAACTTAATAGCTAAATGACGAAATTTGACATGATTTTAAATTAACATTATTTTCTTTCTTTATATTTAAATAAAGATAATTTTATAGATATGAGCAAAAACACCAAAATTTTAATGCACTTCATATATAACAGTTAAATTCAAAAATTAATCTAGAAAAATTTTTGTAATAAATTAAAATTAGAGTGGCTATATTTTAAAATTTAAATTGTATGTTTTTTGATTGGCATATCATTTATTAATGTTTATTTTTAAACTATATTTATATTTTTTCTTTGAATTGGGCTAATGAACTGCCAAAAACAACTTGTAGTACACATATTGAGCCTATCTAGCATAAATAAAAATATCAAATTATTTTATATATTCTATAATATAAAAATTTAAAAGATAAAAAATACATTGCACAGTTAATTTTAATAATATGCAAACGTGCGATATAAAAATAAGACCCACCCAACATATCTCTTTAAATGCAGCCAGTGAAAAAGTTTGCATCTTTTTATTATAAAATTGAATGCAATAAATCTACAATGCAATAGCTAGTTCTTCTTTATCATAGATTAAGTTTCAACTATGTAGCAAAATATTTAAAAAGTTTAAAAAAGTAGAAATTTTATCAAACTTAGTAGAAAAGATAGTTGTAAAGATATATAGCAAAAGATTGCAAACTTACTTGATATCTAATGTAATGCTCTATTAGCGATAATTTATTTGGAAATACATAAAGCCAAAGGCCTCTGGATGAAGACAGGCCTTGCCAGGTCACATTTACGTTGCCATCGGCTTGTAACTTGGCTTCAAGTTTTATAGCTATATTAGATTAAAATTAGTACTATAAGCACCATAACTGCTTAAGGGGTCATATGTCAAAAAATTATTCCATGGAATGATAGGGGAGAGCGGAGCGAGATGGTTGTTTTTTAAATATTTGATCATAAATTTCTATTTAAATTATCTATTCAATCATGGTATATCTCAAAAGATAGTTTTTTTTAAATCATATACTACTTTAATTTAAACTGTTTTATTTTAACATTTCATAGTCAAAAAAAAATATATTTTTCTGTCACTGTGCCCCAGCAAAGGGGTGAAGTGGTGTATGAAGAAGGCAAGATGGTTGGACAACATTTAGGTTCATAATAAACAAGAAATTATAAATAACGTGTTATTAGATATTCTTATTACATAAGTTAATTAAATCATTTATTTAAATTTTTGAATTTGTCTATTTTTAGGCTTGTTAAAAATAGGTTGGAGCAATTAAAGACTCACTTTTTAATTTTGTTATAAGTTATGTATTCTAATTGTTTACCACCTCAAAATGTCTAGGTCATTGAACTGTGGTCATTCCAGTCTTATCAGCATTCCAGATATTTTCTGGATTAATTTGTTTTTCTTTTGTGATTTCAATAAAAAAGCTTTGCATCGCTAATAGATTTAAACCTTGTAGCACATTGTGGCTTCAGGAAGCCTTTAAAAACTTATTTGTTTTGAAAAACAGGGTACAATATTTACCAGTTCTTTCATCCTTTATCATTAGGAAATTATAAACAGCATAAGAGTAAGCACGTTTAGCTGTGAAATATACAAATACTTTATAAAAAAACAAACTATTTTTTAGATATTTGGGCAATATTTATATTATTGGCGGTTTTTAAATCCTTCAAAGCTAATTGTATGGCATTTTCGTTTGCTAATCACCTATTTGGCTTATAGTTTCTTATAATAATAATAAGCTTATAAAAATAAAAAAAAGCCTCACCCCAAACCACATCGCCTCACACCCCCTTTGATATATAAAATCAATATATTTTAAATAATTTGGCGTTTTTAGGAGGCACAAATAGAATGGTTAGATAGCACTATTTTTTATAGAAAAAACCTATTTTAATAAGTTTAATGATATTTTGACCAAGCTTAAAACATTATAAAATTTTTTTTTCGATGAAAAGTATCAAATAAACAGTTTTTTTACCCTAATTTTTTAATAAAAGGTATTTTAGAATTTTTTTCTCAAATTTAAGTAATTACACTGGACAACAAAAAAACAACATTAACGATTTTTTGAGGACTTATGTAGAGAATTTTCTTGCGATAACGATTTCGGATTCAGCTTTTACTCTAATGCCCCCATTTTTTTAACCGCGTCCAAAGTTCAGATAAAATTAACAATCTCTTTATTTATAAAATTTATTCGCATGATCAGATTCCTTATAAAATAACTTATCTGTGGTTATAACCTAAAAATATAAGAATTCACTTTCAAGTTATTTAGGATCAAAAAACGGATTTTATGACGGAAACCACTAATTTTAAAAAATAAAAAAGTAAAAAAAATTAACTATCTAAAAAAACCTTATAAGGTAATAATGAATGTTTTCGTTATCTAAATATATTTTTTTTTAACTTTTGTTATTACCCATATTTATGATATAAAAGCCCAAAATACATCAAAAATTGAAAAATCTAAACTGACACCTAATAACTAAAAATCTGAGGCATTGGCTAAAATTCTAATTTCATGTTCGTTATTAGCGCCAAAAACTTGTCTAAAAACCATAGTTGCCATAAATGATGCTTGAAGTCGTCCAAATTTTGTTGTCCAGCGTTATCAAAATATATTTTAGAACCCAATTTTAGCCACTTTAATTTTACAGTGCCTAAAATATTTAAAAAGAATTCTCCGCCCAGTTTGCCACCTTCCGCTTTCCACTGAAAAATATTGCCTATTTAATAATTTTTGATTTATTTAAGTAAACTTTACACCTATATGTTAGATTATAATAGCTTAGCCTAGACCCGCCATCATCAGTTTACCGTTTATTCTACTCCAAACTCTAGCCAGTTATAAACATTAGAAATTTAATATATAACAAAAAAACTTTTTTATTGCAACTAATTGCTATTTTTAAATTTTAAATAATATTTATAATTAAACTTTAATCATGCCATTTTCAGATTGGGGTGCCATATATTTTATATAGCCTAAATGTAAGTGCAAGAGCTGTTTAAAATTTTTATTTCTCACTATTTGAGATAAAAATTATTACTTTATACGAGATTTTAATATATATTTTTTATTTTTTGGTATTAATTGAAGTGTAAAAATAAGTTTGTATATGTTCCTAAATTTGATACACTCCTATATTAGAGTTAATATTATACCTATTTATATTTTTTAATCATCATTAGAGAAACTTGCTTAATAGGAATAGCGCTGTTAAGAATGATTGACTTGTTAAAAATATACCATAACTCAGGTCAACAAATTAGAGTTATAAGTTAATTAATCAAAACTGCCATATTTGACATTTGTAAAAAACGTTTCCTGTTTTTTCATCAAACTTAGTGAATCTAATATTTTAAATTAAAAAAATAAATAAAAGCCATAATAATTTGATAATAAAAACGATTAATTTCCTTGCTTATTTGCAACAGCTAAACTGTTTTTAAACTTCAAATAATATATTTAATTTAAACCATAGCATATGCCAATGAATTTTAAACCTGAAATAGAAATATTTTGTATATGTAAATGCAGGTATAAGGTTTATAGATTAAAAATTTGGTTACTCTATTAAGTTAAATGTCAGTTACAAACGATTTATGTGAAAAAAAAGAATTTTTTTCTTTTTTTCTTTTTGAGAGTCGCATAATCTTAAATTTGGTAAAGAGCCATTTTTTAAATATGCATGGATCTAAGTAGCAGAAGTTGGAGGAAAACACGAAAAAAAGTTATATAAGATAATGCCATCTGCTGCATGTTTTAATATTTTCAAATTTGATCTTACTGACATTTATATTTGCTGAACTGTGCAATAAATGCCATTTTTAATTGATAAAGGATGAATATTTAGATTGGTATTAATTTACAAAAATTATAAAAAAGTTTATTATAAAATATATTATTACATGTAAAAAATTTCAATATTGAATTTAGCCTAAAACCAACATATATAAGATATATAAGAATAACAAGTTTGCAATCACGGTTCTAGTAGTAATATTTTAATCATTACCGTACAAAGGTTTATAAATTAAAAATTTGTAACTGTCGTGCCAACTGGCACGATTAATATTATTATTTTTAATTTTTTTTATTTTCTTTTTATTATTAGCTATGCACAAGGGGGAGGAAGAGAAGCGGAAAAAGAATTAAACGGAATTGGAAACATAATATATTTTTCTACACTTGTTGATTTTGTGAATAATTTTGATACAATAAATAAATTTGTATATTTTAAACGTTGTTCGTTTTTCTCGGTCACGGCAAATTAGCGCAGTCGAAAAAAAGATTAAAAAAAATTTTAAAAATAGAATTTAAAGTAAAATTTTGTTTTAGCGCTTATTATTCGTGATTCGGATGTTCAAATTCGATGCTCTCAAATTGGCTAACAATCTGCATGCTTGGACTGGTGGCCTACGTAATCTTCACCGTTCGATGGATCAGGATCTGGATTATACATTGGTTATTGGATTCGCTCTAATCATTGGGTTCTTGATAGGATACTTGCTTGGGCAAAGGAATGGGCGAACAACAATCAAAGCTGACTGGAATCTTCAACAAGAGATTCACAAGCAGCTGGCCACCCGGTTAATGGATAGTCAGCTGACCACAGACAAAATAGGGGCGGCAAAAGCCGGACCCGATCGACGTTTGTCGAGAAGGGGGGAGGCGCAAGCCGAACCCGACTGTGCTAATGAATTTAATGTTATGTCTTTAAATACCGGAAGGAGGAATGGTGATGTGACGTGCTATGCTTGTGGCTTGAAAGGACATGTAAAGAAGGACTGTAAATATGCAAATTTAAACAAAGTAAGTGATAATAGAATGTGCTATAAGTGTGGACTAATTGGTCACATAGCGGCGAATTGTAGACGAGTTGCGAATTAAAGAATAAATGTCAATCAGTTTAGACCTCAATATAATGGTCAAGTGCCAAGTTTTACAAAGTGTTACATATGTAATAGACAGGGACATGTTAGTCGCAATTGCTTTTACAAAAATAGAACGAACCAGACAGCTGATCAAAATTTTGTGCAGAGGGGCATGGGACAAGCCAATCCTATACCCCGTCAATGATACAGGCTGATGCGAAAAAAATTAAGAATGTAAATGCAAATTCTAAAATTGATAATGCAAAAACTTTTTCTTGTGATAAATATATTTATAAATTTAACAAGCCAACGGGCATGTCCATATGTTACAGTAAATATTGAAGGGCGTAAAACTGAATTTTTATTTGATACGTGAGCTGCTATAACGGTCATGAATTCAGACACTTTTAGGAAAATGTGGAAAAATAAAGATTTAAAACAAGGACCGTTGGTTGCTGTAAAATTTAACGGGGAAAAGATCATTTTTACAGAATTCATTGAAATTAATTTTCCGATTAAAAATGAATTAAGGTATTTTAAAATTTGGATAGATAGTAGGAGTCCTATAAATGTTTTAGGCTGGGATTGGATTAGTATTTTGGGGCCAGAAAACAATTTTTGGGATGTTTTTATGCGTAAAAAAATTACTAATATTAAAAAGGATAAAAATATAAATGTTTTAATGGAGAGTAGCTATCAAAATAAATTAAAAGTGTTGTTAGAGGGTTATAAAGAAATTTTTGATGGTACGCTGGGTTGCTTAAAGAATTATGAAATTGATTTAAAATTGAAAGAAAATTATGTGCCTAAATTTTGTAAAGCGCGTAGTATACCATATGCATGGCTAGAGGCGGTGGACAAAGAATTGGATAAATGGGTGGATATTGGGGTAGCTGTGCCTGTTTTGCAAGCGTCTGAATGGGCTACGCCGTTAATCCCTGTTGAAAAGGCCAATAAACAACTAAGATTATGTGCTGACTTTAGAGTAACACTGAATCCTTGGATTGTAAATGTTAATTTTCCGTTGCCCATTATAGAAGACATTTTAGCTAGACTACAAGGTCTTATGGTATTCTCTAAAATTGATTTTTAGAACGCTTACTGGCAGTTGCCTATTAAAGCCGATGCTCAAAAACTACTGGTTTTAAATTCACATAAAGGTTTGTATATGTTTACAAGGTTACCGTTTGGTCTTAGTATTTCGGGGCAGGTTTTTCAAAAAACCCTGTCGATGCTCTTTGGTCACTTGACCAGTACCTTTTTTTATCTGGATGATGTTTTAATTGCGTCTAAAAATATGGAAGAACACAAAGAACATTTACAAACGGTGCTGCGCCATATAAAAGAAAACGGTTTGAAGGCTAACTTAGAAAAGAGTGTGTTTGGGGTTAGACAAGTTACGTACTTAGGTTATTTAATTGGCAACAATGAAATTAAATTAGTTGAAAATAAAGTTGAAGCTATCAATAATCTTGTAAGACCTAAAGATGTTAAAACGTTAAAGTCATTCTTGGGCGCTATAAGTTACTATCGCAAGTTCATTGCAAATTGTGGTGAAATAATGGCTCCGTTAAATGATCTAACTAGAGACAAAACACCTTTTAATTGGACGGAAATACATGACCAAAGATTTTTGCAGCTTAAAAACGCGAAAACTTCTAAACCTGTACTAGTGTGTTTTGATCATGATAAAGAGACTAGAATAGCGGTCGATGCTTATTTAGAAGGTTTAGGTGGAGTTTTATTGCAGATAATTGATAATGTGGAACGACCAGTAATGTATTTTTCCAGGAAGTTACAATTCGTATGAGAATTTTAATGTTTTTTGACCATATACTATTGCAACTGTTATGGTAGTTTGTAGTTATTCCGTTTCATAGATTCTATGTTAAATACATTAGTTTTTATATTTTATTTCTAAAGGTTTTATCTTTTGCAAAGGAGTCTAAGCTTTTGGCGGTGTCTGCTCTCTTTTGCAGTTTATATGTGTGGCTTTTATTTTGAGCGTTTCTTTCCGTTTTGGTTTACTTCATCAGTGCGTTTGATCTTCGTTGAATCAGTTAGCATTTGTTTCCGGTGGTATCAGACGGACATGGAAAATTTAATCATTAAATTTAGTAATTAGGCTTGAGAAGTTAATAAAGATCTATATATTTATGGGGAGGATTTCCGTCGCGGTAATTGAGGTGTTGTCCATAGTAATTGGAAAGGGGGGTATGGTACAATTATATTTTTTTTTGTGTTTGTTAATTTTTATTAATGATTGAGTGATTAGGAAACCTTAGGAAGAATTTGGATCTTTTTGGATGGGGAGGTGTCGTGCCAACTGGCACGATTAATATTATTATTTTAAATTTTTTTTATTTTCTTTTTATTATTAGCTATGCACAAGGGGGAGGAAGAGAAGCGGAAAAAGAATTAAACGGAATTGGAAACATAATATATTTTTCTACACTTGAATTTTGATTTTGTGAATAATTTTTATACAATAAATAAATTTGTATATTTTAAACGTTGTTCGTTTTTCTAGGTCACGGCAGTAACGTCTGAGAAATAAAAAAAAACAGTTAGAGCAGTTGCAACTTTTCAAAATGATAAACTTTTGTAATTTGTTGCCAATATTAGAATATAACATATTTTACCAATACAATATTGGCAACAGAGCCATGTATATTATTTATTGGGTAAATGAAAAAGTATTTTTATTATTTAATATGATTTAAAACTCACTTCTATTTACTAGATAAAAATAAAAAAAATCTGTATTTTGATAATTTAAATTTACAACTCATTTAAAAATCTGGGCATATTCGTAATTATAGGATAATGGCCTAAAATAATAAACTAAATTTCGGTTGAGAGAAAGTGTGGTGCTTATGAATATGGCGTGAGCCAAATCAGGGATCCGTCATATCTAATTTATGTTAGGGCACGTGCAAAGTGAGTTTATATTTTCGTGAAATTTTCAAAATTTTGAAAAAAAATTTTTGTAATATAACGCAAATTTTTAAAAAGTTGCCAAATTTAGTATATGCACATAACTTAAAAAATTTTTCGAGAATAAAATCACTTTGCACGTGCCCTTAACTAATATTTTTCAAAAATTTATTTTTTACTCTGTGCAATAAATTAAAAATCTTTGTAGCCAAAACAATATTTTGCTATTCTTTTTTAGCTAATTAATAAAAAGCGTACCTTTATAATCTTAAGAGATTTTATCTAATTGAATATATACCTACATAACCATTGTTTCCAAGCTTATTGCTATCATAAATAAACATAAAATTTAGAGTTGACATATTTATAGGATAAATTAAAGCAATGTGTTTTATTTTTTTTCCAATCTTTCAGAGATTGGACTTAAGATGTAGTGCAGGAAATTGTTGAAGCAGGCGAATGAGTTTGGCCTACTTTTGCCAAGATTGTTAAGCCTGCATATACTTTGGAGAGTGCGGCGTCATTGCATTAGAGGATATAATAGTAGTGGCCTCCTGAACCGTCACTTTCCAATGTTTCATATTTAAAAATATTCCAGTCAAGGAAAAAAAATTATGTGTCGACGTTCACAGGCTCATTTGAGGTCTATCTCTCACGTCAAAATAATAATTGTAATGACGCCGCTCTCTGAATTTTTGTCACCTGCAGACAACTTTGGCAAAAGAAGTAATCCACTTTTTAAAATAATACCTTTTTATTTCAAATAAAAAAAAAAAACGGCATGTTATTTAGGAATCTCTTTTATTTATAAATTACCAATAAGCCCATTTTGTTTTTTTTTCACTATTTTTAATTAATTAAAAATTTACATGTAAAGGTTGAAGTATGAAACAAATTACCGATTTTTATAAAGAATGTATAATGTAAATAATATATCTAAAAAAATGTAGTAATAATTATCACTCATTCTAGAATTGTTTATACGGATAAAAATAAAAAAATTATGTATTAAATTATTAAAATTTGTACTTGTGATTTTAATTTTTTTTATCAGGCCTTCAAATTTTTAAAGTTTTTACTTTCAAAATATTTGTTTTTTTGACGAACTCTTCTCTATATATTAATTTGTCTAATAACATTCATTTACCTTCTAACAGGAGAATCTACTATAGTAACTAAAATATATTATTTAAAATATTAAACTACAAAAAAAGTAATACAATACAAAATACCATATTATTAATTAATGATGAGCGAAAGGTATTCCATTTTATACTATACCTGATTAAATTTATAATTAGTAATGTAGATGTTAATAATTTAAAATAATCTGTTGAAAATTTTAATTTCTTCCTTTTGAATACGACATTCTATTAGAATAACTTTTAAAACACAGAAGATTAAATTAAGATTTTAACTATTAAAACAATGTAGACATGAAGTTGTAAGACAAAATAACTTACGAAGATCTAAATTATAATGTATATAAAATTTAAATATTTACCTAAATTTTGCTTTTTTAGTTTTTAAAATCTCAATTATAATTAAATATTGATATTACCCTAAAAATATTATATCAAAATTTTTCCTATCTTAAATGACCATAAATTTTTTTTATAGAGTAATATTAAATCATTTTATTTGTCATTGTTAACATAAAAGACTTGGACAAGTAAAAAATACCAGTTAAAAAAATTTAAACAAATAAACATTGAATTTTTTATTTATAACCCCTACCATGTGGAAAAAAGCATGATTATGGAGTTGCAAGCAAAACTTGTGATTAATCTCTCGGCCTTTTTTAAGCTATTTCCTACATTACAAGTCAAAAATGAGTGATGAGCTAGCTTCAGATCAAATCAACTTAGGGAATATTTCATATCCGTATTCCCTTTTTTAATCAATGAATCACAGCTCTAAACATTAAAAATTTTAAGTGTTAATACAACAAAAAAATTTTATTATAATAAATTAATTATTTTTAATTGCATTACAACAGTCAGTTAAATTATTTTTAATAATGTTCTTATCAAAACCGTATAATGTCCTATTTAAATTTGGACGCGAAATATTTTATATCTAAATGCTGATAAGAGTTGGATATACTAAAAATTAAGAATATTAAATTTATCATATTCCTAAAGTCACAAAATCTGTCAATTTAATTTAAAAAAAGCCATTTATTAGTATGAATGAATCTAAGAGGAGGAAAAATTACGTAAAAAACAAAAAGATATATGGAATGAGGCACAAATGGGGCTTTTTGCTTTTATTTTTTTTTATATTTTTTTTCTACATAGATATTGGTAAACCTGTGTAATACACCGGTATTGAAACCAAAAATTGGCAAAGATTTCTTTTATGCATACACAATTAAATAAGTTTGTAATTAGGGTGCACATACCTACGATTTCTTTTTGGCGTGATTAATCACATTACAAAAATTACACTTTATCCTTTAACAAATAAATCATTAATGTAAATAATCATTTTTAAACTGAAAAACAAAACACATAGGATCTGCAAAATAACACAACACTTGAAGACTAATATCTTTGCATATTTTAATAATCATTCTACTTAACAGAATGTTTTGACTATAACTCGTCAAGTTTTTTAAACTTATATTAAAACTTATATTAGATTGCAATACTTATTTTTTTGAACAGACCATTCTTTATTTATTATATATCTATATAATAAGTAATATAAAAATTTTGTATATAATAATGATCATGCAATTATTAGAACAAAACTATATCTTGATAAAAATAGCGTTTTTACTCTTAAAAAATACACTTTTCGGAATATTTTAAAGGTAGTACAATTTGGCCATATATGATAAATAATTTATGAGCCTACTAAAAATACCACCACATTTTTCTAATCGATGTTTATAAAATATTTTTAAATTCACTTATTATTTATTAGATCAATATCATAAATAAATAACAATTTTGTGAATAGCAATAAAATTTTTTCCAAAATTAAATAATATGAAGTTAAAGAATAGCTTACAAAAAACAAATTTAAACTGAAATAATAATTAAAAAAAAATTGTGTTTTATTTAAATATAATAAAAACATGAATGAAGAAAATAATAACAAAAACAAAAGGAAAATAATAATATGTTTTTTTGTAACACGTCTTATAATAAATAAACTTTATTATACAATGTATACTTAAGCCTTATAATACGAATAGCTCTATGTAAATTAGTCAATTTTGCGACTTAGAGTATGTAATTTTTTATAAATTTATTAATTTGCTTTCGTTAACAACAATATATTCATTAAATGTTAAATATTAGAATATATCAAAAATTATACAGATATTTATAATTAAGGTAAAGAAATTATAAAAATAGAAAATTTAGTAATGGAAAAAAAGCGACAAATACAAAAATAAGTAATTTTGAAAATATGTATTTGTTAATTTTAAATTCGATTTTATGACAAAAATTTTAATTATATATCAAGCATCCTTTAAATTTAGAAAAAGTGACTACCTTACTTTCAAGTTTATAATTTTTATGTTTAAACTAATATGGACAAAATATTTTTATTATTGAATGTTAGATTAATAAAATACATGTATAATTTTTCTATGCTTTGATTATAAATTTATTATTTAGTCCAGCCCAGGTTTAGGCTCCCAGTTTCTGATCGGTTTTAAAAGGTCTGGAAAAACTGTCATCGGGTCGGGCAGCTTTCGGGTCCCGACTTTAATCTAAAATATGCGGATTTTCGCTTTGGAATTCTATATGAACAAGAAAAAATATATTCAATTTTACCTGATGTACAGACATTTAATAAAACGAATAATGTGGTTATAAGAATAATAAAATGGGAGTACATTGGCAGATAACAGCTTGTTTTAATATTTGATAATACACGAAAATAAAAAAAATACAAAAGAAAAATCTTTTAAAATTATTTAGGATGGATGATTAAATAAGCTGGTTGATGCTAATAAAGTGATTTTTGAAAAAATTATAAGCTAGGTATTTTATAAGACTTATTGGCTATATGGCTAGCAAACAGTACTCTTCTACGCACCTTTATTTTAAGAATATTTTACTCAAAAACAAACAAGAGTGTAAGAAAAATTAAGAACGGTAACGAATAGCTAAATTTTTATATTTCCTAGCTCGCGTAATTTATATAAAATACAAAGGTTTCTAAAAATGTGTGAAGTTCTTCTGAAATTTTGACTAATTTTCAATATATTCTTATTATTAATTGTTTAATAAATCCGGTCTAGGACACATAAAAAAATCAATTAAAAGAATTCATATTTTTTACACAGGGTTTAAACAAAATATTTAATTTTTTTCTAGAATATAACCTAAATGTTCCCCATATATAATTAATGGCTCTTTGTAAATTAATTCCTTAAACAGTTGGACACACAAGTTAAAAAAACAATTTACTTTAATATTAAAATATTATTAGTGCTCATAGCGCCATGCGGGAATCCAAAATATTTGGTATACAAATCTTTTATTTTAACAAGCCCTTTTTCGTTCCAAATCTCTTTCTGGTATTGAAAACCAAATCGATTGATTATGAACAAAAGATGATTTTCTATAAATTTGGTATATTTTTTCATAAAACTTCTACCAGCCTTTTAAGGCCTTGATTTTAATCCTAGCAAAGGATTTAATTTTGCAGACTAGATGAGTGAAATTTGCCATGCCGACGACCTTTATTTCTTATTCATTTGCTTGAGGCATACCTTAAACCTAATGCTTAGGTAGGCCACTCTGCAGCTTCATAGTGACACGTGTGCTGCTCTATAGAAAGGTCACCGACACATATTGCCAATGAACTATATAGGCCAACAGGCTAAAAATTAGTTTAAAAATTTTATAATAATGCCTTGTAAAAGTCAATCTGATTTTATTTTCAGGGAGATAAAAGGAATATGTGCATGCAGAGTGAGCGTTTTTGCTTGATTTTATCAAACGCGTAATTTAATAAAATTTTGTTATGCTGTTTAAATATTTTAATTATATAATTATATTAATCCTCACAGACTACTCTTCATTCACTTCTGCATTAGTTAACAGAACCATTTAAAGTGTGACCTAATTTAACTCAAGCATGCCCTGCATAATTAAATGAGATTTAGCATTCACCGGCGACTTAGTTAGGCCTATCTTAAAGTAAATAACGGCTGGGATTCGTGATCAACAATCCACCAACTAACCAGACTCAGAGTTGCTTAAATTGAGTGTACCCACACGCGCTCAAAATCGTTAAACCTTACAGCTCGGTTAAAATATACTTTCTTTACTGATTTTATCAGATAATATGCCACATATACAGAAAACTCACAAATACTATTTTGTTTTCATTTAAATGCATGTAAAGAACAAAAATCGTATAGTATTTTAAACCTCTTAAAAGGCAAAATTATAATAATACAAAATAAGAGTAGCGCTAGGAGGATGTTTATTGTGAGTTGTCTCGTAATATAATTAACGACGGATAACTTTGGACTCAATATAATTTTATTTGACCTCTTCTTCTCATATTTAAAGAAAGTGTTAAGAAGTCTCCGAAAGAATTAGAATTAGAGTTCGAACCCGGGAGTGATTTTCCACCTGTCGGGTATCCTAGCACTTTACCACCTGTAGTAATTTTTTATTATTAAACCCCCAACCCGAACTTACAACCAAAATTGTAATTAATTTTTAATTTGAAGGTGTATACATATCGCATATGTAATACCTTTTTGTTGAATATTACATCTTATTTTAAATATGTTAACAATTGTGAATAAAGCAAGATGAGATGTAATACCTCGCCGCCTAGTTTACTTGTTTTGCAGACTTTTAGCTCTAATTTGTATAGATTTATGAGGCTGATTGACTAACCCCCTTAAATTATTTGCTATATGATAGTAAAGAGAGAAAAGTTAGGGCGGGGCTATCAGCCAGATGCTAAATTTTTATTTAATCACAGTTGGGTTTAATAATTTAATCCGCGAATGGTAGGGTGAGAAATTTGTAACGCGAATGCTATGACGAACTTCATTTTTAAACCTATAAAACTTCAAGAGCTCTGTTATCTTTTTTTTATAATTTTAAAAATACATGCTCCTTAACTCGTCAACAAATATCAATGTCAGAAACATGAATTATATGGAAACATAGAAAAATGAATCCCCATTATGACCTAATCTCGTTATATTTTTAGTTTTTCTTAGTTTCTTCATTCTTTGACTTCTTAGATCCGTCTATAACAAAAAATGACTTATTTTGACCAAAATATGCAAAATAAAACTTAATATATTTTTGTTTTTGTAGCTTTTTTTTTTATATTTTTTTTCTAACATTTTTATTGTTTAATACTGTCTAACTAAGTTTGATTAGGAAAAACAGTAAACGGATTTTATATTAAAGAAGCAGGTTTGTCAGTAGTTAACTCATAACTCCCAAATAATTATTAACCTAGGTTATAGGCTAATATAAGTTATCATTAATTTTTTTTATATTCATATATATTCTTTTTGAAGGCGGTGAGGTATGTTGGATTTTGCAATTGGGTCCATTCATGCACTCGTCCTTGTTCAATTTGTGGCATCTTTTGCTGGCGACTATCATTTGGGACCAGGTGAGTTTAGGTCTGCCTTTTTTGAGATTGAGAGAAAGCTCACCCTTTCGTCTTTTGATGTGGTCCAATTTGCGGAGCTAATTAACTTCGATTTTTGTATGGGAGCAATATTAGACTGGATAATATAATCACCGGATTCATTGAGCGTCACTCTAAACATTCGTGATATTCGCATTTCACGTTAAGAGAATGTCATACTTTTTCGCCGTAGTTTCTAGGCCATATGTTAAGGTTGTATTATTGTTGCATAAGCCTTACCTTTTATTTTAAAAGAAACGTTTTTGTCAAATAGGACACCGATAAACAATCTTCAATTTAACTATCCAATTTCTTACTTCTTGCTAAACGCCTTCGTCATGAAGGTGCTCCTAATTATGTAAGGTTTGGACTAAAGAGGAATCGATCAATGACATTTCGTGTTCCGATCATCCAAAAACTATGTTCGGTTTTTTTTTGTTGATTTTAAGGCCTAACTTTTCATGTACGTTTCCAACTAAGTACATTTTCTCGCGAATACTCCGAATTTTAAGCGAAAAGGATGTCA